>JAUMHL010000008.1:1442707-1550600 GCA_032362345.1 Sandelia bainsii | reverse complement strand
TAATTGCTTGTGTCTTCTTGTAAGTCGCTTTGGATAAAAGCGTCTGCCAAGTAAAGTAAAGTAAAGTAAAGTAAAGTTAAGTACAGTAAAGATTAATCTGGTTGGCAAAGATTTGAGGATCATTTACAGGCAAAACCAAGCTATGGAGATGAGTATGAAAAAGTAATTAGGATATATAATGAAACAAAAGAGGGCTAGAGGAAAAGAGAGGAAATCGTATGGGCATACAGAAATTTGATGTTGTGAAATCTCATCTTTGGAATTGCATCTTTTGACACGTGTTTTTAGGCCTCAGTACTTTAAGCTAAATGCTAGCAGGCTAACTTGCTCATACAATGCTAACATTCTGACCATCTTAGCACGCTAATATCTGCTAATTTGCTAAAATACATTTTACAACTGAAGCTGATGGCAATGCAATTAGATTTGCAGGTATGTTGGCATAAGCATTAAGGCATATTGCAATTTTGACTTATGACTATACATAAAAGGTTAAGGGTGCTTAAGGTTGTGTTTAATCCATCAAACAGCTGTACAGCTACTAATAAACACTAAAAATGTCAACCTCATGGTCATAATAGGGTTTGGGTAAATAATAGGATTCACTGTCGATATCTGAATCAAAATTCATGGCAATCCATCCAATAGGGTTCAAGAGTACAATGTATAAAAGGTCAACCTGCTGGTGGTGCTATAGGTAACAACAGGGGATCAACAAAGTCTTTGAATCCTCTGGAGACCATGAATGCCTGAATAAATATTACTACATTACAGTCGAGATATTTTGGACAAAGCTGGACTTAAATACTGTACTGAACAATACAATGCTATCCAATGCTAAAAATACTAAAAGATACAATAACTGCCCAGATTACATGTGCTCTTTCAGTGGTAAAGTGGTGATTTCAACAGTCCACATGAATCAAAGAACCAACACTAACCTACAATGTTAATGTGTATGTAAACTTGGGAAGACTCTCCGTCACAGCTGTAACTCAGAGATGTCACCTACCCAGTCTGTGACTAAAGCCACCCTACAAGCCTCTGCAGTGAAGTGTCTTCTCACATCCATCATGCTCGGAATCGAATGTCTGATCAATGTGCTGTGTGCACAGGCTAGATAGGTCATGACAGACAGCTCTACAGGGGATTCCCAACCCAGGATCACAAAGAGAGGGGCTAGAAATCAGGCATCATATATAATGAATTCTGCTCCCTCTGTGAAAAGCCCTCCACTGAATCATACCAAGCTTATGATTAGTTTAGTGATGCTAAGCTTTGCTGCTTTGGTACTTCTATCTCATATAAATGTTTAGCAGAAATCAATAATAGTGAGTGAACTCTGGTTTCTTTGCAGTATGCTATAAAATGCATGGTGCAGCAAATTGCTGAACTTTACAAAGCAAATCTGTAAAACCATATCTTCATTTAAAGATCTACATCTTTGGTGATAGTTGTATTCTACCGGCAGACTTTGGTATTTTCTGTAATCCTCTATAACTAATATAGAGACCCCCCCGAAATATTATCTAAAAATTTAAGTTGTCTATAGCTGCACACACACACACACACACACATTCACACACACACTTAACCAATAGAAACATTTTATTTTAATCATTCAAACAGATCCATTATCTTGGTTAATGCATTGAAAAGTTCTCCCTGAGAATTTAGTGGCTTTTAAATTAACTGTAGCAGGCTCTTTTTTATTTGTTTTGCTACAATTAAGATGCTTTTCTAACTGGTATTAATTATGTATTATTATATATTAATAATGTATTAATTTGGCTTTGTCAAAAGGTTATATACATATTCAGTTTATCTTTGCATTTAACACAAATCCATAAATTCCCATTCTATAAAATTCAGTATATAGTTATGTTCTGTAAGGTCTTACACTTGACACAGTAAAGTGCCTTGAGATGACCTTTGTTGGGATTTGGCACTATATAAATAAACTGAATTGAATTGGATTACTGTATGTGAACTTGTTATGGTATTGCACAGCAGTACACATAAGGTTTCAGGTTTAGGACAGTAAACCAGGTGTGTCCCATTTCAAACCTATCCAATGGCAAAACATGAAAATTCAGCTGCAAAATATTAGTGCACAGATGAAGAGATGGTATTACAAATTTGGAAATATAAAACTGGCAAAATCCATACAGTACAGTATGTGCATTTATTTACAATCATACATTATTTCCAGTCATGTCCTAACACATAAACAACTCTGTGAAAAACTGTGAGAAAATAGGCAATGAATTGATCAAATGTCCACTGTCTCTAGAAGACAGTAAATGACCACACACACAGGTCCCTTTAAACTGTCCTCAGCCTGTTCAGAAAAGAGTGAGGGGCTCATTTTCAGCTGTGTCCTTTCAGGTATTCTGACAACAATTGGGGTTAAATGCTGACCTAAATTCCTCTGTAATCAGGCCAGGTCCAGACAGGTGCTCCTTGACTGATAAAGAGCTGTAGTTGTGGAGGGCACCATTTTACTGGCGATTTTACCTCTAGCGCTTAGGGAGTCATTAATGTTACTAACCTATATAAACACATAAATGAGCATAACAACTAATCTGAATATCTTCACCAGGGACACAACCAAGTGAATCTACCATTTAGCTTTGATCTATAGTGATTTATTTAGACTTGAGGAGAGGAGACTTTAGATAATGTAGTCAAATTATCCTTCCACTCTTTTTCAGTTATAAGCTCAGGCATCTAAACAATATGATGCCTCTATCAGCTGGACAACCTAATTTGTCTGTGTCGTCCAATACTGTCACAGATCACTGTTAAAAGCTAAATCTTTATGTTTTCATTAAAACTCTGGTTGAGGTTTGGTTGATGATGATAGATGATTTTGGTTAAAATTACTACTTTGATGAGGTTAGGGAACCTTTGTTATTACAGCAGTAACCACTTATTGAGGTCAGTTATTGACTGTATTCAAGGTTAAAAGATCTCCTGAGTTCAAGTCCCATATGTTGTTTACCAGTTCATCCTCCGTGACCTCCTCGTTATGTGGACTGTGCAGCTCTATAACCACCTCACTTCCTTTGCTTCAAATGAACAAGATAGGAAATGTACAGAAACACACTTAGAAGCATGAAATTGTATCTCTGTCCAAAAAAATGTTCAGCCTAACTCTATTTTCCCATCTGTGGAACTGTGTCGGAACAATTTGCTTCCTCAGAATCAGTTAATCCACTTTGCAAATAGTGTAAAGCTTGTTCAAATACATCAACCTAGAGCAAATAAACATGATGTCTTTTAATTGGCGAAGGCACAAGGAAGGCACCGCTTTTAAAAATCAATACTGCTGTATTATTCAATGTATGGTTTCTGGTGCCAAGCACTTCCATCACAACTGACTTATTTTGAAAATTAATGCAGAATGCAATGCAAACATGACAAGAACTGAATTTTTGGATTTTGATTTTCCTCTGCATGGATGTAGAGCATACACTTGCAAATATCTATATTCATCTTTCTCTCTGTGACAAAGGGAAATACTGGCCTGCATCTAGTGAGCACTGTGTGAATGGTAGATGTGCTGAAGAGTCTTGAACTTGCCTCGCTGTTGCTGACACTGCAATGTCCAGAGGCCGCCTGAACTCTCCAGTCAATCCAGTCTCACTGCGCCGCAGCTGCCGGGAGCAGCAGAGGAAGGGAGTTACTTAAAGTACATGAGCAGGCAGACAGCAAACTTCCTGATTTGTGGTGTACGGTGCACTAGAAACAGCCCTCTTTAATTACTCTAATTTTATGAAATAACTGCTTTTACACTTTGTCCACTCCTAACACCAAAGAAATAACAGTGTAAAGATAGTGATATGGGACACAGTAACCCATATTCATCCCAACATTTGCAGTAAATGTCAGCTGTCAGTTTAGTGACAGTGACCTAACATAAGGTGAGAGCTGAGAGTGAGAGCAATGAAAGAATTTACCAAAAATGTCAAAAAGCATCTTTCTTTTATTGCTTTTAAACAAATTTCTTTCATTGCGGCTTCCTCAGACAGGTGATGAAATCTGACGAAACACAGATCACTGAAATGTTAAATAAGGCTGGAGGGCTTTCACAAGAAACAAGTGCCTTGTGATCAGGCAGTACTCCCTTATGACTGATGATCTGGCTTAGTCAACTGTTGCAGAGAAGAAAAACTACAGAGGGCAGGTTCACTTCACACTTAAAGTGCTGATTTACATGAGTGTTTGTCTGTTAATGTAATTGTTCACTTCAGATAAAGAACAAGGTTGTTACTGCAGCGGGTTTTAACCCAATCGTCTCTCCTCTACTTCAGCCTGAAACTGCACTGCAGCCTGTACAACACTAGATAAACCAACACTTTTTACATGGGCAGCAAAAATTAATTTACTAGCGTATGAAGGTGCAGACCATGACTTTATATTGATGACCTATATTTGGTTCATTCAGTTTCTTTAGATTGATATCTGTATTCTTTTATTCCAGAGGTATGTCTAAAGAAATTATATGAAATGATGATTGATGATGTTTTTGAATTTATAAAGCATTGTAAAGCAATAATGTTCTATGTAACATTTCCCAGGTTCCCACGTAAGATTGAAGACCTAATAATAATAAGTAATAATTGTGCAGTTGGGAATAAAACCTCCCAAAAATATCTGTAATAAATTACAGCTAGCTGTATTATTGTTAACAGCAATAGCTCCATAATCTGATTCTGTTCTGATCTGTTACAGCTCTACTGTTATATAAATATTCAACGTGTTTGCTGTAAACCTTATTGACAATCAATGCTGCTTTATGGTTTGTTTGTTCTTTGAGATAGCATCCATATCGGGCCACTGGGAATGAGATTTTTAACTTATTCTTGTGATTCCACAAACAGCCCCATTAACTGCCATTACAACTTGACGTAACTTTGTTTGAAACCCAAGAAGATTAAATTTACCTGCTTAAATGGGCCATTAATGTCAGGATGGCATTCCCCGGAAGATGGAGAACTGGCATGAGAGAGCTCCTTTTTCTAAACAGGGCAGAGAAAGTGAAAATAAATGCAGCACTTATGAGCAAGGTGATGAGAGGAAAAAACACAAGGCAAATATTGTCTGTGTGACCAAAATTGGTGTGATACAAAGTTAATTTTTAAATAAAGATTCAAAGAGTTTTTTAATTGAAGCACATTTATTAACCTATATCGCCCCGAATGACTCCAGTTTGGATGTTTGTCTGGTAAATCTGAGATGTGCCTTATTATACTCTACTTAAAATGTCATTTGTTTTCCCCCAAGGCCCTGCTACTACATCACAGCATCTTCACATCGACGTGATGTGTTGAGAAATCTGATTATGCTAGAAGTCTGTTAACCTTCCAGCCCTGAATGTCAGTCTCTGTTGTCTTGGCTAATATCATCATAATATATTCTGCTATGTTATCTCCTTTAGCAGCCCTTTGGCAAAGTATTTCTTTAGTTGTGCTGAGCCCTCTACATGTGCTCACTCTGGCAAACACGGAGTTGAAGGCACAACAGAATCAAAGTTACTGCTTTTAGACAAACAAGTTATGAACATCTTCAAAGACTATGCCTAAAATGATTTCTATAAAGGAAACACCAGTGTAATTGGATGTTCTTTGCACCACAATAATGCCCCTAAAGCCTCCAGTGTATTGGTTTTGCCACAGTCAGAGGGAGTAACAATCGATGCATGATGCAGCCTATTGATGTTGTCTGGATTGCTCGCTGAGGTGGACAATTTTTTTTTTAAATCAACAGATAAAGGGACAAAATGAACATGTGCCTTTTTTAACAGAGACACTGAGTAATCTGTTATTGCTGATGTTTAACTATGATGAATGTTCAGAAAAATACAAGCATCTCTGACGTAGGAACCACAGGAGCAAACAGCCTCTAGAGGAATAATCGAAGATGTGCCCATTTGTGCAGGGGATATTTTTACAGTGCTGTGTCTCATACTACATGTCAACTGTGAACTAAACGTAGTACTCTGTTTATGCAGTAAGTAAACAAAAGATTTAAGATTATGCACATTTGTACAGGAAATGACAAAACTGCAATTGGCTTTGCAATGCAACAAACAGCTATAGAGCATTTTCCCTGCATTTTGACAATTTTTTCCAAGATAATTTCCAGATAACCCCACAGTTGTGTCACCACCATCCCTACATTATTTTAATGCTCTGCAGCCGTCAGTAGCTGCTGTAATCTTTGCAAATCGACCAGTCAAAGCATGAAGAGCACAGGTGTGAATAATGGCAGTAACGACCACACCTGGAGTATCCAAAGTCGAAACGTCTCTAGTGCAAAATGTACTGCATGTATTGTCATGTATCACTACGAGAAGCACAGCATTTCTTCTTATTTCTGAAACGCTCTCTGTTTTGTCGCTTTTGCAGTTTGCACACAGCTTTTGTTTTGTCTGATCAGTTTCTTTACTAAAACTACCACAAACACATTTCAGCGCATTTTATTTTAGCAAGGCACTGGTTTGCAGATACGCTTCTTAGGGAAAAAATAAAAAAATTGCTCACCTAGTCAACGCGGCTACACTGCCCTTAAGCTCCATATTATATAATTAAAAACTTAATTTCTGCCATCTAAAATAGCACGCCATGTAGGATATGTTGTTAATTTCAACACTACACACACAGTAATGTGTTATGTAGTATTAAGTGCAACTACATCTACACCCATCAACCACTCTCCATCTTCATCTCCAACCCAGTGCCACTCACTATTCATTATGTCTCATAGAGAATAGACACACACAGCTTATCCTGAAAAATGACTAACAGGTCCTCCCTTCCCTCCCTTATTACCACCTCCGCCCCCTTCAAAATTGCTATTAACACCCTCCCATCACCATGGCATCCAAACTGTTGAGCTTAATTTTAGTGAGGTGGAGCCACAGTAGGTGCACACAACACAATGTTTTCAGTTGCACATAATGTCCAAAGCCTGTCCCTCTTTTAATGTTGAGTCAACGCCTGCACTGTACATCATCGCTGCCTTCGCTGTAACTGTGTATGTATTTGCAAACTCGTGGGATTTTGAAATTCATAATTAGTGGTTTAGCACTCAATAGAAAAACTACTGTCACAATAAGCCATTTTTTCTCTCTCTCTCTTATCACTAAACCTCTGAATAAAATCTAGTGTAGTGCACCTCACAGACTACACCTTAACTGCTTCCAGAAATTCCAGTTGTGTAGACATGTAATTTGTTTCTAAAATAGTATTTATGTATCTGAACACTGCTATTAACTGTCAAACTGTCAAATTTCACCTAATGTCAGCGTATGTAAATGATCTAGTTCCTCTGAAGGCCCTGTGAAAAATTTCTAAATGATAGCCCTCACACTCATCACCTCTACCTTTATTCACTTTAAGCTGAACACTCAAAGCCAAGCCAAGCTTTCATTTAGATGTTTCAGCTTTGTTTTTCTGTGTTGCTATCTAAAATCTAAATATGTGAGAATATGCATGTCACAAAAAACTGGTTGCATTCTCTGCTTGTCACGACTTGTACCATCAATCAGCATTGAGCATGGTGCTCCTCACTGATGTTAGCTGTTTTTCTCCTCAGATTTAACAGGACCCAGAGTTATCCTCTGACAAAAACTACCTCTAGCACTACACAGTGCTAGACAACTAAATTACTCTTCTTTTGCAAAATACAATCTCTTTCCCTCTCTGTTTGTCTCCTGTATACCCACACATCCACACAAACACACACTGAAACACATGGTTGACTTGAGACTGCTGTTCTGCCAGCAACATCATCACTCTCCTTCCCACCCTTGTCTCCATGGAGACAAGCTTCCAGAGCTGGCTGGTTGCAGACCGTTGTGAATCAGCACAGACTAAGAAGGGAAGGGGAGGGAGAGGGGGGGGTCTCTTTGTGTTTAAACATGACTAAAAGAACACTGTGAGCTGTGTGATATCTTGGTCCCAACAGGGAGGTGATCAAAGTGTCCAACCATTCATGCATGCAAATGTGAAAAGGAACCAAGAATAGTCTGATAAAGACGCACGTCTATATATAAAATTTGTGTTGTCATCAGTGGAGTCAACAGTAATCACATGATGCAGGTTTATGTACATAAGTATCATGAATATTCTTCAGCTAACACTATACTATTATTTTATCCATAATTAGAAGGAGTACATTAATTTGATCTGGTGATGGTTTTGCTCATTGTTAATTTTCAGCCACATTAAATGTAATTTCCCCTTTTCCTCACTGACTCACACACATGAAACACATCATAAAATGCAGCGAGCAAACACTGTTTTTCTGCTTTTATTGTCATGATGACTTCTACTACAGCATGTTGCACCGCTTTATTAACAAGACATTGGCATTTGTTTTTATGATGTCAATCACTTGCCTGTTTCTGCTTTGACAATGTTCAAGACAACTAAAGACAACTAAATTAAGCCACAGCACTATGAATGCAAATGTATGTGGGTCAATCAGCCACTTTGGTTCAGAGTGAAGTAAATGAAGTGATTTCAAGGTCAAAATTTATTTTTTTTCCCAGTATTTGTGGTGGTTTATGACGACAGTAAATACCTGTAAAATTACTGCAAGCTGCACGTAGTTCACAGGACAGAATGTTCTCACTGCAACATTTACCATGTTGTGTATGTGTAGGTCGAGCACTAAATGTGGAAGTAAGCAATGAAATTGAATGCTCTGCAGGTAATGGGCATGTTTGTGTTATCTGACCACAGTAAAAATGTTGTATGTATATGACAGTGTAGTGCCACTATGGCATCTACCTGGGCGGGGCCATGCTAATCTTAGTCCTTAGATCAGAGCCTGGAAGCCAAATATCAGTGCTGAATATATAGAGTTAACTGACTGAAATTAGTTTGAACAATTGACTTTAAACCATAGTGTGTCTTTTTTGCGTAGCATTTGGTTACATGGTTTCACACAGATACTATCTATAGCATAGTAAAATTATTATTTCAAAAGCATTTCTGAGCATTTCTGCTTTATTTATAAGATCAATTTATCGAAAGAAAACCCTTCTGTTGATGTACAGGCTGATGAAGTGGCTGATGTGCTCAGAGGCTCCAATGACTGAAAAAGTGGTTGATGAGTCCATGAATTTAAGAAACAGGAAGACCATTTGCCAATACTTAGAAAGACTGAGGAAGTACCAAACAGGTAGGGTAAGATCATGAGTGTGCAGAGAACAAATGAGAGTGTACAAAGAACACAGATCTGCAAAAAAAAAAGCCTCCCTCCCGAGTTGTTGAGTCAAGAAAACGTCTTCCTGCTGTGTGTCAGCGGTGCAGAAAGACGACCAGAATCAGCTCTAAGCCTCCATGATGAATGCACTAACAGCTGGACGCGTCCACAGCCAGGACAATGTCGGAAGTGTTTAGTGAAGTCGGTTTTAGACAGGATGTAATGGATCTGTTGGAGTGTCTATGCGAGTGAGTAAAGTTCAGTTTGCGGGGCAACGGAAGAAAAAGCTTTCATCAGCTTAGCACCTTCACCTTAACTAGAACTCTGAATGAGCACTCATGCTCATCACATTTATAGACACACACGAACATGCACACACACATGTATAAAAATAAACGCACCCTCACACGAAGTATGCGTTCATGCCATACCGTGTGTGTGTTCAATTACAGGGGAAGTGAACCCTACCAAAGGTCAGAGGACACAGGCAGATTCCTGGCAGTGCAAATAGTGCTATACAAGGGAAATGAAAGAACATGATATAGTTTATAGAGGAAAGAGAGAGCGAAGAAGGTCGCTTGGGCTCCTGTCAACATCCTGCATATTTAAATTTTTCTGTGAGTGTCTGTGATGTATCTGTGATGTAGAGTGAGAGAACAGGAAACAGAGTCAAAAGAATGGACAGTGAAAGAGTGTAAAGGCCACATTAGCTCATAATTTTTCACATGACAGATTGTTGGATTGTTTTTTCAGTATTGTTTTTTCAGATACTTTCCTCCAATAACGTTTGGATTTTGTTTTGATTTGTTCTGTAAATGTCTCATGATAATGTCAAAAAAGACTTTAATGTGAGTTTAATCTGTCTATTTAACTGACTTCATCTGGAGTGGTTTGGATGGACCTCAAATGAATCTCCTCCTGTCACTTCGGCACAAACAGGAATGGTAATCATGTATTTGTCATAACAACTAAATGTTGTTTATGTGATCTGAATGGGCAGGACAGTTACTCCCAGAGCTCTCATAATTTGTAGACACAAGGACAAACATAAGCTAGAGGTCAGTGACAGCTGATGGTCAAGAGGATTGGCTGCTTACCTCACAGCAATGCTGATTAGAGAGTGGAGATGTTGGAGTTACAAATGACAGACGAGTATTCAAGCTTCTTGTGGGTTTCTTATGAATGCACCCAGACAGGTCCAGGTGCAAGACAGGAAAGGAAAAACGAAAATCATGTTGCCCATTCACAAGCTGTCATTGTCGCTGGAGGATGATGAACAGGTTGAACAATCCCACAAACTCTAAAATGAACCAAGCCAAGCCCTAATGATTAAAGAAGATTGCTCTCCTTTTGACTTAACCAAAGCAAGCACAGACTAAACAGACCGCAAGTGGCATACAGGAGCCAGCACACAAAGTAAAATGCCAAACCCCTGAATGGCCTGAAGGCAGGTACATTGTTGAGCCCCATTAACTATGAAGTTGCTCTGAAAATGACTAGGGGAAAACATCAGTGGCCTTTGCTGCTCGCTCTCTGCCCTGAGAATCAGATAAACATTTCCACATGTGGTGCGCAGAGCATGCATGCAGTTCACGTACAAAGACACAATACCATTTAACTGTAAAACACACGGACAGACTGTGATTGTTAAAAAGACTAAAGCAAATAAATTATGTTTATCTTAAAGCACACTAGCTTGAATATTATTATCATATCAGTGGGAGGCATTTGGCATCCTTGCTTTCCATTGCTATGGACTCACAAGTGACAAGGAAAAAGAGTTCATTGTTCTGAATTGTCCTCATATGTCTGACATTTTCACTGTCAAACATGCAAAGTCACAGCGAGCAAGACGTGCAGCGTTTTTAGTATTTTTGTCATCTGCTGAAACAGCGTCAGGAATACCTGGACATGTTCCTACAGAAGGCAATCCCTCAGGGCACTCCCCTGTGCTGCTAACGTTTTTTTTAAGCATTAGTGCACAGGAGGCATATAAATGAACATGCACAAACATGATGGGAGCAAGAGGAGGGCTGTAATACTGGGTCCCCATGGCAACCACACAAAACGGCATGCACTCACCATGGCAACAGAGCTGGTGAGGGAGTATAGCAGAGACAGTGTTGGAGCTGTTGCTGGCTTCTGGCTGTTTGAAGTGATACATGCATGTCAGCAGCACAGCATCAGCAAATAATTGACTCAAACCAAACATGGACACTAAGATATGACATCTGTGAATAAATAGGGCTACTGACATGGCAGGCGAACATACTATATAAACATGGAAAATGAATCTTTACAGAATCCATGATTAAACATGCATTACTCAGTATTTTTATATTATAAAAGACCAAATGACTATATGTTAGGTGAAGGAAGTCACTTGTAGAGACAGACCCACAGAGAAATAACACCCAACTCTGTAGTTTCACTGAGCCCTATGGATTATTTAAGCATCTTTCAGCTCTTTGATTTGATTTTTCTCTGCCCCTAAACGTTAGAACTGCACCTGATTTGGCATCTTTTAAATATCAGCTCAAAACCTAATTCTATTCCCTGGCTTTTAATATTTAGTGAAATTTGCCCCCTTTTTTTTATCCTTCTATCCTTCTATCTGCTTTTAACTCCATTGTGTTTTATTTATTTTACCTTAGTTGTGATTGTTTTAATTCTTTCTCATAATTCTTAATGTCTTTTATTTTGTCTTTTATTTTGAAGATGTCCTTGTTTTATGTACCTGTGAAGCACTTTGGTCAACTGGGTGCTGTTTTATAAGTGCTATATAAATAAATTTGATTTGATTTGATTTGATTTGATTTTCTCAAAACTCTCATCTATTTTTGTTGTGTTTCCAATCACAGCAGTGTTCAGCAAAATAAATCCAGTGTTTACTACCTGCACAGCACCAAAAAGTCACAGACAAAATTAACAACTGTCTTTTGTGAACATTGTGAACATTTAACAGCTAAAGACCGAGATATTTTTTTCAGGAGGTGCTGATTACCCTAATAGAAGAGCGATTTTACACTTGCATTTGCCAGGGTGCCAGAAATTTCTTCAGAAGATACTGCTTCTAGCCAGTAGTCCCTATGGCTCTATAAGCTGTATTTTATAGACATACAGTACTGTGCAGTCTAAGGTCACCATAAGATTTGTTTTTTAGGCAATGTTATTATGACCATACATAACTAGAAAATATTGGAAATGTGTGCACAGTATCAAAAAACACTAAAATATTAGAAAATAAAGATACAAAATATTACAAAAAACAGTGTCTGTAGGGGAGAATAGAGGAGATGTCAAGGACAAAAACAGGAGTAGAAATCCTGTCAAAATCAGATGAAGTTTCTCAGTGTTTCTTCTTTGAGAGACTGGAAGAAGTCCAGCGAGGACCTGGCTCAGCATCTGAATGACAAGTTGATCCTTACACAGTCCAAAGAAGCTTGATCAGGAATGGTCTTTGTGGAAGGATATCAAACCAGTTTTTGTGTTAATGGAAAAACTGAGAAATAAATATAGCATTGCTAGAAACAAATTTGATGGTGGCCTTTTTCACAAAACTTTATTATTCAAACAAGATATAACATTTATTGGTGAGCCTAGAGGTGCTGGTAGGTGGATATTGCTTCCTGACAGAGCCAGGCTAGCAGTTTCTCTCTGTTTTCATTCATTAGTACTAAGCTCTCATAACCAGCCACTGGTATAGTTTCATATTCAACAGACAGGTATGACATTAATATCAAATGTTCTCCCATCTGTAATTTTATGATAGGAGGTGAATAAGTGTATTCTTCAAAATGTTAAACCATTCTTTTAGTCATTCGTATTTACTTAACCCTTATCCTAACCTGAAACTAGTACTTACTGTATTTAACCTTTACTAAAAGAAAAAACAAAACTTTTCCTCAAAAGTATAGACATTCAGGAGCAGAAATACACATGGTGACAAATGCTGTATGCTTTGACAAACAGTCTGAAACAACTGCACAGTTAAAGGCCACAGTCGGCTGTACTGTAAACAATACTGGTTTCCCTACCGCGTCATCAGTCTGTTTCTGAAGTAGATGCTGATTTAATATGGGGATATAAAACTAAATTAAACTATAGACATTTGCTGCCTTATGAAGTCAAAACAGGTTACTATCTAGAAACACACTCATCAAGATACACAATTGACCCTAATTTTGAAATAAAAATGGCTACAAAGAGGGATAATTAATATTGCACATTAAGTGGGCATTTCACAGCAGAATCTCTGTGAGGTGTTTTTCTTCAGTGAAGCTTTATTCTTTAATCCTTGGCTTTAATTAAACACTGACACACAAAGGCACAGATATTAATCACTCTGATTTAAACAGCTTTTCAATTGAGCAGCCATTAAAAGTTGCACCACTTGACTGGGTCCAACATCGGCTGAGACTGGATGGAACTGTGTCACAGTGAACCCAGGAGACCTTAAAAAAAGCATGTTTTTTGAATGTCTGTGGGAGATAAGATATGGATGTTGCTCAAAGTGTGACTGTCCTTTGTGTATCAGAGAATACTTGGCAAACCATATGCTTCTGAAATTTGTACATAATTTCTCTGCACTGATATTCAGCCACCCTGGAGCGAGACTGTCTGCTGGAGCTGTCTGATCACTGGAATAATCGTGTGGGTGGGTGTGGCAGAGAGCTCACTGGCAATAACAACACATCTACTGACTCAATGTCTCCATCTAGTGAAGGCACTGAGTGAACAGGTGGATTTTTCTGCAACAATAGCTGTCAGGTGTTTTTCTTCTTTAGTTTAGAAATGTACACAGTATTTTGTAAAATACTACAATGTAGAGTAACAACATTACACACGCACAGTGTTGACCCAACTTTAATTGTAGACTTCCAGGATCTTGGACGCACTTGTTCTTTTCCCTCATTATCCTTTTTTTCCGTTCTCCAGCTTTTCACACATAGCTGGCTTAGAGATGTTTAGTAGTTTTTCTGTATTAATGGATACAAGAAAGCTTTTTTCATTTGGCATCTCTTTTCGGAAGTCCATTTAAAATCCTAAAAAAACCCAACAAGAATCTCTAACAAGACATTTGGACAGGCATTGAGAAAACACAGGCTAAGACTCTCACACAAGAATGTCCTGTTTCATTTAGACTGCTTTCTGCCAGATGAATCAGGCTGATCTCAGGTATTTTTAGAGACGACCAGCAGTTCACTCAGAAGGAGGTGAAACAATAAATCCTTAAAACAATGACAGGCGCTTTGGAGTTTTGGGATGGTTGCTGGGTGAAACTGGATCCTCCACAACAGCGATTCCACACTTAATTTGCTTGTAACCAAAATTAAGCTGTTTGTCTCTCAGCTGCCTTCTCCCATCAAAACTTTGCACACCGAAAGTTTTGAACGTTTGAACACTTGTTAGAGGCAGGAAAAACAGGAAAAACTTCCACTGAGCTGTTATTAAACTGTGATTTCCTTTTAATCAAAATGCATCTGATTCTGAAGATATAGATGTGATGTGCACAAGCAGTTTCATACACAAGGGATTTTAAGAAAGCATTAGTCACTTTAATGTGTAAAGTCAGTCTAAATTAGTCTTGTTTTACATTTTCTGTACATTGATCATATATATTGTGATTTTAAATTCACTAGAAGTATTGTCTTAGCACCAGTGTGTGTGCCATTATGTGTTGCAAACTAATACCACAACAGACCAGTGATCACTTGTAACAATGCCAGAAACACACACTGTACAGTGACAGGAGCTGTCATAATATTATAATAAAGTTTTGTTACCGAAATTGTAAATTTACTTTTTTAAATAATGGAGGATCTCTGTTATTTTATTTACAATCGGTCACCTAATTAATAATAAAAATCACAGAATAATTTTCCAGGACAACAGATTCATTTCATGAGTATCAGATTAAAGAAACTCTGGACTCAATGTCTGTAGTGTGATAGAGCACAATAATCATTCATTCATTTATTCAAACAAAACTTCACCTTGAGCCTCTGGATTATTAAAATGAACTTGATCATACTTTAATCTTACTTGATTAGTCCTCGTTTGGATGCTGAAGTTCCAAATACAGTGCATCCATATTAGAATATTTGTGTTTTAACTGCATGACAAACCAGATTTAAAACTTTTAATGTCACTTAATGATGTTCTCAAACTAATGGTTAATAATACAAAAAACACTACAGATTATTTAAGCACATGCTTGTCAAAATGAATATCTCCTATGAGATGCAAATAATTAGTCAACATGTTGATTTATTCCACAGATCAAATATGATTCATTACACTTCATCATTAAGTTGTTCATGCAACAACTCCCTCACACCAATAGACTATTTTATCATACACACAAATGACAAGACTCACCTCAGTGGTCATATATTATTAATATTATGCACAAAATATAAAACTAGCATCTGTCTTTGACATTAATACATAGTGGCTGCAATATCACTTCTCTTGCACAAAACGTTTGCACTTTTATTTACACTAAGTAGTTACTATGCAGTACATCTCGAAAGATTTCTTATATTGCATAAGAAATATTATCTGATTTAAGACGCGTCTGCTATGATTCAGACAAATGTGCTGGAAGAGAAATTACTCAGATAAGACATAATAAATAAAACCTTCAGGATGTGTGCATATGCATGTGAGAGCATGAAAAAAAAACAGTCACAAGGGATCTTGTGCATCTGTGTGTGTGCACTCATGTCTGTCAATATGACTGTCATCAACAGAAGAAGTCACCTCACTCACCCTGAGACAGCCCATCTAACTTGTATAGTTACAAACGGGCCCAAAAAGTCAGCTCAAGAACCGACTCATACAGTATCTGTGGTTGAGCCCTGCTTGTTCCATGAAATTTCCATATCAACCAGAAAAACTAAAAATGTGTAATAAAGTAATGTTAGAGCATTTTACTTTATCAAATATAGGATAAAACACAATATACCCATATAACACAATGATCTGTAATGCGTTTCACGTCTCTCTATGTATCATCTCTAACCAGTTATCAGCATCTAGGATGCTGGTTTACAGAGCAGCCACTTTAGAAGTAGAAAGGCAGTACATGACAGTGGGTTATATAAAACTATTTCACATGGCTATAAGTTTATATCCATGTGGAGGTTGTGTGGGATCTCAGCTGGCTGATCTGTGTGCTTCAGCATCAGTTCAGTTTTGAAGAAATCTCCCACTTTTTATTTCCTCACTGGACTCATCTTTTAAGGTGTACTGTGAGGAAACTGGGACCTGTTTAGTTTTCTGCATATTTTTCATAGGGATTCCCTTGGATTTAGAGGTCTCACTCACCTGCCTTGAGCAATGACGCCTGTTACACACTGTGACAAACATCAGAAAGCTATGACGCAAATGTCTCTCACTTTGTGCTTCACACTTCTTCATTAATCAGACTGCTACTGGGCTCAGTTCAGGTCAAGTCAGCCCAACACTGCTTCAGGAAGCGGTGACAGCCTTGAGATTATCTGTACAAATTTTACTTGTCTTCTCTCCTATTCTGTCATTTATTCTATCCAACATTTTCTCCCTGCTTTGCTTGTTGCCTCCTCTGTTTTGGTTGCTTTCTTTCCTGCTTTGTCTCTGTCCCCATTCTCTTGTGTTTTTCTCACTGAGCTCTGTCTCTCTCTCTCTCAGTGTTGCAACAGGAAGTTAGTTGCCATGTTGATATCGTTGTTTGAAGCTCTCAGGGCCTCGAGGGCATCAATCCTGGAAAAACCCATTTCTACCAGCCGTGCAACCTGAGGGACAAAAAGAAACATCAGTTAAGAGACATCTTTCATTGAAAGAGAGTTAGCAGTTTGACTGACTATGAAAATTCATCCAGGTTATAAAATATGTCAACGAATATCTAGAAATTACAGAAAGCAAACTAAAAGTACCTATTGGTAAATATACAGTAAAATGAAGACTCACCTGCTCCTCTGCGACAGGAGAGTTGTCTAATAGCGGTGGTTGTGTGGGTGGGTGTGTCTGACCCTGGGGGCGAGGCTGCATTTGTGGGTGGTTCTGTCCTCTGTGTCTGAGGGAGGGGAACAACCTAGTCCACTGTAACAACCCAGCCTGTACACAGACATGAAAGCAGAATCAAGTACTTAGTGTACTATCCTTGGTGTGATATATGTAGGGATTTTTTGAATAACTGCAGTTCCTGCCATCTGATGCTTGAAGTGAACTGCATTTTGACTTGTGTGTTCGTGAGGAAGACAGGCTGTGCATCAATGTGTGATTAAGTCTGTGTGTCCACGAACCTGTGGCTGTTGTCTGGCATTCCTCCTGGCCTCGTTGTACTGAGCCAGCAGCAACTGTTGGTCCAGCAGATCCATCCTCTGCTGCCTCTGGATGTCCAGAGTGGCACCCATCCCCAGGGGCGTCTCACTGGTTGGTTGAGAGCCTTGATGACCACAGATGATAACGAGACATTAATAGGTAAAATATATGTGACACTGTGTAAAACATCTAAACATACAGTATACGGTGATAAGTTAAAAAAAACACGAAACAAAAAATGTATCATTTCCATTTTAGATATTCTCAACTCTGTTTTGATATTCTGCCTTTTGGGCACAGAACTGTAGCATTAACCAAACTAGACTGCAGTAATATTTCAGTTATGGAATGCAACACTGTTAAGCACTGACTATTTTAGGCCTAAACAGTCCTTCACAGCTGAAAGGCTTTAAATGACCGTGCAGGAAATTAGATACTTGAGAGGAAGAGATAGCTATGACTGGATATTTAATGTAAACAACCCTAAGTGAATGTTATGTGTGCATTAATGTGAAAAATCCCATCTTCAGTCAGTCAGAAACTACTTTTATTAAAATTCAATGTAATGTACACTTTCATTTGTACACTGTATGAATACTGTGTGCCTGCATCACCTATAAATCACAAATGTTCATATGTTATTACTCCTGAATTACACAGAGAGAGACAATAACTCCATGTCATGCCCTGGTCTCAGTGCAAAGGATTTACACAGGATTTGTGCGTGTGATTACTAACGCCTGGACTCACTTGAGAAGAGCGGTTCCAGAATATACCGTCCTACACGAGACACCCAGGCAGGTATAAAGAGGAGCTTCTGTAACCGCAGAATATTGTAGTGGTACAGTCCGCCTGAGATCTGAAAGGCACACTCATTAAAAACATGGAAACTACAGGCTTTATGTTTATATATCAAACTTTGCCCAGTAATCTAGGATGTGCAGGGCTGAGTGAGCAAGGCGTCAAGATCCTGGTGTACCCAGATATATTAACATCTGTATGAAGTAGGGCTGCAACTAACTATTATTGTTGAAACTGGGTCCAAGACCGTTGTTTTGCCTGACCAATTGTCCAATACCCAAGTATAATCAGTTTTAGGGGTGTAGCGACTCTTCAAATCCACGGTTCGGTTCAGACCTCAGTTTCCGTAGTTTCACAGTGGTTAGATTGACTATAAATGAAAAAAATACTTTATTTTCTCACCAGACCGCTGAGAGCAAGGGCCCACATGAAGGGGCTGGAAGTCAACAACTTGGGGAAAGAGGAAAAAAGAAAGAGTTAAGATCAGACTGGATGGAAGTTTTCTCAAGAGCAGTAGGAGACAATGCAAAATACATACATGTATGCCCACACTATCAGAACATAGGCTTACCTGCAAGCCCACTATGTAGACCAGAGACTTGTTGGTGATATGGATGTGGCCCAGGACCTGGGTGACTGGCATCCTGGGAATTGACAGGTAGAAAGGCACAAACAGAGAGAAGACTGGAGCAAGCCTGTGAGAGGATAAAAAGGGGATGGGAATGAGGTGAAAAGAGACACAATGAGAAAAAAAATGTGAACATTTTGAACTTGATTATTAAATTTTGTTCCATGCATCTTATCATAATTTACTACAAAGAGCCCAGGCAACTGGAAAAGATGAATGAAATGTTGTTTCAGGTGTAAACTTTGTAGAAATAGCTACTTTACTGATTTTCCTGATGGTTTTCTCTGCATAACAAATTTACAAGCAAAATATAAATATTTCAGTATAAACTTAAGCGACAGATGGTTTGAACAATACTTTACATCTTAAATGTAACCAAATATCAGGAAATGCATGTTTTAATTCCAGGATACTATGTGGTGATAAAAGTGAGAAAAAAAACAATTCCCCTCTGAGAAACACAGCACATGCATTACTGACACTACTACTTAAATTACCACACTACTTACAATCCAGCAGGTAGTTCTTCCACCTCATAGTCAAACAGAAACTGGAAAGCCTCGGCTAACAGAAAGTCTATGAGTGCAGAGAGACACCAAGTGCCCAAGAGGAAGGACTGAAATTAAGAAGAGCACAATATATGATGGTTAGGACAACTAACCAGTAGAAAATGGACAACGTTTAGGTTGATGCTAATGGAGATCTAACATAGAAAAAAATAAACATGTTCACAAACACAAAACGGCAAATGTTAGTAGCCAAATTAGTGTGTGAAATGCTTTGTGTTGAATTAAAAAGTTGTGCATCCTCTTCTCTATATGAAGAATACACATTTTGTTTATGAAACTAAGTTAACTCAATGTGGATAATTAAACACATCAAATGTAGTTCAGCTAAGAATATCAGCAACCTTATAAAATTTGTACTGTGACACCATGCGTGCACTCATTCATCAGCAGTGTTGTACTCACAGCAAACTTCCTGGTGCCAAACCTCCTCTCAAATATTCGGAAGTTGTAAATGAGCAGGCTGCTACAAAAGGCGTCCTTCACATCTAGACAGACCAGCCTGCCACACAACAACCTCCACAGCTACAGCACAAAAGAAAGCCGAAATATATAAGCATATTATAGATACACAACAATATGACTTTGCGTAATAATCATTTTCTAAACATTGTGCTTTCTGAATAACGAAGAGATGTGTGAGATACACACTGTGTCTAAACTGCATTTGCTGATGAGATGTGAGATGTAGTTGAAAGCCTACTACCGGTACATGGAGCTTATGTTAAAAATCTATTGTGATTGTGAAATAACTGCTTCTTGTTAAGTCTAAGCCAAAGTATGTTTTCTGTTTTCAGAAAATCTTTGTTCTGAAGATGGTTAAAATGATATTCTCACTAAAGAAAATACCATTTTAAAACAGGACAGTTTCACACAAAGTAGATGGCTGTGGCGCCCAGGATACAGGCGCACTCTCTTGTTTTTAGTGTGTCACTTACAAACACAGAGACAGAAACAGGAGACATACCTGCTGCTGTTCTGTGATGGCGTGTAGGTTGTATACAAACAGTTCTTGGTACTGTGGCAGCAGCGCGAGCATCAACGTCAGCCCATTGAGCACCAACAGGATGCCTTTAGAGAGAGGAGCCCTATCTGTGCAGAACAGTGGTGAAAAGTAAGTATGTTATCTGATGTCACTCAGTAAAATTCAAACTGAGGCACAAATCTTTTAATGCCATTTTCTACCTCTACACCACTACATTTTAGTGGGAAATGATGTACTTTTTATCTTTACTTACATACATACATATAAGGTGTTTATAAAAATATGATAATACAAATTATATGACACAACAAAAAGACAATAGACAATAGTGGTGCAACAGGTGAGATGAAAGGAATTAATTGAGAATTATTCTGTTCAAGTCCGTTTTCATGTAAAAATGCTTAAACTTCTCTAGTGTGAAGGTCTGCCAGACTGAGTTTAAGAAAAGGCAATGTGACTGTTGACTTTTACTTTGAAAACCGGTAAAGGTAAAGGTGTTTTATACATTATTAGACAAGAGTTTCGATTATTGTAGAAATGGAAGATGACTATTTGTAAGTAAAATCAGGGCATACACAATGTAAACTATTGAGTTAATGATACAATTAATGAGAAAGTGTAACTTTGCACTCTGGTGATGATGTTGCTGTGTTGCTGTTTTTGAAATTTCCAAAAAATCGAGTAGACTGCAAGCAGCAGTTATTTTAATGATTCATCTGCCAATAATTTTCTTGATTAACCTATTATTATTATTATTCATCAGACTATACAAATTGAAATTTGTGAAAAAAGGTCTGTTTGTAATGTATGTCTTCAGATTACTTGTATCTGACACAAATATATTCAGTTTATTACTGTGTAAGTATCAACTCTTCACATTGGAATTTTTTTTTTCAATTTTTGCTTAAAAAAAATCTGATTATGAATCATTTAATCACTGCAAACTAAATATTTTCACAAATTCACAGATCATTAGGTGCAATCCAATCCGCAATAATTACAATGAACTCCTCATGAATGAATATATATGTGTGTGTTTAACCTTTAAACCCATTGTCTGACTATACTTACACACTTTTACTCAAGTAACACTTTAATACAGGTTATTTTATTTGTAATGTAGAGTGACATTACTACCTACCATCAAGGACAGGGACGGGGACGGGGGAATGTTATTAGACAAAAGTTTCGTTGATTGCAGAAATGTAAGATGCTTATTTGTGAGTAGAAACAGGGCAGACACATATCCTCGCAAGTAACAAGATTTCAGGTTGGATGGATTTTCAGAATATGCTCTTTCCACAAACTCCGATGATTTTTACCAATGTCATCTTAGCTAAGTCATCTGACTAAATAGAAACGCAAAACGTAGGTTATTAATTAACTAAACACGGCTGTAGCTGACAGATACACCCAAGAGTAAATGAATGACAGCCCAATGCTAACACCAGGTAGCTAAGCTAATAAGCTGCTACCGTTGAAACTGACAGGCGAGCGGAAGGAGGACTGCGACAGCCCGGCTGTGGTTTATCGGAGGTTTGGGAATACTTACAGAGGCCTCGAGAACCGGTGGTGGTAAACATGGTAACTAGATGAGTTACGAAATCCAAGAGGTCCGTAAATGCGAGGCAAACACAAAACTAACACTAAAACACTGAAACAAAGTTGGACTGAGGATCCATGCTGTGACGAGGAAGAGACGGGGTTAAAGGGAATCTCCTACATAAGCCCGAGAGGGCCAAAAGGCGTTTGTTCGCCGTCAACTCAAATTAGAAAATAACCGGCCTGCTGAGGGCGCTGTTGCTCTGTGCTGAGTGCGAGATGAGGCTCTCTAAACCTTTTTATGTAATAAATGACTTTATTAATCTCTAGGATTCATAGGCTACACAGTACATATATAAAGTAATTAAAATTATTCATCTTTACCTCCTGCAACACTAAGTGACATGCATTTAAATACACCAATAATTATAATCTAATAATACAAAATACATTACTCTGAAAGCGTCATTATGCAAAACGAGTGCTTTTACTTTATTTTATTAGTCAGCTGAAATTAGAACAGAACCTGCACCTGACCTTTGCCATCTCACTGTTCCTCTGTGTTGAGGATGAGGATATTTAGTTTTCACTGTGCTGCAACTAAATAATCAAACCACTTTCATTTTCTGAGTTTAATTCAGATAAATTTTACAAGTAAATGCTGTTGTAAGTAAAAGACCAGCATCTAGGCAAACAATTTTAGTTTTTACAATTATGTGTTGTGCATCAAAACTTATTTCGAAGAATAATGATTTTTATATTATTAATTTAAAAATATTTGAATGTAATTATTATGCATTAATGTATGCATCATTTTATTCATTGCTAAAGGTGTGGATAATTTTAATTACTTTATATATGCACTGAGTAGATTGTAAATTCCCATCAGGGTTAATAAAGCCTTTTTCATATAGTAGTATCATTATTTATTTATTTATTGTGATGTAAATGCTGTAGAGTAAAATCTACAATACTTTCCTCTCAAAAGTAGAGTACTTCAGTAAACACATTTAGCAACTTGTCACCATAACACAATACATACAAACCATCAACAGAAAACTGTTTTGTTGCAGTAAAAATAAAACTACAAGAGATCTGATGTGAGCAAATTATTTTAAGTGAACCTAACATGTTTTATGACTCCACACCAGTGCATCGACGTAGCAGTGAGAGCAGGATCGTCATCTCATCACATTTTGTCTGGCTAGTGATCACTAAGGAGCCTGTACCTCAGGTTGAGAACCACTGATGTAATGACAGCAGCACCTCTACAGCTGCAATTTAGTGTCTTGCTTGCAGGCATTTCAGCAGGGCAGATGCTGGATCCGGATGATCCTCCTGACGAAAGGCAGTGTCCACATCCATAGTGCCAGTGTCCGTTAGACTTCAGGTCCTGAAGCACTGGTGTAGTCATGTTTGATCTTCAGCGTTGTCATCTATGACCATTCGCTCACTATGTAATATGTGTTTATGAGTTGATACGTATGTATGAGTTTTTTATATGTACAGTGCTTCATGTCTTGAAAGCATGTGGTTAGTTTTCTGACAGAGTGTTAATAGTATTAATTATCCTTGGGGACTTGAGCAGGATGTGGCTGCACATAGTCCAGATTAATGACTTTTTCTTATGGTCCTCTGGCTCTATGCACACAGTGTCATATCTTGTCAAGGACCAGACTTCCTTCACAGAGGCCCTGCTTTGTCTTACACTACAGGCTGCCAGTTTTACTCACATCAAACAGGATGTGCACCTTCATGCCTGGCTGTGATTGTTTCAGAGCCAATTGATCGAATGGTTATGTTACATCCAAGTACATTTGAAAAGATATGGTGAACAGCTGTCTAATAGTGTTGCATTTCCCCATCATCCACAGATGCAGTAGTGTGTTAGTTCCCATTGGTTAGTTCCCGCCCATTAAGTTTATTTGGCTGCCTGTGGTCAGATGTGACTGCAAAGCAGAGCTCAGGAACAGCTTGCTAATTGTGTTTCAGACCTTCTCTGTCACTGATGTAGGAGTGAGGTCTAAAAAGGTTGCTTTGCCCCTGTTCTCAATCAAAGATAATCAGATTAAACGGCACAGAGATGTGTGTGTGTGTATGTGTTTGTATGCGCTTACCAATAAAAAGACTCCAGGTTTGGAGACAGCCTTGACTCCTGCTGTTTGCTTTGTTCATTAAGAGGAGATGAGCAGATGGTTTGCTGGTCTGTTGTGCAGTACACACATGCAGGCGGGCACACACGCACACACAGATACACATACACACATGCATGTTCACTCCTGTCACCTTAGCTTTATCCTCCATTTATCTTTTCCATTACACATCTCTCGGCAGGACAATGCTACTCGGTGAGGGATGCGTGTGTGTGCATGTGTGTGTGAGAGATACAAGTGAGTGTGAAAGAGTGGAGTGGTGCTGAAACAAACCTTTTTACTCAAGACAGCCTCTGAGGTGGTCATCTGAAAAGCTGATGACTCATTCACACATTCATTTACGTGAGTCATTGCTATACACTTGTCAGCCACTCTGCGTTCACGATGAATTGCTTGTAACAGAGGTATTGTTTTAGTCCTACATCATAGCTTATCTGCCTGTGTCCAGGAAATGGCACACTGCACATTTAAACAAGGCTGCATGAGCAGAATCTGGCCAAAGATTGTTTTGGCACAACAAACGAGTCCAGAACAATGTGAAACGTGTTATTTAGGACTTCCTGTAACTTAATATTGCTTGCCAGCGAGTACCCTGAGCATCTACTGTCTCTCTCTGTGGAAATTATCTGCTTCAAATATATTCAACAGCATTTCATTGATCACTGACCCCTCACACAGTTTTTATCAATTCACCCTTTACCCTTTGCACTAGTTGAGAAACACTTGTAGACACGTAGTTTCACATTTACAGTCACACATTCTTTTTGTTTTTACTTCCCTATAACAATTCTGACTTCAGTTTATGATGCCTTCAATTATATAAATAATCTTTATACAGACATAGCTTTTCAAATTCAAGCTGAGCTATGACTGAATGGTATCCCCAGACATTTATAGGGCTTCAATCCAAAATGTGTCATTGGTATAATTAGACATAGGTTCATCTCTTGCAATGCCAGCAAAAGAAATTACCACAAATTCTCAAACAGCATAAATGTTCTTTTGTTTTTATCTAATTATTTGTCTGTGTCTTGTCTTATCTTTGGGTGGAGTCACTAAAATACTCTCAACTATTTATTGATACAAATGTAGCTTTTAAAGTCTGTCACCTTTCTCTATCTTTATCTTGAGGGGGAAATATGATAAAAACAAGAGCAGCCACAGAAAGACAGGACATTGGCAACACGTTTCACTACATGAAAGTAGCTTCATATGACCCTGCACACCACCTGCCTGTCTGTCTGTCAGTGCTTACATATACTTTTTTGAAGATGGAGCACTCACTCCCCACATTTTCACATATTTATAGACAAGGAAGCACATAGACCTTCCTCTCTTCCACACACACACACACACACACACGTGCACAAACACATACACACATAAACAAATACACTAAAATATAAATCCACATCTATTCACAGAAACAATTAAATGAATGATGCATTCAGAGACATAAAGAACAAAGCGCTAACACAATTTCATAAAAAGTGTTTGTGTTGTTTGTATTGTCAAACTGCACTACTGCATAACATACACAATACAAGTCATTTACTGACTGTACAACATGCCATTATGTTTTTTGATAATAATAACAAAAATGATGACTATATATATGTACACAACTCTGTTGCAAGTTATATTCATCACTTGTGTCCAGATAAACAGCACTGACAAAAAAACAACTATGGTCATCATCTAGGATCTAAAAACCTTGATTGAAAGAAACAGTCAAACACATCATCAGAATAAAGTACTGCTCCCATGAGGGCTGAGATTCGGTGATAAATGCAATAAATTAAACAACAGTGGAAAAGTTCAAATGTCACCCTTGAAATGTAGAGGAGTCCTTTTGAGGAGGTGGACATATGAATCTCAGACGACGCTCTGCGACTGAGCGTTCCTGCTGATTGTATTTCTCAAAAATTAGGAATCTTCATCACTAATCTTCCACCATCCGTTCATCCATTCATTCAACCATCCTTCCACTTTCTCTTCAGTACATCCCCGTGGTCTGCAGGAAAACTCTGCCCTCTGAAATCCACAGAAAGAATCCAGATTAATAATAATAAAATGAAAATACTCGACATTTAAAGTAATTAAAGTTTGATTGTTCAATAAGTAAAAAGAAAGAGGAAAAAATGCGGTATGCAATTAATTAATTCAAATACTAAATATTGAAGAAGGGCTTGTACATGCTTGACCAAAGATCATTAATAAAAGATTATTGTTAAGTAGGGCTCAGTTGAAAGTGTTTTTGGCCCCTGATCCCTGTTTTTGGCGATAAAACTTCCTGGCACAAAGGAACCACATTCTGCCCTGCTGTCTGACAGACAATTCCCCTTTAAATGATTTATTACTGGGTGTTAATTATGCAAATGATGTCCAAACAAACTCGTCATGAGGACAATTAAGACAGCCGTTAATTAGTGGCCAGTTCTCTTCTTGCTTCACTGACATTCAATTAAAAATTGCCTTGGAACAAGCACACTGTCTGGTACGGCGGTCCTGGCACGGCGTGGAGCAGAGGTGGGCTGGAACCCTACACTCTTTTGATGGGGCTGGGCTAGAGATCACGGTCATTTCTTTTTCTGTCTGTTTAAGATGTTACATGTGGGATTTTCTTATTAATCTATCCCTGTGAAGACAATAACTTTGGCAAAATAAATATATTAAATGCCTGTCTCCATTAAAACGGTAGCCCCAGTGAACTGTCTCATGCTTCATTTAATTTTGTTCAATTTCTCAGGAGCGGTCTCCCTGTGAAATCTTTGAAAACCCTTCCAGGAGACTGGTCAGTTAAGCATCAAAAGCAATGAGTAGGTGAAATAATGAAATCTGCTGTTCTAGCTCAGTTGAGAGGAGATGAATAAATACACACCAGCAGGTGTGTCACTGTTTATTGCACAAATCCTACACTGAAGTGACATTTTTTACTAAACAGTCAAGTTAAAACAGTTAATAAGTAAATTATTCGCACAAACTTTGTGCCTTAACAAATGGTGATACACATACCTTTGCTTTTAAACAAATTAATTCATACTTTTTTGAGAACTAGATACAAAGACCTCAAGGGATCACAGGGCAGTGCAATTCATTTTCACAGTTGCTTCTCTTTTGATATTTTGTTTGTAGGTAACAGAGCATGTCATACGATTAAGAAAAAAGAACATGACATTTCAAAACACTGTAATAAGGTTGTTTGTTTTAATTTCCTTTAAGTTGTCATTAGGTGACAGAATGTTTTAGCACTGACAGCAGTTTTTCTGCATGACTACAACATTTTTACCAGTCAGAGTATGAAACCATGTGCATGTTTTCACAGCTACATACTGAGGAAGCCGTACCTTGTACTGTTGCCTTGGTGTCCAGCCTGTTGTCATCGTGCTTGCTCCCATCCATGTCCTGGATCGCAGATTCTGTGTGAGGAGGGGCTGCTGATGATTGATGGCCTGTGGTTTGGTCATTAATTAATAAAGACACTTAATTAGAGGCTAATGAACAGTCAAGGCTATGTTGCACCAAAGGTTGGTGATATTTAAAAAATGAGAATAATGCCAAAAAGTGGCAAAAACATGAGTGAGTCAAAACAGTAAAATGCAATTCATGATAATTTTTCTTTGAATGTACAGTATGTGTTCATCTGCTGATGTACCAGTGTGTGTGTTGGCAGTGTGTAGCAGGCTGTGCTCTGCCTGATCACGAAGTTTGACCTCCTCCTCCAAGGCTTCCTGTAGTCTCCTCTTATTCCTCTTTTCCTTTTTCAGGCGCTTCTGGATCAGAACTGAGTGGAGACGAAGAGAAACAGATGACAAAGGATGTCAGAAAAACACGCATTAACAAATAAATGTGTGTTGCAATCTTTCATTTGGTTGTAATATTTTTATACTTCACATCATTTGTATCTATTGTTGTAAGAATTTGTTTATTATATTTCTGTGTGGTCTCCCTACTTCCTGACCTCCTTGGATCTTTACATCAAGAGATTTGAGGGTCTTTGAAGGTATTGTGAGCTTGGAGTGTTTGTTGTGTTGTTGCAGTTCGAATGAGATATTCATTTCAGAGTCGGTAAGTGAAGTCAGTATGCTCCCAGCTTTCTAATGCCGAAAAGAACAGAATACTCTGCATGAAATCAGATCACATCTACAGAGGTCGTTTGACAAGCCTGTGACAAAACCGAGGCACCACTGCTGATCTGAATCACCTTTACCACAACTTCTACATCTTCTGGTGTGACCTTATCAAGGAAACTGTCCTTCACTGGAATTTACCAATGCTGTGTATAACAGCTTTTGTGAACATGCCAAACTTGATTTGATTTGGTTTGTAGTACAGTGCCAACCTCAGTCTAATTCACCTCTGTGCATGCTTTTCGGGGTAATATACAGTAGGTGTCCTAACTTCCTTATCTGATTTTCGAGTTACTGGACATCCCGTCAGCTTAGAAGTGGATTAGGCCGACCTTGATTAACAGCACAGCAGAATTTTCAGTGTTTAAATGTAAAAATTGACATTTTAAATTTTTATAAATTCACTGGGTGAAATTCACACTCTAATTTGAATAGGGGAGTAAAGGAAGTCCAAAAATATGTGGCAGTTGGAATAATTTTCATGGAAAAATAAAAAAATACTGCATATGATGGGGTCTACCTCTGTTTTTCTGTTCCATGCTAAGCTGTCTCTCCAAGGTCTCTCGGAGCTCCCTCTCTCGGACAAGCTCCATCTTCAGCTCCGTCCTCTCCAGCTGGTCCTGCTTCTCTTGCGCCCGAGCGTTCTCTATGGCAACCCTCAGCAGACCCTGCTTGGAGACACACAGGCACATATCAACAGGTTACACACTGAACAGAAAACAGAATAAAGTCTTCCACAAGCATTTAAATATGCACTGGAGAGAATCTTTACAATTTCACTTAATCCTAACATAAATCATCTCCTTTTTATGACACTTTGATAAAGATAGATTGTTTTTAAACTTTCAGGATTCAAATCATTTTAAATGAGCCCAGGTCAGGTGAAGAATTCCTGGATTTACTCCTATGAAAACCTAACCAGTGAGTGCTTTCACTGTGACTCTGTCACAACAAAGACATCTGAAAATCTGAGAAGCAGGTCAGCACAAGCCCATCCCAATTACTGCATATCCTAAATGTCTGCCTTGTCTGCTATTTATCATTTCAGGAAATCCCAAAGAGTGGCTCATCTCCCTTCCTATTCATCTCAGAGGATAATAATAATAAAGCCCCGCCAGAGCCTCACCTGTATGTTCGTGAGCAGGGTCTCTATAGAGGACAAGCCTTCCGGAAAGATGAAGGGAGTGTGGTGAAGACCTGCTGTGAGCTTCTGTCCCGCAGGGTAAGATACTCTCTCACAGGCCTCCCTGCTTGATGGGGGTTTCTGGTAGACTTGTCTATCACAGCTCTCCCTGGTTGTCTGAGTGGCCAAGGAGCTGTTATCTGGGGGGCAGAGAGATATTTGGTTGTCTAGTTATTAAGGCCAATACACTCCAGACAGAATCAGTTTAACACACAGAGCTCATGTTTGACTTGATCCACTTCATCTCTGCAGAGACTCTTAAGAAGCAATATACTGGTTGTAAAGCAAGGATTAATGTTTTATACATTATTGTAATATTGAGTGTAAAGCTCCATTTTTAACCTTGGAAATACCACCTCTTAACTCAAGACCAATTTACTAGCTTATTTTTTATTTGACTTAATGACTAGTAATATCAGGTATTAGTAATTGTCCAAGTAACTGCATTGTGACAATATTTCAGTATAAATAAATTACGTTTTACCGAAGTGTCTCACAGTTTGTGATCTTAAATGCAAATGCATTTATATACATATCTGTATTCATTTTTTATTTGACTATATAGGATTGAGCATGAAAGTCAATTGTGGAGAGTAGTTTAACAATATTTTTCACACATTTCAGTTTTCATCAGCAGATGGAGTTTTTATCACATGACCTAAGGAACCTTGGTCACACGATTATCCATATTCATTCCTCATCCACTGTTGTAGAACATCAGTGTATCCTAAGTTGTTTTTCTTAGTGCTCATTTTACAATAAAACTCTTTTGAAAAGTGCTCTATAAGGTGGGCAAAAAATGTTCCTGTGTCAAGCTCTGCGTGTTCCACTAAACAGAACTGTACACATTTTCCTGATTAACACAATATATTGTTTTCCAAGGATTTAGGTGTTTATTTAAAATCTGCAAACCGTGCATCCCTCCAGCAACACCAATTATTCAAGGTTGAATGCAAATTTGTTTAATTTATAGCTCAGTAATACATTAAATTAATTTCTTGTAAACATATCAATCCCACCAGTAAATAGGTGTTTACACTAATTATTTTGTGAGCAAGTGTGTGTACACACACACAGAAGTCCTGGTTTGGGCTTCTGAAAATGTGGTTACCCTTTATTAGATGGCATTCTGCCTATTGATAATGCATCACAGCTTGACATCTCCCATAAAACAACTAAGAAGCTGCATTATGGATGACCATCTGTTTGTAAACCTGAGAACTCCTTGTTCCCGATTCGTGACGGTGAGGGAGATGAAGATTAGCCATTTTCTGCATTTTTTTTTCCACGTCAGGCAGTTGCTTGCTTTACTGTCATCCAAACCACTGAGGACGATGCCGTCCTGGGAGTCCAGCGGTTATTGGAGCAGAGAGGAGTGTGAACGTGCAATGTGATATCTGGCAATTTTCTCTGTCTGTGACAAATGACAGTGTTTTCTCCACTTAGCTGACCACAGCATCTTCTGCTCCAAATCCACCCACCTCCCCTACTTCGCCTCAGCCTCACGTCTTGGCAACTGTCACATTCAAGGTGTTTCACAGATGAGAAGCAATACCCCCGCCAACACCACCTCTTTCTCCCTCTTTCTTGCTAAAAGCATTGCTCTGTAGAGAAAGGTAATTAGCAGGTGCTGGCGAGCTCAGCGGAGGGCATCCAACTACACTCCTGTGGCTCGCATACAGACACACACACACACACACATTCGTAGCCGCTGAAGTGCACAGTCAGCAGCGTGGGCTCCCCAAGCTCCTTGGATGTGACTGATCCTTTATTGAGTTACTCTTTTACGCCTACTTTACCTCACACTCACACACACGTTTGGCATAAATACACACACAGACACACACATACACATGGGTGCCAGCTCGTTTGATCATTTACCCATCTCTCTAACCAAGGTCACTGTCTGTTTTTCTCTTTTCTCCCAACTTCATCTCTCTTTTTCCCCCCTCTCTTATTCCTCTCCCACCCATCCCCAGGGCTAATGAACTTCACCACGTGAAGACTGCCAGTCAGCGGAAGAGAACAGGAGGGAGGGAGGGCGAGAAAGAGAGAGACAGAGAGAGAATAAAATTCTGCTGATGTTTGGTTAATGGGAGTGAGGTGTCAGGGATGGCCTCTGATCTTTGCTGCATGGATACGTTGTTCAAAGACCACTGAAACAGCACACACAGCCAAAATTGACTCACATACACACACACTTAGAGATTATCATACAATGGATTGACAGAATGACAGCGCTGAAGTGCTCTTTGAAACTCTGTTCAGTCCATGATAAACCTACCCTGTGATGTTCTAGGTCAAATACAAAAGCCTGCAATCCAGCAAATGTACATGCATTTCATTTGCATGCAGGAAAATCAATTGAAAATCAATTGCATAAATGTGATGTGTGATGCATGGCATTCACGTTGTTGATGCCATCACTGTTTTGTCAATAAGTTCACAGACACCTGACAGCATCTGAAACCTTACCTGGGAGGCCTTTGTGATTTTTAGATTTGATTACTGAATAATGTAATTCAGTATTAGAATACATTTACACAGGCGCGTGCACACACATAGAAACTCTGTTTCTCTCCTGCTCTTTCTCTCTCGCTGTAGATTTCTGCTGACTGTTTGTCCTTGAGCAGTCCTCATTAAGCTAATGCAAACCTCCCTGACAGAGAGAACCAAACAACTGACGTTGCAGCGCCGTGGCAACGCAGGCCCTAACGACAGGGAGGTGGTCGTTATGCAGATGAGGTCCAGCTGAGAGCGTGGGAGGCCGCCTGGCTCGTTAGGCCGCGGCCCGGCAAATGGCTTGCTAATGTAACACCGCTTCCTGGTCTAATGGAGTCCTGTTTTGCAGAATTATTTGTCTTTGCTCGCCACGGGAAGCCAGGAGGGCCACCGACAGCGAGGAGGAGAGGAGGAGGACAAAAGGAGAAGAGCCAGTGAATCCTTATCGACCTGTTACTGAGATATTTCCTCTTGTAAAACTGCTAGAAATCCTTTATCTTGTAAATAAACAGTGTTAAATAAGCTATTGCACAGTTGTCACAACTGTTTAAACCCACAGGCCAGAAATGATGACAAAGATAGATGGACTGGATGGAAACTGAATGCTTGTTGTACTATATTGACAGACTTTATTCAAAGGCAATTGATTTGTCTGAGAAACAATCACTACTCGCTACTAAACAGTTAAAGGCTTGAACAAGAAATTAATCTAAATACAACGTTACAGATTAAAAGTGTGTGTGTTTTTTTTAGTTCTGCTAAACCAATGCTGACCCAAACAAACATAATACTGTATCTTACCTCTGTCACTGTGGCTCCTCTTGTTGTCCTTGCTAAATTCCACTGAAGTCACATCTGTTTCTCTGGCCCCCTGCCCCACAGCAGGGGAATGTCCCAGCACACTGTGACTCGATAGACCATCACTGAGTGGGTCTAGAAAAATAGAAAGTAGAAAATAGAAAAATGTAATAAGATGATAAATTCCTCATAGGTACTGCTACAGCTAAAATGTCCTTAATTTTTTGAGAGAATACCTCAAGTACATACGTGTGATTTCTGCAGTGCGTTCTGTATGAGACGGTGAACTTGACACGCTGCTGCTGTGGTTGGATGACATCTGAGCTTCCTCCAGTGAAGGAGAAGGTGAGGGGCTGTCACGCATCCGTTCCTAAACAATAACAAAAAATGATTTTAGTGGAGGGGAACCCTGCGAGAGAGAAAACATCCAGACGTGAAACAAACACATTCAGTTTTCAGCTAAAATGATTCTCTGAAGGCTCGCGTCATATTTCTATATAAGAATGATGGCTTTTTGAAAAACAACCAAACACTGCTGTTTATTCAATGTCTGGGATTTAGTGGCCTAAACCTAAAAAATTTCATAGTAGCCCTATTTATACTACCCAATCAAGGGGGGTATACCGCGTGAATACCCCGCCTTGCTGTTCTGTATAAAAGGTACCATACGTAAGTGGGGGGGGTCTTTGCAGACCCTCCCTTAAGCCGCCTCAAGAGGTAGTGTCAGAGGCGGGGTGCTTTCACCCCAGCGTCTATATAAAAGACCTAAGATCATGTGGGGTGTTGGGGGGAAGATGTGAAATTTTTAAGGGTTGTTCCTCCTCTGGGACACTCCCACGTACACTGGGAGACAAACAGCACTTACCACATGATTCAAACTCAAGTACAGTTGTCATACATTGTGTTCAGTGTGTTAATGATTAGGAATACATTTGGCATGTATTTAATTGGAGAGAGGGACCACTACACTGTGCAAATGGTTGGAGAAAGGCAGCAGAAGAAGGTCATCAGGTTTTCGGTGACATAGCCCAACCAGTCATGTATTGTTTTGCTCAACCAGACCCCTGTGTTACTCCAACTTAATCCAGTCACGTCGTCCTACTCCAGAGCTGCATGTTGTAGCGGTAGAGTCTCAGTTTCTTGTCCAGCTTGTCGCCGCCCACACATTGCTGCAGGAAACTGAACCTGTGACCATAGTCATTTATGCTCATGTTGTACTCGATGCACAATTGTGTTTGATTCCAAATCATGCCATATATATGCATAACGAGCAAAAGCACATCAAGCAAAGTTCATCCACTAGTAATGTTTTGAAAGCGGTGTATATCCAACGTGTGTTGTACGTCATGCTGGACATCAAGTTATCTTAAATGAGGAGTCACCTTCTCAGCAATGCAATGGGGTATATAATAATAATATATCTGTACAGACTAGTGAGGCTGAGACCACAGTTAGCTCCTCAGGACAGAGGACTCAACACTGTAAACGTTTTCAGACAATGGAGACAATAGTAAAATAGCTGACAAAATGACTTGCATTGGTGAGTCATCCACGAATCACACGTAGCAAATTACATTTATAGGGGCATGGAAAGGCTTGAAAACATATGTTGTACATAATGTGGTATTCTTTTGGTGTTGCAGTCCTTGCAACAATCCTTGTAAACCAAACACTGGGACCCAACCCAGTGTTTGAAAAACAATGGTCTGCATCGTTAAAATTATGACTGGACATTGCTTCCTGCTACTGATGAGGACATGATGTGATATAATATTTTGTAAGGGCAGACGCCTACAATATGAAAATTTTGGCAATATATAATCCTGCCAAATCTCATTTAATTAGTCCTAAGAGTGAAAGCAGTTTTTAAGCAAAGTGACTAACTTGGCTAAGAAGGTCACAGTTACTATCTGTATGCAGGATATCTTAAAAATTTATAAATAGATATGGGACTGGCCTTAAGCCAAGGAACAACTGATTACATTCTGGTACTGATCCAGAATTTGGATATCTACCAGTAGACAATTACTGTACCCCTTTTTAGCCATAACCACTGTTATAGAAATACACAAAGTTCAAAAGATTAATTCATCTAGAAATTTGGGGGAGAAGGAATAGATTTTTGGAAGTTAAAAGCAAATTGTAAAATAGTGGTTATTGCTTTTAGTGTATAGTGTAGTGCAATTTGAAACAGCATTTCTATGTAACTCTGACTGTAACTTTAGTCATAGTTCCCATGTGTCACGTGGACTCTGGCTGGCGGTCAGATCCACTGAGCTGCCGGGCATCTGAGTTCACCTTAATGACGGAGGTGGGAGCCCTGGCAGGGGGGTTGGCGTGAAGCTGTGCCACGTTGGCAATGCTGGCCAGCGTGCTCAGTCGGTTCATCTGGCCCATCGCCATGGAAACGGAGGCCGGTGCCAGGCTAGCAGGTATCAGAGGATGTGACATCATCATGAAGGGCAACTGATCCAGAACTGCAGGAGAATAGAACAAAATAGAAGAGTACTGAAGGTGAGAGCGCACAGTAGAGAACAGTAAAGTGTCTGCTGCTCCTCATACGGCAAAGGTCAGATCAGCAGCTCTGTTTAAAGGCCATCAAAGCTGCACTATACATGCAGCCAACATGAAACAGGTCTCATCTCTCTCTTTTTTCATTTTTGCTTCAGTTGTATTTACCCATCACAACTTAAAGGCCTTATTTTGCTCAGGCCTGTGGCACGTACTGAACTGAAAGCCCACACCGTCTCTGGTTCACTGATGATAGGATTGAAGCGGGATATCGATGTCAGTTCTATCTGATGTCAATATTATTTGGATGACTGCTCCGCTTCTGAAGCATGACTCAAAAATACGTGTCAAGAGATAGTGAGTGTGGAAAAACGCGAGCGCAGGAGGAGAGTAGAAGAAAACAGAAACACTTGTCTGGCTCTTTACACCATACAAAGATGTGAAGATGTAAAGTGACAGCATCAAGATGCTCTTAAATGCTTTTCATGAGTGACACCTGCAAAATCACAAACTCAGCTGCTCTGGAGATGACAAAAACTTGTGGTGTTCTTGATGATAATCCACCACGTTTTCAGTGGTTCAAACCAAACTCTTATTATCTTGGACAATCTCTTGTTCGCACTCCTCTCTTCAAGACAAGCATCCACTATCTTTAAAGAAAATCCTTCCTCTCAACAGCACCCTAGTGGGTTGTTGCAGTCTCTCTATTCATGAAACAAACAATCCTGTTGGTGGGGAGGGAGGGAGAAAATGACATAAATATTTATCATTTAATAAAAGGAAAAACAAAAACAAAAGAAACACAGGGAGGAAGTGGAACAAAAGAAGCTGATGGCAGTCCTGGTGCTGGGCCAGCAATGCACGCTGGGTAATTATAAACACAAAGGAAAAAATCTTGGACTCTATTCCGCACAATTGTCACAAATAATAGAACGAGTGCATGGAAACAAAAAAAGGCTATCCAAAGAGGAGAGATGAAATAGAACAAATAAAGCAGGGAAAGGAAAGAAAGAGGAAAAAGAGAGAGAAAGAAAGGAAAAGAAAAGGCAAACTAAGAAATAAAGAATGAGGCGTTGACTTTATGAGTCGGGCTCGCTGGACATATGTGCAGTGCTTTGTGCATTTGGCAGATTAGTCTCTCACTTGCCCAGAGCAGAAACCAATCCAAACAAAAGATCTGTCTGAATGGAGCTAAATAACCAGATGCTCCGACAATCAACTAGCAGCCAACTCCAAATATTAAGCCTCAGTTAGAAACCAGCGCTCCACTTTTGTCACACCCCCCAACTCGCTCCGACCCCGCTCCCGTCTATAATTTCATTTTCACACTCATTCTCTCTTTCTTCTTAACTCTGTTTGTCCCTCTCTTCACTTACTCTGCCCTCACATCACTCTCTCTTATGTTTCATTAAAAAACATCAAAAATCAAAGTGCCTCTCTCATGTTTATCCAAACAAACCATTACTGTAAACAAACAGTTACTGTAAATTTCCCAGAAGACCTTGTTAAATGCAGAAATGGCTGCTCCCCGCTCTTCCCCAGCCCATAAGGTGTCACACTCAGCATTTGTGAGTGTGTGCGTGTGTGTAATCTGAGATTGCCTTTGTAGTGGTTACAGCTTTGGTAGGGGTCTATCCTTCCCATAAGGCCGTGGGTGGCGGTATGGAAAAAACACATTGTGCTTATGTGTGTATGTAGGCCAGTGTGTTTGTGTGTGTGTGTGTTTCCACTTGACTCTATCATTAACAGTGATTAAGTTTTACAGGTTTATAATGGCTGGTGGTAACCATGCCACCTAACTGCGCACAGATGCTGGCAGTCGTAACTGAGTGTATACAATGGTAAACACTGTTTAAGACTGGGTGTATTTACAGACACATGTACACAGAAACATTTACTACACACACACACACACACAAAACAAAGTCAAAAACAAGCTTGGACCATGTGGTGACTTAACTGAAGTCTTCTTTCTAAAAGACACTAGGACAATTTCTTCTCTTTCATTTCTGTCCTACAGCCTCACAGTATGCTCCACATGTTAAGTGTATGTGTCCCAGGTTGATAGAGTATTCCACAAAGGCCTCCATAAGCCCTGTCATCTGTCTAAACACACTGATGTTGCTTTAACCTGTCGATAACAGAGGGGGCGGTGAGTCCAATTTGTTTGTGTGTGTGTGTGTATTTGTGTTTACGTGAAAGCATGTGGCGCGCGTGTGTCCGCTCCGCAATCGATTGTCCAGCGTTTGTCGTTTGCATTCAGGATAGTGAATTAGAGAGAAGACTATTGATTTGGCTTCAGCCTCTCATCTTATTCATCTCTCTATCATCCCGGTGCGCAAACGCTCATCCACTGATGCTCCACTTTTGCTGGCTGCTCTCCTTCGCTGCAAGCCCAGGTATCAGTGCAGTGAAGGGAACTGTTTTAAATAACATGTGACTATAAATGATACTTGCACGTGTAATAAGTAGCCAAAGGGATTCACTTCTAAAACAAGGGGATTATGTGTTTTCAAGGCACAAAGTGAACAGTTAACTGTAAATGAGAACATACTGCTTACTCAACTCTTTTTTCCTGTAAATCCTGACCTAATGTTACTTGATATGACAGAACAATGTCATGAGTAATAGAGCTGGTTTGGGTTTAAGCTCTTTTGATGTGATGACTAATACATATTAATGATTAGCTGGCCACATTTGGAGGCTCCAGAACAGATTACTAACTGTGTTTTTCATATGCGCCCTGAATCTCACTGAATCCAGCAAATATGCAAACAAATCCAACCTGAAGGAAATATTCACCCCTACAGGAATTTATCTAAAAAAAATGTCAAAACACTACACTACAAAATTTTTTGGTTAAAAAAGTCCCCTCCTTGTGGTGTGGATTACCTGACCCGCTGTTTATTTCCAATTTCTCATTTTTGTTTTTCATTCACCGTCTCTCAGAGGAAATGTACAGGCAGAAGAGGTGATGTCACATCCTGGTTTTAATCAGCTTGATTCAGCAGCTGCACACAAACACAGCTGCTCAAGTCGTATTGACTTGGCCTCGCAACAACAGCAACAGCGCAACGTGTTATACGACCGTGATTAAACATTTCACAGGCACGTACGTCTGTGTGTGGACGGACAAACGGATGAGACTCACCCAGTCCAGGGTTGTGGTCACCGTTCTCCCCATTGGGCCTGCCATGTTGTTGGTTGCTGTGGTAACCAGCCATTGCCTCGAGCTTGATCTTCTTGGCCAGGGTAGACAGATCTGAGATAGAGAGAGAGAGAGACAGGTATAGAGAGGAAGAAAAAGAAAAAGGAGGAAAGAAAGAGAAAGAATCAATAAGAGCCAGATCAATGGCCCCAGTGGAGGATTAGAGCAGTGGGTAAGCAGGAAGTTGTCACGGGAAGACAGAGGCCAGTCATTCATTCTTACTGCACCACTGCACTGGCCATTTAGTCTGCCAGGGAATCAGCAGTGATAGGAACAAGCTAAGACATTCATCTCTCCCACACAGGGACATCACATCCCACAGCACAACACACAGGACAAAACTCAAAGGTGGCAGCAGTTTCACCTTTTAGCCAGAAAGTGCTTCTTTATCAGTACAAATTAGAAGCATTACAAAAAGAAGAGAGAAGATACTTTTTAATAGAGGTTGTGCACTTCTGGATAATATGTAATGGAGAGTGACAAAATGTGGCAGGAGGCCTGAGCTACATTTTAATTTGTGGCTTGATCCTCAGAAGGTAGTTTGACCCACAAAGCAACCTCCTTATGCCACAAAAATTAAATATCTCTCGCTCTAATACAGACAAACACAGTGAATTATTAAAGTTGGACAAACCATGCAACTGTGCAAACATCAGTGAGGAAATGCAAACAAACCGTAAGTCTTCATTTCCTGATCTTTGATACATCTAAACATCTGTAACAAACTGAACAGCTGAGTGTTTTTTTTCCTCACACAGTGAGCGTCTGAGTCTGTCCAAGACAACCACAACAAATCGTTCCTTTCTTCCTCATCTTCTCTCCTTCGCTCTCCTGACTTCTTCCTGCTCTCCTCCCATCCCCTCTCCTTACTTTACCTTTTCAAATGTCAGCATCACAGCGGGACATAAGCCACTGTGTTGTGTGTGTGTGTATATGTGTGAGTGCACAAGGGCGAGAAAAAGAGACTAAGGAGGATCACATCAAAGATTTTTCCTGCCTTTTACGCTCAAATGTCCTCCCTCTCTCTGTCTCTTTCTCCCCTCTCATGTGGCCAGTTCTAATCAGTAGCGCTGACATTGCCGCCGTGCCCTCTCCTTTGGTGGAAAAAGACTCTTTTCCCACTGTGAAAGATGCTCTTGAACGCTCAGGCACACACAACACAGAGACACAAATACACACACTCTCAAGCACCTTTGAACAGTGAGAGGAAGCAGAGGCTAATAGAAAATGGCTTCTTTTGAGGCGAGGAATGAAAAGATCAGGTTGTAGTGAAGAGCACAAAGCCAAGGGCAACTTTGAGAGCGGTGAGGTGCCAGCAATTACTTTTCTCCCTTTCTATGTGCTACACAAGCACACATGCACAAACGCAACACAATAGAGACTCAACCACACAACTGTTTGTGACAAGAACAAGCAGCACTATAGCCTTTAGCAGGCAGTTAACAAAGACTCTTCTTATAAAGTCAAAATGTAGAAAAGTATAAAACAAACAGATCCACAGATTTTGACATTACAAATAACAGATTTTCCTTCTGATGTGGACATTTTATCACCTCATTAATAATCCTAAAACTTAACTTCATATGTGAAGAGACAATTAATGAGTATGGGTGTGATAGAGATTTCTGTTAACAAAAACTTAAATTAAAAAAAGTATTTCTGTGTTAATTCAAGTATTTGCTAATTGTCTTAGTACCAGCAACAGGGAAATGTTTAGGGTGAAGAGCAACTTCTCCTTTTGCTCATGTCTTTTATACATGGTCACAGTTTTCCCTCTTAACATACTTAACACACATCTTGACACATTTTTTAACCTCTAGACATAGTCTATGTCTGACAAATGTGATAATGAGCATTAGGTCACGCTCAGGTCAAGAACACATAAAGTCGTACTAAAATCAATGAGTTGCATTTCTCCACTGCGATATGTGTCATTTACACAAGTAGAATAGAAAATTTCACATTATCAAACAAAAATATTATACATCAGTTTTCAAAGTAGGACAGATGACTTTTGAACTTAATAATTCAAGAAAAAAGACCAAGGTTGCAAGTTATGAGTTGTTTCTTGTGTGTCAGCACTGCGTATGCTAATTCTATTAATCAACACACAGATCACCTCCCAGAGCCCCACCTCCTCGCACTATTGACGATATGTAGAATGTGTCATTGTGGGGAATCTGCAGAAAAAGTAGTGAGAAAAAAAATGGCGTTGTGTATCTATTTTGCATAAGCAACCTGTTCTTTCCTTATACTGATGAGATAACTCAGCTGGTTGTCACATTGTTAAGTTGTTGCTTTCACTTTCCAGCTGAAAAAAGAACTAAATTTGCTAGAAGCTACTCTGAGAGCTGAAGCAACAAGGTGTCACTAATTCACAATTTAAAAGAACTCATGGAGCCAGAAGAGCGATTTATACTATAACTTATGTTCAGCTATTAAGAATTACAAAAACTTGAACAAGGAGGGGTATAGACAATACAGAAATAGGTGAATTGAAAAGATTTGTGACTTCTGTTCATTCTTTTTCATTTTTAAGATTCAGAAATCTTGTTTTATGAAAAAGATTCAATCATTGTGAACTTTACTGGATTATGTGAACAGAACTGTGTGTGCCACAGATACTGTATGTATTGCTAAAAAGTAGTTCTCGTCCAGCAGTATTAGCTGCATCAATAATGTGTAATTACTGATTGATTACTGAACATTTTGACAGTTACTGACAAAATAATTAAATACATCTGGGTTTTAATCAAATGGTTTATCAAAAAGTGTAAACACATTTGCAGTTGCATTTATAGCAGCAGATCTGAGTGATTCAGAACACTGACATCTGTATTACAGGTGCATATACGTTTTTTAATATACAGAGTGGGGGCAAACGTTTCTGATCAGACTGTAGAGAACCTGAACATTATTATTGTTAGTGGCTCTGTGATTATTATGGAGCGAATTATGAAATACAAAATTCAAAATACAAGAAGGCAGAAAATCAGAGAACAGGAATCTGTCAAAATGGAAGGCTATAGCCCATCGAACAAATAAGCAAATCATATAAAAACCTTAGAAACTACAATTTCAAATAAGACAATAAAAGAGTTACATTGTGATTGGTAAGAAATAAAATAGAATTAAAGCACACAAAAAAGATTTAAATACAACAAAATAAAGAAATATTGTTTGTTTTTTTCTTCTTCTACTGTCCACTCTTTTCAAAAGTGACAATTCTGGCACCTGAATATAATGCCAGACTCATCAACTTATTTTACACACTGGACATCATGCATGTATGATATGAGGTAGATTAGTATGTCTATGTGCCTGTGTGATATTATTTCTACAGTAGATGTGCGCAAATGGGTACATGTATTGTGTGTGCGTAGTGAGGCCTGGGTGGTCACCTGCAGGAGGTATGATCCCAGCATGCATCAGTCCACTGTGGGACAGCATGTGGTGAGTCCCGCCCTCTGTCACACTCTGCAGCCTCTTGGGCGGTCGTCCAGGCCTCGAACTGCAGGCAAAAAAACACACAGGCTAACGTTAGTCATTAGGCAGTTTAATCCTTTACTCCTTCAGTCAGTCAGTCAGTTTTTCATGCTGAGACTGAGATGGGTGGCCTGGTTAAAGAAACTCTCCTTCAGTCTGTAAACCTCTGATCCTGCTGAAGTGTCAACACGCAAAACACTGAAACCTGACCAGTTCCAGGAAGGCTGCTGTGCAGCAAATCTGACCTCCCTTTGGATACGAGCAAGCAAAAAAGTGGTTTCCCTGTGGCATCAATAAAGCACCTCATTACTGTTCAGCTTACTCATTCATTTGTTTGCTTATTAAATGTGTTTTCTCGCCTCCTACTCTCTCCATCCTGTCCTCATTTGGTCATTCAATCCTTTTTTCCCGCCATGTCACAAATTTCCTCAATAAAGGCTGTGACCACAAGCAGATTCACATGGTTTGATTGAGCCAGGCATGCTCAATCAATCCTGGAGGAACTTTGCGAAAAGCTGTCAGGCATCACTTTGGCTCTGACTAAACGGTGTGAATGTCCTGACAGGGTAAATGACACGGGCCTCATCAGGCTTAATGACAACCAGCTCAGCTCATCTCCTTTCATACCAGCCTGACACCGGATAACATGAGTCTGTGCAAGTGTGTGTATTTGTCTGTGAAGTGTGTGTGATTTTAAAAGACAGAGTGAGTGAGAGAGAAAAAAAAAGAGAGGCGAAAGAGGAGACGAAGGTGTGACAGAGAGCAAAAGAAACAGAAAGAACAATAAAGATGAAAAGGGAGATGAAGGAAAAGATGAGGAAGTGTAAAGTGAGAGCCAAACATGAGAGGGAACAGACAGACAGTGAGTCCAAGAGAGAGTGAGAAAAGAGGAAAAAAAAGAGGTAGAGAAAGACTAGCAGCAGCTTCCTAGCGTGGGGTGTCTTTGAGCAAATTTTAATTAGAATCTAATCCAGCCGTCATTAAGGCCCCATAAACGAAGCTGTCAGTCAGGAGATTAATGGCGCCTCATTTGCATATTGCATATAATTCATCAATTACCCAGCAGAAAGGACCAATCCCCTGTTGACACACCCACTGGCTGAGAGGGGGGGGGGGATGGAGAGACACAAAAAGACAGAGAGAAAGATTGTATAGTCACTAACTGTGGGAGAAAAACAGGTAGCTTGTGAGCTTGTGTGTATGTGTGTGTGTGTGCTTGTGTCTGGCATGTGTGTTGTGTGTGTATGAAGTGTTCAAAGGTTAATTTGATGAGCCGATGAGCTCCACAGTTCCTGCCCTCGGTTTTAATGAGTTGTTATTATTGTCTCTTATTATGGGCCCAGACCGACTGGGATGTGACAGCTGACATCAGATATCACACACACACACACACACACACACACACACACACACTCACGTAGACACAGGAATGTAGACAGTAAGAGACACACTCAGGTGTGTACACATATTCACACTCACACTTAATTCACAACGTTCACATATTCACATACACAACATGACGAAGGATGGGAAGTTTTGAATGAGTGTGCATGTGTGTATGTGTGAGTGTGTGTGTATGTGTGAGTGTGTATTGTTCTTTTGGAGATGGGGGTGCGTAAACATTTTTTTTACAGGGCATATAGAGTAGCATACTGTGCTTAACAAAAGCAGGAAATGTATTTTTAGGTCTCAAGTTTGAAGATATAGCGACACTGAGTGAACATGCGAATGCACACACGCATGCAGAAGCAAACACCAGTTGGGGGAAATAAAATACACAGAGACCAAAGGCTGTGGTTGATTTTTACTGCACCCGTTTCCCTTTCCCTTACTACTGTTTATTTGCACACACTAATTAATGGCTTGTTTGTGCATTGGTGTGTGTATGTGTTGTGTGTTCCTTTGTACTGTATATGTAGCATTTTAGGGGTCATAATAAACTGGAACCTAATTTTGTGTTTAGTGTGCAAGTGCGTTGATACATCAAAGTGACCCATAGAGGGAGGTCTATGTGCGTGTTGTGCATACGGGTGTGTTTTGTGTGTGTGTGTGTGTGTGTGTGTGTGTGTGTGTGTGAGGTTGGAGAGCACCGGTTCCCTGAGGTAGGATTAATGAAAAAGCCTTTCATGGAAAAGTCATCAAGCTGAGGGGATGGAATGAGAGAGAGGAGGGGGGAAAGAGAGAAAACAGTGCATTGTGTGTATGTGTAAGTGTGTGTATAAGGTGTGTGTGTAGAGGAGGGGGTGTATGGCATATGACCTCTTTGTCTCAAACTTTAATTAAAATCTCACCCAGACGTCCTCCCTCATGCCAACACTCTGGCCACACACACACAAGCACACACATTTATTTAAAAAAAAAAAAAAAAAAGTACTCTGTACAGTGAGTTCTGCCCTCCAAGCTTAATGTGTGTGTGTGTGTGTGTGTGTGTGTTACCTGAAACATGAAACGCCAAACATGGCAGCTGGAGCTTAGCACAGGTGGAACAGAAACAAAACATAACAAAGATGACAGATCTCTCTCTTTCTCGCTAACACACGCGCACACACACACACACACACACACACACACACACACACACACACACACACACACACTGAGGGGAAAGAGAAAAGTAATGAAAGAGGAGGAAGTGTTACAGTCAAAACAGTGGAACAGCTACTGGCTTGGAAGGACTGAGGTGCTGATAGGTAGCAGCTGTGTGTTTGTGTGTGTTTATGTGAGCGTGTGTAGGAGAGGGACAGAGGAAAATAGAGAACTAGCTCAAACAAGATTTTGTTTGGAATATATTAGCAGCGGTTTACAGCTCCCATGTTCTCATCCTTTCAATCTGTGTTTATCACACGGGTTTGTATTCGCCGTCACGGTCCGGTTTGATAAATCATATCGTTGTCGCTCTGCGCAGGAAGAGTTATGTTGCTAGTTAGAGAAGGCAGAGAAAGATTGATGTTGTGATCTTCCTCTTGAATTGAGGGCTGAAAAAGCTTTATGCACCATTGTTATTAGGAGGGTCTGTGTGATGATGTCATGAAAGAGGCAGGCAGGACAACACACACACACACACACACACACACAGACACACACACATGTACACAGGACGTTTGATCATGGCAAGAATCTGATCTCCTAAACTGATACTGCCTTGCATTCCTTTCCTACATTCCAGGGTCAAGATGAAGTCAAGACTGTATGTATGTGTGTGCGAATGTGTGTGTGTGTGTGTGTGTGTGTGTGTGCATGGTGTGCATGTGAAAGTGTGTGCTTGTGTGTACTCCATTAAGACCTGTCATAATGGAAGACAAGGAGGCCCTCTCTATCTCGTTGTGTTCTTCTCTATAAAACATCAAAAGAGTGAGGAGGTTAAAGTTGAGCTCACCACTCCACCCTAACACACACACACGCACACAGCCGCTTCATCCTAACGCTGCTGACTTTGACAATGAGTTATGGCATGGCAGTGGGGCTCGGCTTTGAGGAGTCCACCTTCCCATGCACAAACAAAACAGGCTCGCCCCTGCCAACTTGCACGGCTTAACTTTGCCACTGAGAAACACAAAAGTGGGCTTTTGTTGTACTCCGCACGCTGCTTCGTCTCATTTATCACCCATCACGTCATTTCTCTACCTTTTTCTGACAAATGTTTATTCTAGACGTAAAAAAAGATCCCTTTAACTATAGTGTTGTTTCACTTCACATGTCTTGAGTTTCCTGCTTCCACCCCAATACAACAGAGAACAACATAATTTTGTTAGTGGTGCAGAAGGCTTTAGAAAATTATATTATCAACAACATTGTATTATTTTTTCCAGAAACTGTGTCCCTGTAACGCAATGCTGGCTAATCATCAAATCACAATGTCAACAGCTTTCATAGATACTTTTTCTTTCTTTAGAAGCAGGTCTAAAGTCAAACTAGATCCACTGAAAACATAATCTGTCTGTTATCTGCTCTCCAGAAAAATACAGACGTTGCCTCCAGAAATACATGTTGTTACATATTTGTCATTTGCAACGTACCGCAAACGAAAATTCACTCACTTACTTTTTATTAGGCTGGAGGCAGGAATCTTATATAGAGATACCTCAAAATGAGGGCTAACCAAAACTATCTGGATGATAGATGTGGAAAATTAGAATATATATATATATATATATATATATTTTTTGTAATTTAAAAGAACTAACCCTTTAAAGCAATATTGTTTAAACAAGTACTACATTTCAGGTCTTTGTGTTTAACAGACACACACACACAAATGAAAAAAGCATACGTTGTTATTAACACATGCTTTGTTAAAAAGTACTAAAGTTCTTATGCGTCACCACATTGTACTACTTCACGAAACACGTGTGAGGTGGCATTTCTGTGCTCTACATAAAGTATATGTATAATATATGCACACGCACACGCACACACACACACACACACACACATAGTTTGACCTGAGCGAGCTGTTTGATGTGTGTCCCTAACAGAGAATGAAACTGTTTCTTTGTGTGGGAGAAAGAAAAGGACGGAGGATCAGGTTGCCTCCTACATGCCATGTTCTCTCTGTGGAACTAATGTCATTTAGCAGCAAAGCCAGCAAACACACAGGCGTGACCGTGCGAGTTTGTGTGTTGGGATATGACGAGTGTGTGTGTTTGTGTCACCTATGAATGAATTATAACTCGGCTTTAACTGTGGGTTCTTTATGGTTTGGTGAGTCAGTGGTCAGGGTGTGTGCGCACAGCAGGAGTAAAAGAATGAGACAAAGAGGAAAAGGAAAGACAATGATAAAAAGGTCATTTCTGTAACCTCAGCTTCATAACATTTAATTTTAATCTTAAAAAAGAACCGATAAATAAACAAACTGCCAAAAGAAGGAAAAACAGGAATGTGTGTACAGTGTTCTATTAGTCATGTTAAACTATCAGACAAGGCTGTTATTTCTCCTCCTGCCTGTCTGACTGTACTGGTCTGGAAAATAATAAGTGACGGCTGTCTTAATCAGTAACAAAAACCTCACTGAGCCCTGACACTGTCAGAGAGCCGTAACATCACATTGTTGGAGATGTTCTCGGAATTCGGTTTAGTCGACCAGTCTTCCCACTTGAATGATAATCATCTCCAGTCCCTCTCTTTACCTGCTGCTATATGTTGTTCCAACCACACAGGGGATTACTTAGAAACATCTAAAGCAAGGGGCTGATACTAATGGCTACCACAGCACATTTGAAGCCTTCAGACAAAGAATCACGGAAGTTGTTTGAAGATTTCAGACGAGTGATGTTTTCAGATCTCATTAACTAAAGGCTGTTTGAGTGTTGTATGGATAATTAGAGATGGTGGAGGCTGTGTATTTTCAGGGGTTGTATAACAACGTTCCCATTAACACCTGACATAGAAGAAATCCCAAAGCAGCCAGAAGATGCATCTGGATTTTGTCTTGGTTGGAGGGCTTCAAATGCTCAAGTGCAGGTGTTAATCCACACATGGAGCTGGAAGCAGATTCTCACAGTAGTTTGTTTCATTTTGGACCGTTTCTGGTTTCACTCAACAAGTCAAAGCTTGTCTCAAAAGTTAACACCTGGTATTAAAATCTAAATGCAGCTTGAAGACAAAAACAGAGCAAAAACAAAAAAAAATGGAACAAAAGTAGTTTATACATTACAGAATCAGTTTTTGGTGTATATCTCTACACATCTTGATGCAACCTCAATCTGAATTTAATGGCTGGTGCAAATTGGATCATTCATGCTCCAAGGAGCAGGGATTAACTATCAAACAATATAAATTCCCAAAACTAAGGCTAATCCACACTCTTCTGGATTTAAACCCATGCTGTTATGAGCATGTGGTCTGCACAACAGCAGACTGAGACATCAGGAAACCACAAGTCCCAGCCAATTGAGCCCGTTTATCCAAATATCTATGTGGTGCGTTGGATTGATGACCCATGTAGTTGGTCACCATCGGAGTTCTGCAAAACAGCTAATTTACATAATCGCATCATAAATACCAAGAATTCATTTAATCATCTCCTCTGTTCTGATGCTCAGGGCTAAAGAGTGTTGATATGATAAGACAGCAAGTTATTAAGGAAGGAGAGAGAGGGAGAGAGAGAGAGAGAGCAAAGGGATCAGTGAGTGAGTGAGTGAGCTTGTCCTGATTTAAGCTGCCGCTTGGGGCCAAATGAAAATTAATTAATTTCTGTGAAGAATCAATTTCTCAGAATGACAGTGTCAGATTCAATGTGTGCATGTGTGTGTGTCAGAGAGAGTGTGTGTATGTGCGTGTGTGTGCATGTCAGCGAGAGCAGGGGAGATTGTAGCCTATGATAACATGACAAACTTTTAAGACTTAGGATTACTAAAATTCATTATCGTCAACACCACCATCATCACCATCACTGCGTTTATCATCCATTAAAATGGTAATTAGTAACAGTGCTAACAGCAGTGATGTGGCAGAGAAAAAGGGGGTTAACTGGACCTCCAGTCAGTCATCATCTAATGGTTTTCAACCTCCAGTACAGACAAAAACAAAGATTATTTTCAGGAAAATTAATTTTAATTCACTTACTCCATAGTTTACAAAGGCTATTTAATAGTGGCTTCTGCAAGACTCTGTTCACACTTCTCATGCAGATAAAGTACAGCTACAGCTAAGACCTGAACTACTAAGGAATATTATGACATCCTTTGCCTCTGAAATGCAATTTGCAATAATATTTATATTTTATTTTGATGCATCCTGGGACACCTGATGTGCAGCAGACTATTGTCCATCAAGTCCGTAAATCCTATATACCCACTGTCTTTAGCAGTGAATCCCTGCTTTATAACCCCACCTGCTGCATGCCCTCAATCTGGGTAACCCTACATTTGCATCACGACCGGCTCACACTGTCCCCCCCTACCCCGCCTCCCTTACATCCGACTCACCTTGCGTTGGTACAGTCATTATACAGCGTCTCGAAGTCCTGCCTGGATATGAGTTTGCACCGGTTCACCCCGGGCTGGATAGCCCCAAGCCCCCGCAGCACACGGACCTGCTCCACGTTGCACACCACCGGGGTAATGTCCAGCCGTTTGAGCTTGGTGTAAACGGTGTGGAGCCCGCCGACCAGGTGCTTGAGAAACACATCGAAAGCCTGAGGAAGGCAGATGAGCTCCGTGTCTTTCACCGTGAACGAGGCCAGCTTGGCACCTCTCACCTCCACCAGTTTGCACTCGTTGTTCTGCGGCGTGCTCTCCACCGGCGACGGGGTGGCGTACACGGGCTTAGCGCTGCTGGACACCGGAGCACCTCCGGTCTTTAACGGGGTCCCGTTCGGTAATAAGAGGTCCGCCCTGAACTGGTGCAGTAGCGCCGGGTGCGCTACCGGTGGAGCCGGGGAAGAAGCGGCGGAGGTGGCCGCAGGTGGCGGAGAGTTGGTGGCCGGAGAGACGGAACTCGGTGCCGGGTGGTGCCCAAGTGGAGCGGCGGGGAGTAGAGACGGAGCAGCCGGAGTTGCCATGGTGGTCATGTCCGAGAATTAAATGAAAAGTAAACTTCAGAGTCAACTATGTAAGAAAAGTAACTTCGCCAAACAAACGCAATTTCTGTGAGAGAGAGAAGTGCGCATTGAGCGTGTCGAGGAGGAGAGAGGGGGGTAAAAGAAGAAGAGAGGAGAGGAGACAGGGTCCGTGTGTGGAAAAACAGATCACATAGTTGAATCAGAATGAGAGGAGGTTTGAGCTGGAGATGCTACTGTCACATTATCATAAAGAGGAGGAGCCCGGGCATATTCTTAGAGAGGGAGAGACACATTCATAGAGAGGGAGAGAGAGCAAAGATTAGCCGAGCCCACATAAAGTTTGGATAAGCCTGTTTATGAACGCCTAATGAAAAGACACTTAATGTTTCTGATGAGACTTAATCTGTCTTCTTCATGACAATTTTAAACCTACGCGAATTTAAAATGTACTAATAGTTGTAGGCCTGCTATGCTTAAAAAAGTATTTTCTTGAGAGCATATTCTCCATTTTAAATACCATCAGAGAGACTTAAATTAATATGATTATAGTCTTAAAACCCCCCACGTATACTGGACATTTAAATGTTTTTGCTTTTCCTGGCACCCAAATATTAAATCAGATCAGTTTGTAAAGGTGTTGTGTTTCAGTCTCCAATGTATATAAATGCAACTTCAAAAGCATTTTAAATTAAAACAAGGAAATACATTATTTGCAGTGACAACCAGTGTTTGTTTGTTTTTGTTTTTTTTTGCAGGTATGAGTATGGGGGGGGGGGGGAGCGGCAGCCATTACATTTTGTCACTAAACTTCAGAGAGGATGTTATATCTTTGTTATAAGCTACGTCTCCCCTGCTTTGGTGCCATTGTTTTGTCATTATTGTAACTTAGTTTGCACCAACAAAAATCTGAATCAAAGACTCAAACCAGAGAGACAAGAGACTGTATAAGAGTGGGCCAGCAACCTTGGCTTGACAAATTGACCCCTTTACCTGTTCCCTGCGCTGCTTCCTCGCTCGCTCCACACTCACTCGCACACACACACACACATTAACTCACACACACACACACACACACACTCTCCCATCATTTACATATGGAGCTTGCAGTCCTTTCAAAGTGGCTTTCACGGAACATTGTGCTGATAATGATCTTGGTCGTGAGGGAGAGAGAGACACAGATCTCCAGAGACCATCTCACCATAAGACAAGGAGGAAGAGGATAAAACTCCGACTGTACTCCAACTCAAAGGACTTTAACACTCTTTTCCTCCCAACCCCCCCTTTCTCCCCAATAAGCCCTCTTGTGTTTTTTAATTGGCAGAAATTAATCTTTAGGATGTAGATGGTAGATTTACATTCATTAAAAGTCAAGAGAGGAAGCCAGGCTTGATGCTAATCAAATCTGCTTAATTATGCTTAACATGAGTATCTCCAGGGGAAGAGAGAGAGAGGGAGAGAGAGAGAGAGAGAGATAGCTAACTCGAACTTTTTACTTTTTGCCTTTGATAACTCCTGCTGAGTATGGCCTTTTCCTTGCCAAAAAGAAATGTCACGACTCTTTTTCTCCATCTGTAGAAAATACACAGATAAAGCCATTGGTGTTAAGCAGAGCTGATTCATGTTGTAAATTCCTACCTTTAAGAGTTTAATAAGTAGTGAAGTGCTCAGTTTTAACCTCCCAGGCCAGTGCTTTGCAACTTTTTAGGCTTGTGACATCTGATAACAGATTTACTAATATACTACATGAACCTAGCTAATCTCTAAAAGCTGGCATAAACAAGGGCCTGATGAGTAATATGCCAGCCCAAAGAACTGATTTGTGTAACCTTAGGTGCTCATTTTTGTTTAGTTTTTCATTTTAGTTCATCCATCCATGGTGAACTACAGTGTTTAAGAGTATCTTGTCACTGTAGGTTGGATGCCCTGGTGGGAAATGACTTTGTCTTGGGACTGGAAGGTCATACGTTTAATTCATCCAGCAGCTACTGTGCTTAAACTCCCCTGAATTGAAACAATGAGCTGATACTTTATGAAAAATCTCTCCAGTGTATGATACAGTGGGAAATAAAAACAATAATTCACGCTTGAACTGTGTCTCTGTCAAAGTCTGTTTACAGGTCTTCAGGAGTAATATGAGAGATGTTGTGCAGTCTTCTCCATTTATCTGATGAATGGAGATGATGCTGAGCTTGAGACAACTACAAATTTGAAAAAGAGTGAAATATGGGGGTGTGGAATTAGGGATAAGTGAGGTACCAGACCTCTGTAGCCAACTTGTCTTGTCTACAGGCAAAAAGAATTACACAGCCAGTTCTTCTCCGATTGATGCTCAGTTATATATATTGAGTTATACTGTTGGAAATGTAGCTGCTAGGTTTTTGGCAAAGAAGAACAACACATAGAGCAAAAGAAGTGATGCCTCTGGTTCTGCAGCACTGATTGTAATCTTTTACTGTCCATGCTGTATGCTCTAAAGCCATTTTCTTCAGAATTTGCAAAACATAGCAAGATTCTCCCACTACATATTACAAAGTTTATCCATTTTTTATATGTTCTTTGTATTTAATTCCTCTAGTTGCTCCAGTACAGTTTAACCCTCAACATTTACCTCGATTAATGTCTTTGTATCATACACTATATGTCTGTTTTTGGAGGAGAAAGGTGCCATGTGTGTGTTATTTAAGTGATTAAGTGAAGGATTTGCTGTGAGACAACAGTCAGAGCCCTTAGGTTGAGATTTGAATCTAGCTTCATATCCCTTTATCTTACAGTTTGAGACAAATACACACGATTTTGTTAGGGAAACTAAATCTGCCTGGAGCTTTCCTATTTTAACAGTTCATATTTATCCTGCCGTAGTGCCATCAGGAGGCAAAGAGACAAAGATAGTGTTCCTGTTATGTTGCTGTTTGAAAGCCAAGCTCTGGTCCTTTCCACATGTCTGTTTTGGCCAGTGAGCAGCAGAAGCATGAGGGAGATGTGTAGGTGGTTAGATCAGCCGATGAAGTGTAAATACCACTCAATCTGTTCTCATTAGAGGAGAAAAACATACGAATCACTTCGCCTCTATTAAAAATGCCCCAGGGTCCTGGTTAAGTGTGCGTCTGCGTGTGTATGTAGTCGTATTTGTGGCTGTGTGAGAGAGAAGGAGGGGGTGACAGAATGATGTTTTGGCATTTGTGTCTGCAGAGGGGATCTGAAATGCCACCACCATCAACGCCGCTTAATTCTCAGAAACACACTCTTAATCTGAACAGACAATCCGTTCCGACAGCCACCGTTAAGATTCAAATCAACTTGGAGTGAAGGGTGTGTGCGTGTGTGTGTGCTCATGTGAGTGAGAGAGTATGTCATTGTGTTTTGGTATGTGATTAGGTGTCTCAGTGTGTGTACTCATGTCTGTATGTGTGTGTGTGTGTGTGTATGACCAAGATATCACACATCCATCCCACATTCCCCTATGATAATGTGGATTGATTATGGATATGATAATGAGAGGCCGGCGCGGCGTCGCGACCTTCACAAGGTCTAATTGAAACAAGCGTTGGTCCTCCGAAGCACTTATCAAGTCACACAGCACATCATTAATCATGGAGAATACAAGCTGTCACTGTAACACACATGCACACACACATATACACACACACACACACACACACACACACACACACACTGTCACACATTCTCTATATTTTTCTGTTTTCTAACACACACACACAATGCAAGCTGTCACTACAATATGCCTGGTATTGTCTTCTTTTAAGGAGAGTGGACAGCTAGTCCACCCTCCATCTCTATTTTCTCCCAGAAAAGTTGAGGCTGTTGGAGTTAAGTGTAAAAAAAAAAAAAAAAAAAAAGACAAGGAAAACAAAATACAAAAAAAAGACAAGGAATGTTAAAACAATTCAACAAATATGAACAGCTGTTCACTTCAACCAAACTCGCCTGAAATTGAATTAGCTGAAGTTGTTTTACTACCTGCTTTTATTAGAAGACAATTTAAGAACCAAATGTGATTCCAATGTCTGATTAAGGCAGCATATGGTGCATACCTGTTAAACACAATGTGTTCGATACCAGCTTAACGCCTCACTGAGCCACTCAAATAAACTAATAAGCCCAGTATTATATTAGTCATTACATAGTCCAACACACAAAATTTCAATCTGATAAAAAAGGTGGTTTCATTATCATCACAGAGAAAACACAAGGGAGTCTGTACGCACTGTGTAGATGCCATCACCAACTTTGTTAATTGTTATTCAATTAACTGCTTTTGTTAATGAAACCAATTAATACTTTAAAACAAGCAGGGAGATATACGATTATTATGCATCTATGCAGAAGACAGCTAATTACAACTGTAAATCAATCAATTCTACATTAATCAGCTTGGAAAACATCCAAAAACAACAAAGTCACTAAAAGACTTTGAAAGTTTTTTTTTTTTACATATTTTGATTGCCATGCCATTATCCTGTCTAATGATTGTTAACGATCCTTTAAAGAGTTTATGATCCAATTTCCTTGCTATGAATTTAATTGGGACCTAAATAGTATAATCTTGCGGTGAAAAAGTGTGGCCTGTATGGTGTATCGGAGCAAGCTCTAACAAGGTCACAGAACTTGTCTTAGGGCAAACACAGTCAGCAAAGCTTCACACTACTGAAGGATGAGGGCCAGACTGATCAGATATCCATAAATCAATCGCTTCAGTGCCAGCAAAACATACACTGCTATGGGGTGTCAATAATTGTGTTTGGTTGCATCCAGCTGCTATCTACTATTAACAGAGAAAAAATAAGTATTCAGATTATTTCCTTAAGAAAAAGTAGAAATACTCCATTACATGTAAAAGTTCTGCCTTAAAAATATTATTTTCAGGGATGCTATATAACTTTTAACAGGTGAAATAGTACACTTAGACATTATCAAGCCAGTCTCTCCTCTCTACTTGTGCTTTGTAAGAAATTTTTAAGTAAACCTACCATACAGAACTATTTTTGTTTCCTGCTTGTGGTCCTGTTCCACTTGCTCTCAGTCAGGTCTCCTGATGATTACGTCTTTAAAGAAACAGTCTCAATAGAATCTGAAAATACGACAGAAAATTTTACTTCCTGTTATCCTGTTAGTTGAGGCCGTACGGGCCACTGTTTAGCAAAAAAACAGTCTTAACTTACTTAAATTCACAGTATGTCAGTATTAAATGTTCTCAAATAATAACATTAAAATAAGATCTGTCATACTGAAATATCATTGTTAATGCATGCATATATAATATCATAGCTGTCTATTATTGAACTTTATATTTTATATACTGGTGATTAGTTAAATGTGTTGTATAAAAATACATTGTATTTATAAGCACATGATGTATTTTATATTTATTTATTTTTACTTTTACCCATCAGACAAATTTATTGTAAAACTATATTTTCCACTAAAATGTACTGGAGTAAAAGTACAAAACAGCATATAAAATTCAATAATGTAGTACTTCTAAATTGTTACTTTTTTGTTTTACTTTTCACCAGTTTATTGTGTCATGCACACACAAGTGCCTAACACACATACAGTAGATTTTTAAGACAGAAGAAACACACTTGATGTATTGAAACCATTCAGACAAGAATGTAAGTAATATAAGTGCTTATATATGATTGCATTTCAAACAAAGAAATTTGTTTTCTGTCCCATGTTCTACAAAGGAAATCTGCTACAAAGTTTCTTTCCTATAACACAACTCAATTATTATTATTATAATCAGGAGAACTCATCAGTCTTTCAACTAAAAATTCCCTGACATCAACATATAATGAGCAATAAATCTGCCATATCTCTGCAGAGAGACAATTAAAGCTACATGTTGGCTAATAATTAGTAACCTAAACATAACTGTGCACATTGAGATATTTGACTTTTGATTAAACTATGCTTCACATAAGGCTCTACGTGGTATTTGTTTTCATGAGACACTATGTTTGTAATTTAGATTTGTGCCACACAAACAGACCACCTTTCTTTATACATAAGGAACTTCTAATCAGTCCAGTCTAATTATTTTTGTAATATCCTCTACATGCACCTGCACTGTAATTGCAACACACAGATCTTTCACTTTTAAATGAGACTGCCCTCATTTATCAGAAAAATAATCTTCGGCCTGGATAATTATCAAGACATACAAACATAAACACCTTCAGAAGTTCTGTTATGAGGACCTGGTTGCCTCTTAAGTTTATACAGTCATGTGACCTGACCAATGCCCTAGTTGAACACCTCTTAGATGTTTATGCATATATGGACACTAATCTCTCAGTCAGGACGATGGGATTTGGGAATATTTTGTTTAACAGAGATCAAAGTAGCCGGCTTAGATCAGGAGAAACCCTTCGAACACATCAAACAGAGAGCAATGCATCCTGAATCCCACGCCCACAGTAGCCAATCAAGCCCTGCATAACTCTTTTTCTTTTTAAAAGAAAATGATTCTCTATGTGGGTCTCCCTCTGTCAACATCCCATGCAGCCCACCCCCCACAGAGGCCAGGGGTTGTGTAGGCTTATGAACCATCAAGGAGAGCCACTGCACCGTATCTGTATGCCTCTCATACTTTGCTAACACGATGCTGGTATTGAGGAACAGAGAGATACTGTGTTAAGAGATCAAAGCGGCAGTACAGAGATTTAGACTCGCAGCCTGTCAGTCAAGATGGCGAGACAAAGCAGAAGAAGACAGAAATGCTTACACACGCTCCTGCTCACTGACTGGCTTCCTCTGTGGTGTGCCTGTGAGGGGTGAGGTGTTACTGTCAGATGGCTTAGGGGCTACTCATTTGTAGACATCTACAGCACTACATGAACACCTAAACTCACACACACAGAGGGACACACACATACACTCACAAGCTACTGATACAATCCTGTCTGGATGACAGGTCGCTCCTAGCCTATATATTGGCCTGTAGAGAAATGTTCTGTGCTCTCAGCATTTTCCCTCATCTAGAAGATGAATAGAGCTATTTTACAGACAGTATAGAAAGAAAACAATGCTCTGCGTGGTTAGAAACATGATATAGAGGCTTCATTTCTGGTTGATCAAAGACATGTTTTTTTGTCGTATTTGTAATATATCTTACACTTTCTTGTGGAGAGAGCATGCACATAAAGGAGCAAAGATTTCTGCTCAACAGGACATCCTGTTGTAAAGAATGACCATTGTCCATGTCTTCTCTTTTGTAAAGTATGCTGGCGGTAGATGTGATCACTCCTGCATGGTCTGTTTTTGTATTGTACAATGTTCTACCAATGTATTTGTCCCTTTCACCTAATGTGACAGGAAATCACTCATCATCATTTCCTCTGTAGAATACGTCAGAAAAGTTCCAAATAATGCAGACATGTAAGAGAATCTCTGTGAAAAAACAATTTGCTATTTTAGAACAAGTCAACAAATTTTGATTTTTCTTAATGTTCCTGATAAAAATCATTGTATTGATTTAAATAACAGTACAAGGAAAACTCAGAAGATTGGAACCTGCACAATTAAAACCCAACAAAGACTGTATCTCAATGTCTCAGACTGGAAAATGAGTGACACAACACCACCTAGTGGCAGTTGACTGTAACACTTCAATTTAGACCATCATTGACAGGTACATGGACAACGGAAATTGCAGAAGGATTATGTTGAAAAATGCTTTATGATTACACAAAATTAAATCGATTCTTAAATACATATTTCAAAACATCATAAAAACATTTAATCAGAAATTAGACATATGCTCGGCAGGATGTCAATGCTAACACCACTCTGAACCTGCACTTTTCAGACGGTAGAAGAAACCTCAACTTGAGGCAGAATGGCTGAACGTGCCCTCATGTCAGGATAATACTTGTGTACAGGAAGAGAACTGAGGCTGATACATCTACACAAAAACTCAGACACAAGTGAAAGAATAGAACATGAGCATGTTACACTTAGGAGGACACAGAGACAAATCTGGTTGGCTGGAGAGACCATGGTAGGTACAAATCCAGAAACGGGTCATGATCCCATTAAAGATCGATACCAAAGTTGATCGGTTTTCATCTTCAATTTGTGCAGTTTTCAGAAGCCTGAAAAAGAAAATATACATTCAGTAGTAATTCATAAAGATTATTATCAGCTTTTTCTTATAATTAAATTAGTACTGCTTTTTGCGAGAGCTACAAGTCTTTATAGAGAAAAAATATTGAATATAGTTGTAAAGCTGAAGAAAAATAAATGTGAGAAAAATGAGTACCTGGAAGTTTAACATGTATGGAAAATAACCACTCATGTTCATGCACTGACAACTTTCACTTGTCTGGATGCTTTCCATCCAAGATCTTTTCCATTTGACCTCAGTAGTGACAAAATGTTTCCTTTATGATTCAGTGACAGATGCACGCACCATATCAGTATTATCATACCATTTTGTTTAGTGCAGCAATGGAAATTATAGTTCAAGAGTGCGTATGCTCATGGAAAACATCTGACAGTGACATGTGAGAGGTGGCCAAATCCAATAGTCCAAACAGACCAAAACTTCAACAAAATGAAAGTGGGGGATCTAAACAGACCACCATGCGCAGTATTATGTTGTGTTAAGTTATTTGGAAACTTAAACTGTTTGTGGATAGCATAAGCTGACAGGAATGTCTGTTTTCCACATACTGTACAAATCAAGATACCTCATCACCCGTGCACTAAATCATACTGTACATATCCAACATTGCGGTAAAACAGTTGGGTTACTAAATATGGTGTGAAGACAGTTTTTTTATTGTCTCACTGTATATATTGTTACTAAACCCTACAACATGCCCCTGTAAACATTCATAGCTTTATTAAAACTTTTCACTTTCAGAATATACTGTATCTAGGTTACATACAAAATGATGATCTAGGTAGCAGCTGTGGGATCTCAACTTTCAGTTTGACACTGCACTAGCTTTCATTGTTGATTCTGTATTTATTCAACAGCATAATTAGTGCAGAAACAATTTGTTGATTATGTCATTGGCAATTTTAATAATTTCCAGTGAATGGCACACTCGGGACAGTCACTCTACTCTCCCTCTCCACTGACTTGCTGTTAACTGATTTGCTACACACTCAATACATTTAATAGTTATATTTGATGATTTTTTGTACTACTATATTTAATGTGTATTATATATAATCTTATGTGATACTACAAACCTCATTTCCATACAAAGTGTGACTTTTTCTGAAATGCGATAAAAGCTCAAATCTGTGATATGTAACCAAAAATTATTTTGGTGGAAGTCTTTGTACCAAACTTCATGAGACAATTGTCAATGAGTTCAAAAAGAATATTTCTCAACTGCAAGAAATTTAGGCCTTTCACCATCTACAGCACACAATATTATGAAAGACTCAGGGATTATGGGGAAATCTCAGAGCGTAAAGACCAAGTGCAGAACCTATGTTAAATGTGTGTGACCTTTGAGCCCTCAGGCAGCATTGCACCATGAAACCATCATGCTACAGTGATGAATATAGTCAAATAAATGGAAATATGTCCTGTGGTCAGAGTCCATGTTTCAGCCTTGTTTTTGTTTTTTAGAAAAATGGGCAGGTTCTCCAAGCCAAAGTTAAAAAAGACCACACAGACTGTTATCAGTGAGAGGCACAAAAGCCAGAATCTGTGATGGTATGGGGGTTCATTAGTGCACAAATTTCATTCATTAGTGACTTGCATCAATGCTGACATATATATGACATGTATATTGACATTTTACAGAGACATATGCTGTCATCAAGGCAATGTCTTACCAGGAAGTCAATAGAACCTTCACCAGGACAATGCCAGGCTTCATTTCTGTGTGTGCCTTCACAGACAAACACACTCTGAGCCTGTTAAGCAGAGCCTGTGATAAGTCTGAGTCTGTGCTTGATGGGTCACTGAAGCATTTGAAGGCCTTTATTCAGCAAAAATGGTAAAGGTACAGCAATTAGTATCCTTAGTTCCCAAATAATTATAGTTAAAAGGAAAGATGATGTAACACAGTGGTAAAAATGTCTTTTTTGAGTGTGACAGACATCAAACGTTCAGCAAATGAACAAATCACAGAATCACAGACAATTCACATAACTGATTTATCAGCAGATGTCAGATGGGAAACTGAACTGGGACCCATGAGTTTAAATGCGCTCTACAAACACTCTCCAGAATAATGTGAAATATTTGAAAGCTTGTTTCTGTACCTTGAGGGATTCAGAAGCTTTCCGCAGTTCTTTGATAACTGCAGACAGAGCTTCTGGGTTGATGCCCTGCTCACACAGCCTCACACATATAGACAGGGACTCCATGTCCAAACCGGTGTTCAGCAACCTAGAGATCTCCAGAAGCACTGTTAGAGGAAGAAATATAAAAGTTGTCCTAGTTAATTTTCAAGTGACAAGACAAAACAATTTAACTGATGCACGCCTTACACAGTTCGCTCTGTGTTAGCTCAGCGACAACAAACAAGATAGGGGTTTTCAAACATGTCAGTTTTCTTGCAGCTTAATTTTACGTTGTTTTACAAAAACAGAAAACTTATGCATTTGCATTCATTTTTTTATTTACCGTCCATTGTCTCCCGGACTGCGTTCAAGTTAGCATTTGCTGCACTTGCCATGGTGTTAAATCAATATAGCTAGCCCCAGCTAGTTTGCCAAAACTTGCTAGCAGGTGGCTAACAAATGAGACTCGAAGACGTCTCTGATGCGATACAACGGTAACAAATATTTCAACAATTCACGCCGTCTTTAACAGCTAGGTATTCATTTTACACAGTATCTACAAAAACCGAAATTATTAAGGGACCATATTAGCAGCTAACATTAATTGCTACTTAGGCTGCTAAGCTCACTGGCAGAATCCGACCGAGGAAGTGACGATACGTACGTCTTCAATGATTGGTTCCCATGAACTTCCGGCGACGTTTCTATTGGCTGGCGAGACTTGTGAGCGAAATTGAAATAAACGTTTGAACACTGATTGTTTGCTGCTGATCCTTCAATGAAGATTGTTTTTAGCCGTGTCTTCAAAGTCCTGGCTATTTAATAGTTGTAAGTACCAACAGTCAAACGTTTATAGCCGATATTTAAATGTACGTTTAACATTTTAAGTAAAGCGGTGTGCTTAGAAAGAGGGATGAAGGAAACTTCTGTAACGTAAATCTGCAACTAACCAAATTCCTTTTACGGTAGTTAGTCGTTTCTTTCGAAGGATTGTTGACGCTAAAGAAACCAAGTCAGCAATTTAATTAACATACCAAACTAACCAAAAAGGGTTTGTCGTTTGACTAGATTAATGGGATGATTATGCCTTTTCAGGTTTATTTTGTGTTTTTTATACTTTGTGCTGACTGTAATATTTCTTCTTGTTAGCTAAGATGGGAGACCATGTTGAAATACATATCACACCAGAGACTCCAGGCAGGCCATCCATCAGAAACCCCTTTGAAAGTCCAAATGATTACCACCACCTCCATGAATCCCTGGTGCCGAGTCCATCTGTGTTCAAGTCAAAGCCTTGTAAATCTGTAGGTTTGCTCTATCACAGCTATTGCTATTGTATGTGACACATACACACTGAAAATATCTGTACTGTACAATACTGTATTATACACGACTTTTGTTTTACTTAAGAGTACAGTCTTTTATTTACTTCCTTTTCCTAGACTCCACCTAAGTTTAACTGGTCTATTGATGAAATGGCCAGTCTTCTTCCAGTACACATAGACCCAGAGGAGATCCAGAGACAGTCTTTCTACCTCAGCCAGACAAGGTATGTACTGAAGCACAACAGTCACAGTAGCTGTTGTAGATATGGAAGTAACGACAATGATTTTGACTTTCCTGGTGGCTAAAGCAGTTCTTGTGTAATACATAGGTAATGTTACGCAATTTCCTGAGTTTTTTTTTTTACTGATATCTTTATACCCTGTTTGAAAATTGAAACTCAGCTGAGAAAGGATGTGAAATAAAGTAGTCCATCTTGACTCAAAGTGGTGAATTTGAATGACAATAACTTTTTTACTCTCAAACATCTAGGATGGATTCTGACATTGAAGAAAAACGTCAAAATGCTATTGAGCAGGTATGCTGATGATATAATAATCAAGCAGTTGATACATTGATTTGATCTGATGTGATGTCATTTGTAATTGTCATTTGTCTGTCCCTTAATAAAGTTTTTCACTAAAGGAGCCATAGTGCCTTCCCCCTGGGCAGCACCAGACTCACGTAAAGCCCCTCAGATCTATAAGAAAAGTGAGTTATCTTAACGTTTATACTTTTATAGTCACATTTTATTCCCTGGAATCTGGCTTTAAGTTTCATGTTGTTCTGGTTGTGTACATTTGGCATTTCATGTTTAGTTTTAGAGTTGAAATGATTCATGTCCATCACCAACTATTGGGATAAAAGAACAAAGTATCAGCTAATTATTTGATAATTATAATAACTATTAGTTGCAACAATTCATGTATTGTCTCCTTGCACTTGTAGGTTCTGTGTCTGCAGTGATTACAGAGGAGACAAAACAAATGACAGGTTAGTTTTTTCTTTGAAAAAAATTTGAATCACTTTCTACAAACCCTCAGCTATATGCCTAATCTCTTCTTGTTTTCTTAACAGTTTATTAACATTTGCTTTACAGTTGCTTGTCAGACAACTCTTTCATTACCTTTGGCATTTGATTTGGAGAAAGTACTAGGTAAGCCTCTAATAAATGGCAGCACAATCAAATTGGAGACTGTGAGAATGACAGAGTATTTAACAATCAAATCACCGTGTCGGTCTGTTTCTTCCCTCTCCTCAGGGGAATATTACCGCAACGAGGAAGCGTGTGATGCTGTGCAGGAGAGTCTTAGTTCGTCCTCCTTAAGACGAAAACTTTTCCTCGATGGCCAGGGCTGTTACAGCGGCTCTGACAATTCCAGCCCACCAAGCCCAGAGCGCAGCCATGCCAGGCAGGAGAGGCCTTCTCTAACACGAGGAGAGGGAGCTCTAGGAGGCGTCAAGGGCAGTGAGGGAGAAGCTGTATTATCCATCTTTTCCTCCCCTGTGTCCTGTGGCATGTCGGCCCCAACTCCTTCAACGGTCAGTGGAGATGTTTGTCATACTCTTGGTATGTCAATTTTAAAGCATCTTTGTGGATTTAGTATTTAGAATTTTTGCTGTGAAATACTGTGGAATTTGCATCTGTGATGTATGTCACATAATGCATCTTTGAAATCACCAACATATTAAAAATGTTTTCTTTTTTAGTTACCATTTATAAGCAATATAGCAACTCTAATGTTTTTGCTTACAGTGATTTTTAACAAGGAGTGCAGCTTATTTGTATCAAACTGTTTACAGTACATGAACAATGTTAAACAAAAGTCTATATATTTGTTTTTTTTTTAACTACAGGGTCAGTTCTCATCCAGCCCTATCCAGCACGGTTACTTCCGGGACTGCAGCCTTGGCAGCATCACCAGCCCTCTGTTTCCTGATGGTTCGTCTCCTGCGGGTCTCGCCTCCCCTACAGCCTCTCCTATTGTTGCACGTGCAACACGCACACCCATCGGCTCAGGTAGGGTAGGCTGATTTGTTTGTAGTATCCTAAAATAATACACAATTTTATTTTTAGAAGGCACTGTGGTGATTTTAACTCATTTTCTCTTCAATTTCAATCTGTGTTCTTGCTTTAGCTGAGAGGAAGCAACCGAGCAACGTGACTCCACACGGTGTTTCCCTAGACACAGATGTCACTTCGTGCAATGAGAGTCCGTTTGTCGAGGGCTGTTCTCCCATTCGTAGCTGCTCCCCACACCAGCACCATTACCTCAATGAGCCCCAGCACAATGCCAGGCCCAGACCCAGGCCCAGGGTCCGCTATTGGGCCTCTCCTCCTCTCATCTCCCCCATCCTCAACCCTAAGCTGCAAGACAATCACGAGGCTGAGGACCAACTCCCCTCATTTTCCTCCTCCTCTTCTCTCCCCTCTATGGAGCTAGATACCTTATCACCCCTGGCCCGGGACACTCACCCCAGCACCACTGAGAGGGTTAGCGTGGATCCTATGGAACCTGTTAAAATGGAGGAGATCAAGGAGACCAGGATGGAGGGGAAGTTGAATGAGGAGGATGCACAAGAGGAAGGTAGAGGGCCTTTGGATCAGCTGACCAGCTCTCATATGGGCAGTGTGTCAGCAATAGAAAACTCACAGATGTTTGTGTCTCTCCTGGCAGAGGGAAGCAGCATACGCTATGATTCCAGCATGCAGGTTTGTGTGGGCAGTGTCGCATGCAGAACTGCTAATAAGCTGTCTAATGGATTATTTATAATGGACTGTTTTTTGTGTGTGCTTAGGTGGACAGTGGGTATAATACTACCTCAGCAGGCACCGCTAGTCTAATAGATGGCCTCAACTCGGACTGCTACAGCAAAGAGTCCTTTAGTTCAAACCTGGCAGAGGAAGCCTTTCAACTCCCTAAGCATACTAAAGTAAAGGTACTATTTTACACACATTAACAGCATTGTGATTAGTTGTATCTTTGGATCTACTAGTGTCAGCACTTTACTAAATATATTAGTAAATGTATGTTGCAGACTTTACTAACAGTATTGTGCAAGTTTTATTAGTGTCGAAGTCTTTTTCATTTTCATCGTACTAAACTGTGTTTCTTATTTTTCAGGTATTTTATCCTTACCACTCAGCCATGTGATTGATGCATTGAAAAGGACCTCTTCCAGTGGAAGCTTAAAATTATTATTTTACAATCAAATACAACAATGTTCACATTATGTTTAAAACATTTATGTTTAATTGGTTAGGGTGATTTGGTTCAACTATTAACTGAACTAGGAACTAGGGTTTCACAGTTTTGAGTTCCTCTAAAGTTCCCGTTGCCCAGCTGAAAGCAAGTGCATTACCACAGTGTGTTTTATCACAGGTTAGAAGGATGAAAACTAACTCGTAACCAATCTTAGTCCCACTGTAAGACAATGGACAGTTCTTTTGGACCTGATATACTGGTGCGATAAAAGGGAACAATGGTGATTCTCTATCAGACTTGCACAACCCTATGAAATGCTTAATTGATGCTAATGTTATCCTTTCAATTTTATTTGGTGCTGATAGATCTTGACTTTCAGATGACATCAGATTTGTACTGTATTTATGTTTTTATAAAATCCTTAATTATGTTTTTATATGACATGAGCTTTTTTTCATCTATTGAATGAGTGAGATTTGTTGAAATTCAGGTTACTTGAGGATTGTTAGAATATTTATTCTACTTGTTATTTAGAGTAAGACGCACTGAATAATGCCACTAGTGAATTATAAGCTGAATGAGCCATTTGTTTACCATTTTTCTATACTTAAGCATGGGCTGGATCATTGTCACATTAAATTACCTTGAATTCTTTGTCTGGCCTGACAACACATTGTTTCTTTGAGTTATGTTTATTCTCAGTAGTATTTCATAGTATTTTTCACTTAATGGCTTGGTTCAGAAATATTAATAATTAGTGGTTACCAACCCTGGTCCCCAAGGAGCACTGTCCTGCTTGTTTTTCAACCATCCCTGCCTTTACAGCTTCTGATTGGCTGAACACACCTGATTCAGCAGTGGGTAGGAGAGGGATAGTTGGGAAACAGTCAGGAAAGTGTGCCATGAGGACCAGGGTTGGGCACCACACAATACTGGGATTTACAATAATATTCAAATTATATTAAACCCATACATGTCTGAGGTTTCTAATATCTTGGAGATATTTAATGTTTTCCAGAACTGGAAGGTTTTGATCAGTAAGATCAAATCATGAAGTTGATGAATCTTGGCTGGAATGTGTGATTTTGAAATATAAATATAGATAGAATGTTGTTGATAATTTTGTACATTATTAATTCAGGGTTGAAACAAGTTGTTTTTTGTACCAACACTTCACTTTTCACATATTAAAAGTCTGACAGGGCCAAGAAAACTCTCAGAACCAAACTGCTTAAAATTTTTTTTACTAATAAAGTCTCCAACTACGCAGTTATTTGATTAAGTTGTATTTATGACTTACACCTGTTCTTGTCTATGTACCGACAAGTATTTTAAATCATAAAATAAAAAGCATAAGGGCAGGTGGTGCAGGTTGCAGGTTGGAGCAGTGTAGCTTCAGTGTAGTAGTATGTATTAAAATAGATGCATTCACACAATTAAGTGATTCACCCAAGAGTCCAAACTGGTACTTCTATAGACTTTTACAACGTCTCTATCTTAAAGATCAGATAGAGAAGAAATCTTTGTCGTTTTCTGTGTCAGTGCTCCAATCTTGGTTTCTTGGCCTGTGGTTCAATGTCTGGGACTGGAACACTCATACCAGGGATCTAAAATAAAGACAAAATGCAGAAACATGAAATGTTATTTGGAGCAATTTTGATTAATTTAAAATTTAAGACATACTTAAAACAGCATTTTAACAATCCTCATTAAACTTTAAATACTAATAACTGATCACAAAAATGAAAAATCTAAAATTATTTTAAAAATGTAAAAGGGTGGCAATAGTGTAATGCAGAAAAATCCATGTTCACTTTGGTCAGTCCTTACCACAGGATCAGTCAGAGCCATGCGAATCTTCTGGTGCTGAATATTGGAGTTGTCTAGGCTGATGGTGACCTTCACCTTGTCAAATATGTGGAAGGTGTGCTGCTCTACCATCAGAGTGGGACCCTAAACACATACAGAAAATATATTTGATATGTACAATTATTTCTAAAGTAAACAAGTAACAAAGTAAAGTAACAAAATTCTATTTACTTGTCTGATGAAAATTATGTCAAATGAAGTAAATTGTACCTCTTCATCAAAAACAAGGTTTGGGGCCGTTTTGTCTTTAGGATCAAAGAAGACCGTCCCCTCCAGGCCAAACTTTGGGATGAGTACAATGATTGCATTTTTCCTCACAAACAGAACAAATCCCTCCTCGTTCAGTATGCCTCGGCTCTTAAAGAACAACTGGAAACAGAAGATTTGTATTAAAAGCGTGAACTGGCAGTGAACTATGCAGTATTTTGTGGTATTTACAATCTTTACTCAAACCAAGGTCACAAATTATTCCCACTTCAGATTAGTCTAAATTACATCATGGTGGTTCAGACATAGGTTCCAAACCAGTTTACACAATTCCAACCAGTTTGTTCATGTGTTCACCTGTGTGTGGAAGGCCACAGATGACCTCTGTGCATACTGAGCCATTTTATGTCTGTAGTTGAGGTTATTGCAGAGGGCTGATTGCTTATGTTTGTCCATCAAATCTGGGTAGGTGCTGTCTGCTCCTATAGCCACTGCCAGCAGGCGGTGTGCTATAATATCTGCGTACCTGTGCAGGAGAGCAGACAAACAGATTGGAGAGGAGGATTAGCTTGAATAAAAGGGGAAACACATGAACTGAGCTGTGGTGTAGTGGCAACTGTGCACATATTTTTTTACTATAAGAGCCGGACTCAGTATGTTCAGTTAATATCCGTTTCATACCTCCTAATGGGTGACGTGAAGTGTGTATAAATGGGTGAAGCAAGGCCATAGTGGTGGAAATCACTGTCCATGCCAGAACAAAAATACACAGCCTGCATCATGCAGCGAGTGGCCAAAATGCGCAGTAGAGTGTTGAAGTATGGGAAGCCATCCACTCTGGCCACGTCAAGGGAGTCAGCCAGTGCTTTGGCTGAATCTGTGTGAATCTCCACATTCTGACAAAAGATGGAAAATAAGTTATTGACACTTTAACAAATATTTATAATAGAAATCATGAGCACAGTTAGATGAACTATGGAAGACGTTTTTTGCAATTTTTCTAGTTTACTGCAGTGACTTTTTTGGGGGAGTGGGATTCCTTATCCATATAGGTATTGAAATAGGGAGTTCCATACATTGTAGATTGCTGGTTGTGAAGACTCCTGAGGCAAATTTGTGATTTTTGGTATTGGGCTATATAAATAAAAAAATATTTGATTCAAAAATGGATTCCCAACCAAGGGTTCCTTGTACTTCTCAGCTGCTTTCATATTCTTGGGGGTATATGAAAAGATTTTTTTTTCCACATTTTCAAAAAAAATGTGAAAGACTACTAATTGGAGTCTCAAATGTTCAGAGTTTTCTATTTATAGGAAGTCTCTGCTTGAAAATAAAAGTTACACCTTAAGCTGGTTAACAGACTGAGCTGCCATTTTCATTCATTTCTACTTCAATCACTGCATAAATGTGGGCATCAATTCAGTGGTCTAGAACCAGGTTTTAATGTGGTGCAGGTCACATTTTGAATATCTGAAGTTAGTGCCAATTAATGGACAGCCCCATTACATTAAATCAAGAAACAAGCATAAAACCTGAAAACCCCAGCAATTTTTCTGCATGACCACTTTCTCCACTCACCTTGGACTTTGCAGCCTTGAGCAGGATGTCATAGTTGGATGGAGGCGGCGCTGGATGTTTCCTCAACAAAGCACACTCTGAAAATTCATCATAAATCTTCTGGGCAACTGAAATATTGGCCAGCAACATGAACTCCTCTACCATAGAGTTTGTCTCCCTAATAACCAAGAGACATTTATTTACATATGTCCAAAACACAGCATGACACACACTGAATAAAAAGCACAAAAGAAGAGCTTTTGTGGAGAACATGGGTCAAAAAAATATTCTGCTCCTTTGTGAAGCTACCTACATGAGGTCTTTGGTCTGGAGGTCAATGGGGTCATGAGTTTCACTGTCCATGTGAAAACGAACCTCTAGGGACGACAGGGTCAATGCTCTGCAAAATATCAAATGCACAGCACACAGAAATTCATGTTATAAAAATAAATCAAGCCACAACATTTTGATCAACTAACTAGCAATTTCTGCTTATATTATTATTAGAAGACACCATCCTGTAATTGTACTGCTTCCATTATTCAGTAGTCCTTACCCTTTATCTATCCTCTGCCTCTTGAGGATTTTGGCTAGTTTGTTGAGACCTCGCAGGCTCTTGGTGATATCATCATTCTTGGTGGAGTCATCGATTCTCATTTGGGCCTCGGCATAGGTCAGAGAAGCCTGGACCAGATGGAATGATAGAGGGAAAATGAAAGTGATAAGACTATATTACCTGTCAATATTAAACCGGTAAATCATGCCTGAAAATAGCTTGTTTGAGGACAAATGTCTGTATGTTGATATACCTTGGAGTTAATGACACTTTTTGTGAACCGTGTCTTCAGAATTTCAGCCTCATGGTTCATCTCCCAGATACATGAGAAAGCCAGCCTTGTGAAAGAAAAGTGATAAGAGACAAATACCTTAACAAAATTCACAGTCTCAAAAACAGCAGTTTGAAGATGAAGCTACAAACCTTTTAGGTTGATGTTTATGCAAGATAATTACAGTTCAATTATAATAAAAAAAAAAATTAGGCTCTTTATGGTGTACTGACAACATGGAATATGGTGTAGATGCAAGTGTGTGTGTGTGTGTGTGTGTGTGTGTGTGTGTGTGTATCTTCATTCCTCACCTGTCTACATTGGAGCGTAGAGAACAGAGATTGGAGCTAAGCAGCTCAGGAACCATGTCGATCCTCTATTGAAAAACAATTAAACACATGAAACTTGCTTTACTTTAGCTTATAATAATTACAAATTAATTATATTTGTGTATAATATAATAATCACAAGGCTTAAGGAGCTAACCAAGACATTTTTGTTGTCTTTGCAGCACATCTTTACACAGTGAATTTAATTCTAGTAGTAAGTTTCTGATGTTGTGATGATATCAGAACTAAATGTGTCTGTCCTCACCTTGCCGCACAAATAGACAGTGGTGCCGCGGTTGGCAGCCTCTTTGTCCAGAGCATTGCCAGGTCTGATGAAGTGACTGACATCAGCAATATGGACCCCTACCTAGAACAAATAAATAACAAAGAGACTCATATGAAATTTAAGTTCAGTATACAGTAGTATGTGCATGAGCGTGTGCACATGTGTAGTACCTCAAGGTTTCCATTTTCCAGCTCTCTGCAGTGCAGGGCATCATCTATGTCTGTACATCCTGGAGGATCCACACTACACACTGTCAGATGCCTGAAGTCCTGTCTGTTCACCATGTCCTGTACCACACATTCACATTAATACACAAATACTTTACAGATTTGTGACTAATATGCTGCCAAGTGTAGTTCAACAAATGTCACCTCTGGTGTGATGGCCCATGGCATCTTGGGAAGGAAACTGAGCACAGCCTGAGGGAAGGCCTGGTGGGGGACATCATGCTCCAGTAGCAGCACCTCCTGCTCTGTTTCCTTCTCCCCTGCACTGCCCAGACTACGCACAAAGTGACCCTAAGACAAAAACAATTTAACCATAAACAACACCTTTTGTTGTTTTTGTACATAGTGTTACGTGGCTTGCTAGAGAAAAGTGGTTTCATATAAATGTGGTACACAAGAACACAATTTCCTGTTAAACTAGGGAACATGGACAGTCTGAAGAAGTTCAACTCACATTTGGATATCTGGAGTCTTTGGGCCAGCCATCAATGGCCACCATGATCCTCTGGCCAGCCAGTGTGGATGACTGGCGTGTTTCAATGCGAATGCGTGGAATACGTCGGTCTGCTGGGGTGAAAAGATGGCGGGTGGACTGAACAAAAAAGGATCAAGAAAGGGTGGTCAGCGGTTAGGGTAGAGACAAGTAAGTACTGGACAGTTTATATGTAATACAAAGATAGTCTGTACTGCCTCAGAGGAAGATGTTTAAACTATCAGTACATATTCTACACAGCAACAATAGATATGCACAATATATTAAATAACAACGTATGTAATATGTTATATTATATATATATATGTAACAGTGTCAAAGAGGCAGTTTATTCAAGGCAGCAAAAGGACAAAACTCCTGTTAAAACAAGGTATTTATCCTGTATCAAGTTTGGTATCTCTGACCAGATGACAGCGATATAAACCATGTATTAAGGGGATAATTAATTTAAGTAAAACATAGATAGCCATTATGAGAAAAGCTTTCAATTTGAAATCTGAGCAAAAATATCCTATCCTATATCATATGAAATATGGTTTTAGAGTAGTCTAGACTCACCTCTTTAATCTGCGAGGCATTGAGCATGCCACAGAATGGCCTCCAGTTCCTTTTGATTATTCCCACAACTTTACCTGTGGGTTTTCTGGCTGCTTCAGCTGCTGATATCCTCAACTGTTCTCACACCCACATACAGTCACACATACGAAGATCATTAAGATGTGTTTTTTTTGTGTAGCACAGCTGTATCTCATCTAACTGTAAGTGGAGAGAAAACCAATCTAATCTCTCTTCTTGTCAGTTTTATTCCATCTTACCACTTTCGCCTCCTCCTCTTCTTCAACATCATCGTCTTTTGCTGCGCCTTCGTCCTGCAACACGACTGACGAGGGCGCCACCCACTGATTCCGGGGTAAAAGCTGCACGGCAACCACGTCCTGGTGCACTGCTCTGTTGAGGTTCTGAAGACCCTGGATGAGAACCTGCAGCAAACCAAAAGATCAGTACAGAGGTTTTAACATATAACATTTTTACCAATTTCTCTGACCGAGAACACAACATGACAAGTTCTCACACCAACCATACTTTTAGATAATTGTTGTAGCTGTACATTCACAGGCAAATGTACACACACACACACCTCTGTGCTGTCTTCCCCCTCTCCCTGGACAAAGACTGTGGCCTCCAGATAGTTGTCTCTGCTGGCCCTAAAGGTGCCCTGGAGGAATGAGCCACTCTTAATTCCTGCTTGGATTCTGGACAGAGGGAGATGCTCTGGGAATAACACCTTATTGCTGGTAATCTCATTCTAAGGGAGGAAAAAAAGAGAAATCAAATGTAAGAAAACAGAGAGAAAATTCTGTACCATAGAGTTTGCGCACATCACAGGGATACAAATTACATAAATATAGTTTTGTATTACCTAAAAGAAAAATAGCTTTAATTGCTATGTATATTTTAATAGCTTAAAATTCTTTGTGTTTACCTTGTCATCATTGGACAAAGCCAGATGATCCACAAGCTCAGGATTTGCTATCAAGCTCTTGATATACTCTTCACCTAAAATGTAAATGAACAAAACCTTGTGACAAAGAAGTGAATACAGATAATATCTGAAAGCATGCTTGTATTCAACAGAACTTAGCGAGGAGGTTTCGACTTACTGAAAAATACCCCTAACGCTCTTTCCGCTACCAAATGCAACATTTTATTTCTCCACTTACATTTGTGCACCAGCAGTCCACTCTCCTCTGCCTTCTGTTTGTTTCCTTGGTCATTGGTGAGGAGAACCACCTTGAGCCCATCTGGGGACTCGGACATCTTCAGATGCTGACTGTACCATTTGGCTGCCATGCGGATTGCACGGTCATTACGGTCATTGGCGCTCTCCCCCGGTTCTCGTTCAATAAATGTATCTCTGGAATAATAAAAGGATTCGAGACCAGTGTATAAGGATTACATGGACAAAGACACAGCATTATTTCATGCTATTCACAAATAAAGGTGCTGTACCTTATGAGGAAAGTAGATACTTATAAGGGGGAAATGAGTGGTGCAACTAGCCTGTGTAATTTCTAACAGATTACTTCTACTTGTTTTACATTCTACATACAATTAAGATGCAGTAAAAAAAACTGTGGCATTTTTGTACCTGTGGTGTTCATTGGTAAAGGTGTAGAAGTGTTTCTCTTTCTCGTGTATGATGTCCTTCAGGCGTTTATAGATTGGTGCACTGCGGTGGCGTACCTCCTGCAGAACAGTCTGAAGGATAATCACATTACGAATCACAGGATCTTCCAACACGTCAATCTGCAGGATACAGGGAAATACAGCAGGTCAAAATAGGTTTAAAGACAACGACAAATGTTTTATTGATTATTGTTAATATGTAATGGAATCAGCATCACTTCTATGGAGAAAAAATGCTAACCTTTAACCGTCCTAAAGTAGGTGAGGATGTACTTAACTTATTTAATAAACTGCACTTGCTGGAAATTATTCACATGGGAACTCTGTGATCATGTTTAGCAGATTATGTGAGATTATGTTTTAGTTTGAGGGAAAACTGACCATACATAAATGTTTACTGTATGTTCTCTTCAAAGTTACATGTAAACAATTCTATCATTTATTATAACACACTTGTTGCTGGTCCAGAGTTCTTCTTATTTAAAAAATGACAAATCAATTTTTTCACCTGATGCAGCACCACATTCGTGTCGGGGACCAGATAATGTGGATAAGAGCAGAGATTGCTCTCAATACACGCGTCTTTCTGCAGCACCGTCGACTCCTGTTTGCATTCAGTACACGCTTCGCTTCCGCACCAAATATCATCTCTCAGATAATGCTCACGGACTATCTTCATTACCCCACCCGACCGGGTCTTCTTAACGAAGGTTTTAGATTTCAACATGATAAAAAAAAAAGCATCCGAGGTAAATTAAATCCCGTTTTGTACAATCAGCATCTGGTTCCATGCAAGTTGTTAGCTGCCCATGTGTAAACTCAGTGGGCCGATAAAACCTTCACAGAGTTTAGAGACGCGCATGAAGGCGTATCTAAGAAGTTCTTCTTCAATTGTGCATTTCTTCCTATATGACTATCTCTATTTACAAACAATTGCACAAATAATACACACGTTATGGATTAAATGCTGATTATGGATTTGTTTAAATAGGTTTAAAATCTGTTTAATTTTGGTTGGCCATCTACTACTTGTTCAATACAACAACGCTGAAGAGGGTCTGAATAGTCGTTATATGTTACGTAGGAATGTTATAGCGACCCCTATGTTGAGGGGGTGATACTACATAGACGTACGTTGCAATTATAAACAGTATATGAGGTGGTTTTTTAAAGCGCTTTAAATTCAAAACAAACACAGTTTAAAATGTGGAAATATATTAAAACATCTTACAGTCTGGGGGTGTAATGATTTGTAAGTATATGAGTAGACGTTGACTGGATTGGACATTAATGACCACAGTGGGCGCTGTGGCTACAATCGTTGGACCCGGTGACGGTTAGCAGGCGTTTCAAAGCGGGAGTCTTGAAAATAAAAACAGTTCCCTTGTCAGTTCCGTGGTGTGGTGACAACGACGTATTCGGGTTTAAATAATGTCATGTCTTATTTTCGTTAAGAATGAGTACACTGGTACTCTGTTTTGAACGCTACAGCGCTAGCTAGCTAAAGCGTTGCTAGGTTGGGATTTGTTTTTGTTTCTCGACGGTGTCACATATCGCGATGTCCGGGAAGTCTTGATTAACTTTGTAATCTCAAGTAATCTCTGCTGCAGTAACTTGCTCCTTCGTTTTGCTAGTTGACGTTATATAACAAAAAGAGGACATAAAGTCAGGACCACAACATCACAAAATGCCTCCCAAGAAGCATCAGCCGAAGCCGACAATAGCCAACGTCTCCAGCTCCTTGGACCTGGAGTCGGAGGACATCAGCCTGGAGACAACCGTGCCAACAACCGAGGATGTGTCCTCGTCCGACGAGCAGCGGGACGGCTCACTTAAAGTGACCCGCCAGCTGATCGAGAGGAAGGAGCTGCTGCACAACGTCCAGCTGCTGAAAATTGAGCTTTCTCAGAAGAACCTCATCATAGACAACATGAAGGCCGACCATATGTCTAAGGTAGTTAGGAGGATAGAGATGCTGCACTTTGTGGGGCAGAGGAAAGATGGACAGAAACTGTTTATGTAGATACATGTATTTAGTTCGTGACATTATGAGAAGCACGAACTGCTGCAGTTGGTATATTTACCACAGTTACTGTAATAGTCAAAAGTTTCCTTGCGTGTATGCCGTGTTTCAGATTGAGGAGCTGGAGGAGAGGCTAAATGATGCTCTACATCAGAAACAAGTGTTGGCCCTGAGACTGGACAGCCAGCTTAAAGTTGCTCAGGAGGAAAACAGGTAAGAAATATGAAGTTGTGTCTCTTAGAAAGTCATGCACAAATTCACGCTGATATATCAGCAATTATTATTTCTTGCGAACACCCTTTTGCCTTAAAAACAGCTCTAATTGATAAAGCACTTGCACACACAGATAACCTTAGAGTACTTGCCACAGTTTTTCAGAATGACTCAATGATGTGCAGATCTGTTGCAAGACTCCCTTTTTGTTGCTGTTGCTGAAGATAACACTCGATGGCAAGATGCAGAGTTAATTTGGGGCGACTCGGATGCCTCCCTGATAGTATTGTGTGATGGATAATAATTTAAACATCGAAAGTGCCTAAAGGTTTACACAGTATTGTAAGTACTGGACATATTTAAATGTTTTAACCATAACTATTCTGTCATTTAGGAAGCAGCAGGCTCTGCGTAAGCAGGAGATGGAGGCCATTCTGCTCAGGCAGCAGCAGCTAGAGGAAACCAACCGACATCTGTGCGAGAAGGCTGGAGAGCTGCGGCGGTCTCTCAGGGATCTGGACATCTCCCAGGACAGATACCAGCAGCTCCTTGACCTCCCCGAGGACAAACTCTCCATACAGGAATATGTAGCTGTGAGTATGGGGGAACTCTCCCTAATAACATTGAGACAAGATATGATTCAGTCCTGAACCTGTTAGAGGATGTGGTGACTTTTTTCTCTATGCTGTGTGTTTAGATGCGTTTCTATGAGGTTGTGACTCCTCTGCGGGCTCAGCTGGCTGAGCTCAGTGTGAAGAGAGGAAGTTTGACTGAAGACCTGGATGCACACAGAACCCAGATGAAGTCTTTCATGGAGGTACCACACATCTATCATCTTCCTGTAGGAGCCTCTATTTTTTCACGTCTGTTCAAAGTTTAGCACGTGTACAGTTTGTTACATTGGGTTATACAACTCTGAAGCAGGAAGATAGTTTTTATTGTACTGTGCATCTTACAACTGAAATTAGCTGATTTGTAGCTTGATGTCAGAGAAAGTCATTCCTCTTAGGGAATTTGAAGCTGTGCAAGCTTATAGTTCTAATAATTTTTGACAGTGTGTAATTTGTTCTCAATTTGTTTAGCAAGAGCTAAATGGAATTTCCTGAATAAATAAATGGGCTTTGAGTGCCAGAAGAGTGATACGGTTCAGTTATCTTTAAATTAAATGTGAAAAATTGGAAAGACATATAATTTAAGCAACCTTAACCTTCTGTTAATGCTAGACATTTAAGTTAAGTCATCCTGGACATTCTCACTGCCTGCAGTGTCTTGAATGAAAGTGGTGTTATTTACACCACCAGTCATCAGCTGTCACCCTGTAGGCATAAATGACATGTTGATGAGATAATGATGCAACATGCTGTAGCCTAGGTCAGAGTTTGGCAAAAAATAACCTGATGTCACAGACAGTCTGCTGGTGATACAATGTTGTAGAGCATGGTTTCTTGACAAACTGGAGACTAAATGGGCATACTTTAAATGCCACAGAGTAGACATCTAGACATTGTTACTGAAAAGGAGCCTGCCTTTGATGTTTCTTTTTTTTCCACTTGGATACACGCAGCAGGGAAATTGCCCATCAGGTCAAGATGATTCTAGTAAAAATAATGTGATGTTCACTTAACTAATCTGCTAACTGAGAATCATGGAGCAACGTGCTTAATAAAATTTTTCTGACAGGAATTTTTGCTCAATCTTTGTCTAGAAAATGTGAAGTGTTTGGGAGTTAAAATCCTGCCTAACATAACAATCCTACATAACAATATGAGTCCTCCATGTAATAAAAATGCTGTCTGTATTGTGTATGTGAATACATAGAGCTACGAGGAGGAGCGTCGGCTGCGTACTGAGCTGGAACTGAGGAGTCAGAGACTGACTCTCGAACTGGCTGATACCAAACAACAGATCCAAGAAGGAGACTACCGTAGAGACAACTACCCAAACATCAAACGGTTTGTGTTTGTGTGGCAGAACAAGAGTTGTAGACCCGCTCATTCGATGAGGAGAGGTCAGCCTACTAGCTTTAAGTCCTTTAAAGGTTACAGTACTATTGTGTCCTTTGAACAAGGTGGGAATGTAACACTGCTAACAACTTCAGGTTCCTTCTAAAGACTCAAGAGCAACTTGTTGATCTTTTGCATAATAGTATTGAAAGAAACTACTATTATAACTCTCTGATACCTTGAGATATTACGTTTATGTTATGTTATTTGAAGACCAGTATGTTGTAACAGACCTATTTGCCACATGATGCATTAGATAGCTTAAATAATTAACTGCATATCTGTAATATAATATGACATGTGTCAGCTAAGTTTGGTTTATGAAGGAGAATTTGGAGTTTGTATTTTTGTAGAAATGTTGTGTGTATGATTACTTTTATTTGATGGTTTATCGAACTGTACTTGACGACGTGATATACAGTGTGTCACTGCATGCAAATATTTTGTTTAGATCAATTTTTTTATCAATACACACTCCAGTGTTCTTGTTGCAGTTGGTATGTGTCTGTTTTGTTGTAATATTTCCAGAGATAATTTTGACTTTAATCATTTGTTTATATAGAAATTTTATAGAATGAATTTTACTTTTCCCTTATATCTAAATTCTGGTCATGTAGGGTGCAAGTTCAGATGTATGTTAAGTCTTTAAACTGTCGTTTACAGTGAGCGTGACAACTTTGAAGTTGAACTTAAGGAGCTGAAGAGGAGATTTGAGACACTAGACTTGAGTCACACTGCCGTGACCCGGGAAAGGGACACACTCAGCAAAGAGGTGCTTCACACACACCTACACACACACACACACACACACACACTGTATTGTGTCACAATGCTAATTGATAATTCTGTGGGTTTTTTTTTCTCATCTTATCCTCCAGGTGGCAACGTTGCAGCAGTCAGTGACCCTCCTGCAGAAAGACAAGGAGTACTTACACAGGCAGAACACAGAGCTGAGCGTCCGCTGTGCACATGAAGAAGACCGCCTGGAGAGGCTGCAGGTCCATACACTCGATCAACTTGGGGGTTCACCTAAAGCAAAAGGCATTCAGTAATAGGAAGGAATCATGTAACATACTCTGTCTTCTTGTTTCTATAATTTAGATGCAGTTAGAAGACACCAAGAAGGCCAGAGAAAACGCCTACGAAAAATTTGTAGCATCCAGGTTGGGCTTTTAAACCAGTCATCAGCAATCAATAAGTGCTAAAAAATATCAGTGTGCCACAAAAAATTGTCAGATTTTTAAATTAATTATTTTATTTTCCTGGTGACATGATCAACCCAATGATCCAGTCATGATGTCAAGAAAGCCTCTATAGAAAATGTTGTTTCTGTAACTTGTTTCACTTCTTTTTATTTTTTATTTTTTATCTTCTACACACTACAGAGACCATTATAAGTCAGAGTACGAGACCAAGTTGAGAGAGGAGTTGGAGAACATCAGGCTGAAAACCAGTCAGGAGATAGACAACCTGCAGAGAACCTCCAGGGAGATGTATGAGAGGGAGAACAGGTATCAGCAATTTTTTTCTTTAGAAACTGTATTTATGTAAGTAGGTAAAAAATATCAACACACAAACCACAAACCACAAGTTACACATTTTGTTAACATTTCATATGAATTATTAATTTGCTTTTAATTTAGATATCAGACGAGAATTCAACACTGATGTTGTTTATCTAGACACAGTAGGAATTTCATGAATTGATTCTGTGTACCCAAAGCAGGTGCAGCCTCTGACACTGTTCCTTCTTCAAATAGTTTCTATGCTGTTATTCTACATTTCTTTATACGATTTTTTCCTTTACTTTGTCTGTATTTAATCAGGAACTTGCGTGAGGCCAGAGACAATGCGGTGCTGGAAAAGGACAGAGCAGTGGCTGCAGAGAGAGATATTCAGTCCAGATATGACCAGCTGTTGGAACAGTGAGTTTTACCATCACAGGTCTCCATACTGACACTAGACTTTTCATTGATATGGTGTCATTATACTTCATATAACATTGGCAGACAAATATCTACCTTTACTTCACTTAAAATGTCCTATAGAAGCTGTTTAGCAAGAAGCAATCCAACCACAACTGCTGCATTAAATATAGGTCACTTCCTGAGTGCACTGTCAATAGGCTGTATATCAGGGAAAGTTAAGGAACCTCACCTGAAGGGAACTGTTAAACTGTCAGTCAGTTTAACACAGTTTAACATTTTGTGTGATGGTTCTGCCAAAGCAAAACTAATGATTAACAAAACAGGCATATTGCTTTGCTGGTGAGTAACTTCTACATTTGTGTGTTATTATGGCATAAGTTTATACTCTCTCAGTTTTTCCCTCAAAGCTGTGAGTTTGTTCACGCTCTGGTGCTGATGTGTGAATCATTAGTGCATGTTGTCGTTGTGACAGGAGTTTGGTGGCGGTGGTTTACCATCTCTTGCTAAAGGTCACATGATCACTTTTCTTTAACACAAGGATTAGAGGGTCACGTGGGTGTCAGAGTTTACTGGACGTCAGTTTAGTACCAACTGCTGTCATTGCCTGATCGGTCTGCCTGCCTTTCAGGAGTAAAATACTTTGAGTGCAGGTTGAATGCAAAGTGAGAGGCGAACCAGGGCCTGTTTATTTTCTGTGTATTTTTCTGTAGCTTTTTTATATAGGTTTTTGGCATTTTTGCCTTTATTTGATAGCTGAAGTGAAAAGGTAGACAGGACACAGGACACACAAGCTACTCTGTTACAGTATGTAGCTTCTACATGTACTATTAGTGATTAGCGTCCAGGCTAGTTTCTACTGTATTTATGCTCCAACATTTTCCATGTCATTATAGGCAGGAAAGGTGCCTCTGGGGAGAAAACCAGAGTACCTGGAAGAAATCCACATGCAAAAGCCACAGCTGGCCAGCGCGTTTAATCCCATCACCTTCTAATTATGAGGTGGTAGTGCTAACCACTGCTTTTCCATGGCTGCCTAGCTGAAACTATGGTGGTCTAGTAGAAGAGTAAAGTTTGTAATATACTGTTCCTTTGTGAAGATGATCATGTTTTTTATGGTTTTAGAGAGATGATGATCAAACTGTATAGTTGTTTATAATAATATAATGGAGGATGCACTGTACTGGTTTTGGTGCCTTTGAATTGACTGACACACCTATCGAACCGCTCACCCTTGGGTTGGGAGACGACTGCTCTACCCACTGAGCTATCATGCCGCCAATAGAAACACCTCTTTGTGTAATTTAGTACAGCTGATAAAGTTCAACAAAAACAGCTGGGTGTATGTTTCAATACTTTTTTAAAAACTTTATTTTATAGTCTATCTGCAACAGACAGAGTTGCCCACATGCACAGCAGCAGCAGCGTCCCTGTCCAGGGTTACTACTACATACCAGTCATTTCTGTAGATCCAAAACACCAGTTGTTGGTCTTTCCATACACACTTCACTCTCCCTTGCACACTATCTCTCTGCTGCGATCACATTCCCTCTCTGCCTCCCATCGCAAGCCAGCAACGACAGATGCTAGCCACAAGCTCTTAACCCCTAACCCCCGGCATGCCCCTATTTTTGGGGCAAAGAATGAGGCGGACAAGCTTGAAATGGTGTCAGATGATTGTAGCATAGAGGGTCAGCTTGAATCTCAGTACTCTATTTCAAATTGTCCGTTATGGTGATCAACTTATTCAAAACAAAGGTGCGAGTATAGTTTTCTATTTTTCACCTCTCACAGAGCTAAACTTGTTTTAATAAAAATACCCTGGGGAGCCCTCGAGTCAGGTACCATTACCCGCTGTAGCTGTAAATATTGCCATTAAAATTGGCATTTGAAAAGATGGAGAAAGCAGACGGCTGACTTTACTCTTCTGGAAAAGTGAGTTACATTTTTTTAGAAACATTTTTCTTCTTTGTATCTAGATTGTAGCAACCATTAATAAAAGAAGGCATAAAATGTCAACCATGTGTACACGTCTGTCACTGTGAGCAGATAGCTTAGGCTTGTCCTCTGTGAATGATGAAATCCTATCGGGTGAGCTGTAATCGAGAGTTATTAATATTTTCCATTCAACCACCATGGCTTGATAGTCTCTTGGTACCTCGGAAAGCTTGAAACCTATTGCCTGTTCTTGTTCTAACTTTCAGGCTACAGAAATTTTATTTTCATTTTTTATTAATATGTTGATTTTTGTTTAAATTAATAAATCAGTTGTTTAGTCTGTAAAATACCTGATAGTAAAATGGGAAAAAAAAACCAAACACAAATCCTCAATTTAAGATGATATAAAAGATAACAAAACAGAAAAAAACTGTTTATCTGTGTTAAATCCAGTAAATGATGAAAAGGATAATCTATTATCAAAATTATCAACTGCCTGTGTTCATCTTGTGCTTGTGGCTTAGTTGTTTTTTTTTGTATGTTACAAAGCTAGATCACTATGTACTTTTTTTGTTGAAGCCAAGGTGCTTTTAACTATTATTGTTTATTTGACGAGGCTTTGACATTATGAATACCTGTAATTGTGTCATGTGAAAACTGAAACTGTAGAATATGTTCTGTCTCTGTCTTTCTTCTTTATTAATTACTACACACAAGTAGAAACACCTTTTTCTAGCTGCCAAATACTGTCACAGAGGATCAAACAAGGCCAAACATTGCTGCAAGCGCCAATGAGAAATATTCTATAACCAGATGATTAAAGACTTGTGTTTCCTGCTAGGTGACATAGAGTTATACTGTAGTTTTTTTGCTTTTAGTTGCCTCTTAACACTTTGTGCAAGGCGTACCAAATAATCCTTCCTTGCCGATTTCAAAACAAACATCAGCAAATGTTGAAATGTAATTGTATCTGTGTGTAGGTGTGTAGTTATACCCAAGATCAGAGGTGAGGCCCGACTCGAGTTTACCCTGTGTGTTATCCATATGATCTGTTTGCACCAAAACACATCATCTCACTTTTTAGCACATCTACTCACTTGTTTGTGTGTGTCTCCATCTATGCAGGTTTCGTCAGCTCCAGCTGGGTACTGACAACCGAGTAGCAGAACTGTCCAATCAGGCCAAACTGCACTCTTTCGAAGCCGAGCGTGCTCAGATGGTGAAGGAGGAGACAGCCAAGGCCCTGGCCCAGTGCCAGGTGGAGTGTGAGAAACAGCAGAAGAAACTGGAGGTACTCTAAACATAAAGACAAAAAGGAGCAGTGCTGTGACAGTTTTCCTGATGTTCTTAAGGTTCCTCGTTATTTCAATAACATTATGAAAGCTAGGAAGGGCAATAGTAAAGTTCCTTTTTTTTTTTTGTTAAATACATCATGTGAATGAGTGCAACCAAAAATGTTCCACTGACGGTTACAGCTGAACTGGACATACATGGTATAATGATGCATTTCACATGATCATAGAAGAAAGACGTTTTTTCTTTTTAATAACACAACAAATGAAGAGCTAGTTTATGATTTGACCCTGTTGTTTAGCTTTGACTTTGTTTCACTTATTTGTAACTCTGAGGGTTAAAGCCAGTATTTCATTTTTTTACTTCATCTTGTCAGTATTTGTTATTTTATTGAAAATACAACACAAGTCTTCACGTAAACCATTATCCATCCACTTTGCCACTGATAGAATGTAATATTTACATTACCATTATTCATCAGAGAGACAAAAAAACTGGCCACCACAGAAAACAATGTTCAGTATTTTCTCATATGCTCTCTGTCTCCTGTCCTTCAGATCCTCACTCAGGAGTTTTACAGGCTGCAGACGTCATCCGAGAAGCGAGTTGCAGAGCTGCAAGCTCAGAATGCCCAGAAGGTGTCTCAATTAGAGACGTATGAAAAGCTGGAGCAAGAGTTAGACCATATTACCATGCAGGCAGCTGAAAGTAAGAACAAAGCAATGTGATATGGTCACATAAAGTCATAAAGATAAAAACTACAGTCATTGATACCTTTCAAAAAACGGCATCATACTGACTTAAGATGTAGGAGATAATAATGTCAGTAACTTGTGTTGTGGAGGTGTAATGTATGGCCTTAGTGACAGTGAATGGACTAGATGTTTAGGAGACTGTAAAAAAAGAAATATACAACAGTTTTTTTGTCTGGTAAATGTACAGATTTCTGATATAAGGACAGGACATATACGATCAACCACCCATTGACAGGTGTATTGACAGTATTTGTGTTTCTGTCTGTCACCAGTTGAGAATGAAGAGGAGGCAGAGAGAGTTTTGTTCTCTTATGGCTATGGAGCAAATGTTCCAACAACAGCCAAAAGGAGACTAAAACAGAGGTATGTTACTGTACATGAGGCTAGAATACATTGTCAGTGATCTCACTACACAAACTATTAAGTGCCAACTGGTTACATTCTGCTTTTCTCAGCAAAATGCATCGCAAAAATATTTAAGGCCTAACAAGTCAAATATTTTGCATTTTACTTCTGTAACATTTTGTTTGCATGTGGCACAGCTTGCATCATTTCTTCTGCTCTTGGCTCTTGCACGTGGTGAAACCCTTTACACTGGCAGCTCAAAATAATCAATTAGTTGTTTATAGTTTTTGTATCTACTTTCTAAAAATAATATACTAACACTTGCAACTCATTACACACAATGTCTTGATTTGAAGATTTGAAGCATGCTTGTGCAACCCAAACTCATTCCACATTTATGGCCACACACACTGTGGGAGAAACAACACACTAGTATAAACTTGTTGGTGTTGTCATGTTTGGAATTTCTATAACTGTGTTTGTGTTTGTGTGGCTGTCGAATAGTGTACACCTGGCCCGCAGGGTGCTGCAGCTCGAGAGGCAGAATACATCACTAAGGAGGGAGTTGGAGAGCCACAAGTCACAAACAGGACAAATATCTGAAGAGGTAAACACACACAAACATTAGGGGTGTAACAGATCACAAAAGTCACAGTTCGGGTTTTACACAGATTTTAAGTCAGGGATCAGAACATTTTTCAGGTTTGTCTCTCAAAATGAGCAGCTTCTTGGGTTGGTTGCCACACATTTTAAACACATTTCAGTCCTTGTAGTTTAACAATAGTCCTGCCAAATTTTTGAGTCTACATTTAAAACCCTGTCAGGATAATGGCAGGTTGTTTGCAAATAGAAAGACACGACAGACCTTACATGATAAGAGCAAGAACTTCAAGTCTTAGTATCTGTCACACCTGTTGACGCAGTGGGAAACTGTGCCAAAAACCATGGCGGCCATGCTCTTCACTCACAACAATTCATTGCAACAATCATCAAGGCTTTTGTTGTGTTTGGCAGACTGGGTGCAAGTGTGTGCAGCTCTCAGAGTAATATTTTGGGCGTGTGTATTTTGCTTGTGCATGCTGAGTGAGTTCCAAGACACGTGTCTACCGCTCGTGTTATGATGCTAAAAATCATCCAGTAAGGTTTGAAATTATGGGAATTACTATAATCTTAATGTGGGGAGAGATTGTGCAAGCCCGAATATAGAGACTGAGTAGATTTGAGACTAAATAAGCCAGCCATTCAACTGTCAGCTGTGACTGACTGGCAATCTTCTGGAATACCTCATGATTCATCGAGTATGAAAGGAAAGGGTGAAAAATTACTCTTCACATTCTCTAGAAAAGGCAAGGGTGTTAACCACTTAACCACCCACACCGATACCCTGACTAACTAACTATTGTCCTTAGACTCCCACCCAGTTCTACTCACCGCTGGCTGTAAAAATGGTTTAATGTGTAACACACTAGCTTTATCTGTGCTTTCACAGATTTTAAACATGATACTGAGCAATATTTTACTATGTATAGTACAGATTTGAATATGGGGGATTATCATAACACTATTTAGGTGCTTTTCTGACATAAATTTCGAGAAACCTGTTGCTAATATTGATAGAATCTCACTCTATTTCCACTTTGTGCTTTATCTCTAATGTCATTATACTACTAGGTTTATTAAAAAGGATATACATTAGTTAGGCCTTCAAAAAGCTCAGATTTATGGACACTCACCAGAGATAAGGAAATCTCGACTATGGTTGTTGCTTCAAAAGTCATTAGCAAATATGGCAGAATTGCCCTATTTTATAGCATTAATGACATGTAACATCAGTTTTAAAGTGGAAATATTCCTTAACTGCTGACCTCTTTTACGAGTCAACATTCATTATAATGAACATCATGTTGACAGAGGTTTAGCTGTTGTTGTTGCATAATACATGGCCATCTCACTCCCTCACACAGTATAGGGTGAAAAGTTATAAGATATCGAAATATGCTGCAATGTGATTTTAATTCATGATCTGCGATTTATATGAAGTGATAATATGTGCCTATTTCACATAATTATAATTTTATTAACTAAAAAAGCAGAGTGGATTGATTTTGAGTCTGATGCCAGTTTTAGGTTAAGTTGCATTCTGTAGCCTTAAATAAGATTTTGTCTAAACTTTTACATTCACACTTGGTTCCTCATTAACAACAGGGTGGCATGAGAGTCTCATAAAAGTTGCATCTAGATTAATGTTTATTTTTTTTATTTTGTTCAGATCATTTATTTGATTGATGCTGATATTGTTATTGATGATATTGATCTAGATCAGTAGATTGTGACATCCCTAGAACACCATGTGAAAATTTTCAGAATCCGACCTCAGCGTTGTTTAAATGAAGCAATAGTTTCTCTAATTGCTCAAGTATCCATATGTGTGTTTTGTCTCTCAGTTGTTGGCAGCCAACCAACTGTTACAACAGACGCAGCAGCCCTATAGCTACCTGATTGAAACAGTGAAACAAAGGGATGCACAGATCAGCACGCTGAAGGACCGCATCACCTCACTTGAGGACGACGTCAGGTACATGTGCAGAAACACACATTCGCAAAGAGGAAACACGCCTCGCTATACAAGAATGTACTTTGCCAAAAAGAAAATCAAAACACCTGACATTATTTGTAATTGAAGTTCATTAGATCTGTTATCGTACCTGCCAAACTCTTTTACTCTTTGTTAATTTCACTTGTTACATTTCATATCTTGTAATTTACTCATCATGGCAGCAGACTATATGTCCCCACCCTTGGGCGGCTTCTCCTTTATCCCTATATCTTGTGTTCTTTTGTTCCCTCCACATTAAGTTCATTCTGGGTTTTGTGCAAACCTGTATGTGAGGATGAGTTAGTTGTGTTTCACATCAGCACATTAACATCCACCTGGCGCTGAACTGACTCCCCGTAGTCCCTCTTTGTATTTTAACTTCAGAAATATGCAAACTGGTTTTCTCTTGTTGCTCACTATCACTGAGCACTCACCTGGGGCAAGTGAAAAAATCCTTTTAAAATGCTGTCAAGCTTCTCAAACCTTCCCATCTGTCAGTCTTTCCTTTGGCTGCCCAGTGCTGTCTGTTTAACAGCAGACAGCTCATGTAAGATTCTCACTTTATCTGCTTCATCTGTCTTAAGCGTTAATTGCATTCAGATATTTTGGTGATATTAAAGATTTACATGGCTCAAGTCATCTGACATCAGTGTCTGAGCATAGGCAGGTCTCAGGCTTTTTTTTCCCCCCATAGTCCTCAGTAAAAAGGGGGTGAGGCTACTAAGCTGAAATCCGCAAGATTTGCAAGATGATTTGAACCCCCATTACAAGCTCCTGCTTGTATGTTTCACAGCCCCAGGAAAGATCACTCAAACTGTACTGTTGAACATTTTTTGACTTTTCTCACAAGATTTGAGACTCAAAAGCTTGAAAGTAAGCATTTAAAAGTAATTCATTATATTCAGTATATTTTAGAAATCCATGGCTCACGTTTAATTTATTTTTCAGCTGTGATGAATTTATACCAGTGATTTCTACTGTCAGTATTACTAAGCCAAACTTCTGCCATTTAGACTTTTTTTTTTCTATTTTTATTTAAATTATACTTATGTACACAGTCACATAAATTAAGCTATATTCAAATTACAATGTACACCACACCTTAACAAAGGATCCAGTGAACCTGATCTGACCCAGCCCTAAAGCAAAGTAAAACTTAATCCAGTTAACAATGGACTTGCACAATTTCTACTATCTTGAAATATCCTGACTTGAAAAATAACATCAGTCAATCACAGGATGGAGATTCTACTTAGTAGTAGTAGAATCTTGCTATAATGTAAGCTCCCTATTAACTCAACATCTGGTCTCTCTGCTTGTTTTTGGATGTGACCCCAGTTCTCTGAGGAAAGAACGGACTGCTCTGCAACAGGTGAAAAATAACATGGCAGCTGATCTGGAACGTCTCCTCAGTCATCGAGAGGTACACATGATGATGGTGTTTGTTGTTAGATGTTTGTTATATTAACTATTTCATGTTGACGTGCATTTAGAGTCTCCCATTCTTTTCCAGTATATTGGTCTGTTTTAAAATGAGAAATAATAAAAAACCTTCTTTGAAAATAAATATTTATTAATAAAAGCCATTTGACAGAACGTGGCTATTGTCTTACACACCTGTTTGAGTCCTGCTGTGGAAACACACACATTTTATACAAATTAAAAAGAAGAACAGTTAAAAACATTTATGCCTCTTCTCTATTTTTCAAACAGTATCAAAATATGAAAACTTTTTGATCATGGCTGAAACTGAACATTTTAGTATAATGTTATTGATTAATCTTGGTCTATAGAACAAGAGAAACATGCCTTTTATTCTGAACAACATAATATAATTTTATGAAATGCAAGTAAAACACTTGATCTCACATTTGAAAACTTAGAACCATAATGTTTTCTATTTTTGCTTAAAATTGAAAAAGGATTAAGTGATCATCAAAATAATTTACATTTAATTAATTAATCAACGAATCATTACAGCTCTACTTTCTACTGTATAATAAAAACGAACAGGCTTTTGATATTCACACCCAACAAGTTATTGCACCATGTTGCAATATTTCCTGCAGGATTGCATGTGTTTGTGTGTGTGTGCACGTGGGAGTGTGTCCCCTCGAGCCAGCCGTTTGCTGTATGAACTATGTGCTCTGTCATAGACAGCTGTTCCTCTGCTTGGCTGTTTGGGATGCCACCAGGGTGCGTGAGTGTTTTTGTGTATGTGTGTGTGCGCTTGTGCGTGTATGTGACATGCCAGGGCTCATGTCCTCAGGGGTGATAAATAGAACCGTGAAATGGCCCAGAGTCCTCCCCTATGCCCTGCTGCCACCCCTGCAGACCCTTGAGCTTGTTTAGCTTATTGCGAGTCGTTCTGTAGTTGAACTGTTGAAGTGTTGGCCATGTCGCCAGAAATAGGCAATAAAAATTATGAAAAAGTATTGCACTAACAGCTATTATAAATTTTGGATTTCGCTTTTAGTTATTAGTTCATTTCTGTAAAAAATGACCTGTTTTTTTTGTTTAGTTGTGATTTCTAATGCTTTCAGAATTGCACACCTGGTTATTTCTTATTTCTCATTGTTCTCCACTGTTTCCATATCCTTATTTCTATGTACCGTGTGATTCTCCAGGAGTTAGCAGTGATGAAGCAGGTCCTGATCAGCATGCGGTCCAGGCAGGGAGACGCTATAAACCTGCTGGAAACAGATAATGGGGCTATCAGGACCTCTGGTGCAAGAAAACACGAGCCCAAACGTATCAACAGGACCACAGAAGAAGAGTCGCCTAACAAACCCAAACCCACTGTGTTTGTAAGTGTCTGACTTGGCAACACCCTTGCATGAGTCACACCGCCTTAACCTGCCTGGACAGAAGTTCAAACAAAGAAACGCGAAAGGTCGACAGGAAATGACAAATAGGCTTTTCTGTTTGCAATGAAAAGTTCAAATGAAACCAGTCAGTTGAGTAACTCATACTTTTCTGACCATCATTTTTCTTCTCTCTCATTCATTTGCAGACCAAAAAAGACGTTCCTGATTGGTACCAAAAGCTGAAGCAGAAACCCAAATGAACATTTATGTTACTGCTGGTGGTATTGATTGACACTCAGGGCTTTAATAGTTGTATGTTTTATCAAGGTGTTTGCATTTTAAACTCGTATATTATAAACTTTTACTGTTGTCCGAGTGTTTTGTTCTCATCCTTGGTTACATATTGTTCAGAAAGGATAAACGCTACTCTAGTCCAAAACCAGAGGTATTACCTTCCACAGGGCACACATTCCTAGCTAACTGACTGCCCAAACATTCCTCTTTCTTGGCAGTGGTCTATTTTATTAGGTCTGTCTATCATTATTTGTTCATCTTTTTCAGGTTTGCAGGTACTGGTGACTGCAGACAAACCACATTGCAGGAACCTTAGTCTTTGATTTGCACAAGCTGAGGCTCCTTTGGCTTTAAATATAGAAATATGTTTACCTTAATTCAGATCATGGTCTTACTGATATCCTATTAAACATGGACAGAGGGACACTGTAAAGCTAGTTTGTCCCTTTTTGTCAGTTTTTTTACTCAGGTGCTCTTTCTAGATGTTCCTACAGTACATTGCTGTTTTACTTTACAATAGACCACATATATCACTACATATATTTATGAAGTAACTCTAACATACTCTACTATATCCATAATAATAATATTAAATATCCTTAATGTTATAAATGTGTCCTGTGCCATGCAAATAATAATAAAGGAGCTCATTGTGTGGAGTAGGATAGACCACTGTGTATTTGGTAACTTGTGCAAATGGTAAACACCATCTCTCACTGTACAAGACAGTCCTGGTAGATTATTTAAAATTCCTTACTTTGTTATAGTGGTCAATTTAGTTGTATCTGTCTTTTGAGACGTCCAACTTCATGAAAGTGACATATTAATAGGCTTAACTCAGTCAAAAATGTATTGTGTAAATTAACTGAAAAATAATCATTTTAATGTTATGAATCTGATGATATCCACATTGCCTGTAAAATATTGTACCCATTCCCAGTGCTGGAAAGTACATTAACTAAATTAAATGTCCTAATTGTGTACTTAATTCAGTTTTATGGTACTTTGTATTTCTACAACTATATATTTTGGAGGCAAATATTGTACTTTTATTCCTCCACATTTATCAACTTTGACAACAGTAACTTCTACTTTGTAGATTGAAATTATTAACACAAAATAAAGTCAACTAATAAGTAACGCGTAAGATAAATAGCTGTAGGATTAAAATAATGCTTACACATAAATGCATCCAGATTTATATGTTTTTATAAAGGAATCACAAAAATCTGTGGTGTAAAACAGCTGGAACATGAGTTTAACCTTGTGTATCCTAATGCATGTCTGTGCAGCCTGGCTGTGGACGCGTTACGACACCCTGGTTAATGTATTGAGATGGAGCGTAGGGCGGTGGCCGGTGAATGAATGATCAAAGCCTTTTTAAAGGTTTGGTGGGCGGTGCGTGTGCTGTATTTACAGTGAGCAGCTCCGCCCTACAACAGGAGATAGAAAACTGTCTGTGGTCCGGTGGAGGGATGAAACAAGTGGAAGGAGATGTAGCAGACAGGCACGCGTTGATAACTACACCTCATCGGCTCAACTCCTCTCCCAGTGCGCTGTAGCATCCTCCTTTCTTCTTTTTTTTGCACACTAGGACGAACGATCATTTGCGGTGCTGCGTCGGAGCTTCATGGCCGCGACACTCACGATGAGCGGCGGCGGGCAGGAGGATCCCTTCTATCCGCTGCAGAAGGCGACTCTGTCCGCTGAATTCCCCCTGGAGGATTCGGCGTTGTTCGGCTTGGGCTGCAAGATCACAGAAACAGACAAAGCTGGACAACATGACTACACACAGGTACACACGCTCTGAAATCACACCGATTTTACACATTAGTGATGCATTTCATTGAATGGGCGTGGCAGATTGGTTGTAAATCCAGTTGTTTTTTTTTGCTGGCCTCCAAATTTCAGTTGGCCTAGCTGTGTGATGATTATCACTCGTGCACTATTTGCGGTAATATGCGAACAGGCTGCGACCAGCTGGACGTGAAGCCGTGCTGCTCCGCCTGCAGACGCATTCACCGCATGTTTTCTATGCAAACCAGTTGGTCACCAGTTGTTGGGCTCTTCTTGGCGTCCCCTCTCACCATCATACCACTCGGACAACAACTGACTCCAGCTTTGAACAGAGAGAGGTCCCGGCAACTCTGTCAGCAGTCAACAGCAAACTTGTGCAGGAGGGGAGAGAGGTCTACATAACAGCTGGTCGGATCAGGAGCCTAGAAATAGTCCATCCCCAGACTACTGCTGCTGCTGCTGCTGCTGCAGCTGCAGCGGACAGGGAGGCATGGGTGTTTCCCCATTCCCTTTCATGTTGCTGTTTCATCCTCTGCTGCAGGGCTTCCCTAACTTTTACACCAGTTAGATCTTTCATACTCACATGAATTACAATATGGACAAGGTGTTGTTTGGCATAAAGTTGTTCACCTGTGATGGCAGCGCAGACAGCTATGAGCTGTTTTTTTTCAGTCTCTCAACCTGCAAATGTCTCAGTATTTCACGAGAGGTATGAGATCTGATCCCAGAACGTGGCCTCATAGGTTGGTAGGTTTTTGAGTTCAGCCTTGCAAGCAGAGAGGGAATGTGGCAACTGCCTATTGATAACTACTTGATAAATGTTTTAGTGGTGACTGTCGTATCAAACCTTTGTCTTCTCAAAATAGCGTCTCAGAATAGCTTCATGGTGACTCATAAGAAGCGCTTGATGCAGTCTGTTTGCTCTTTTTTTAACCAAAGTTTACTTTAAGACCATAACATGAGACTTTTCTAAACAACACTTTGTTTGTGTGTTTGTCTTTTTAGCAACCGACTAAGTGTGAAATGGACAGATATCTCTCCCCTCAGCCTCTGCCCCCTACACATCCTGCAGACAGCCAGCAGAAGTCACACACAGACGGTGCATCTGCGGTGGATCAGTTCTTCACCGACGATCACACTGGGGCTCCCTACACCCTCAACATGAATCTTTACCTCCCTGATGTCGCTTATCTAAAGTTGGGCTTATGTCAGCAGCCGCGACCTCTTCAGCACCAGAGCCACACAGGTCTCACTCAAATCAAAACAGAATCTGCCTCTCCGTGTTTCTCACCCAACCTACAGCCACACTGCCCCAACACTACGACCACGAGTGGCTGCAGCACATTGGGGCACGGACCTGGTAACATTGCCATGGAAACTTCAGTCATAAACATGACGTTAACAGGGTTACCGGACTTCACCAGTGTTTTCAATCAGTCAGGAGGCAGCCGAGGTGGCGATTCAATGCCAGAAGTGTTTGTCAAACAGGAAATGCCATCACATTTCGAGCAGCATGCTCTCCACCATCATGACAACAGCGGCTCACTGTTTCAGCTCCTAAGCTCCAACTTGGACCATCACCATGGTAATGGTATGGAGGCTCAACATCATCATCATCAGCAACAGCAGCAGATACACCACACTCCGACTTCCACGGTCCACACTCCTTTCCATAATTTGCCAGTAGCTTCTTCTGCATCTCAACAGGAGCAGTCTGCCAAACCTGCATACTGTGGCATGGGTGGTGGAGCATACACACATCCTCATGCTCAGGCACACCCCCATTTCCTCCAGCAGCAGGTTCCCTACTTGCCGCCTTCTCCGCCGAGTTCTGAGCCCGGCAGCCCTGACAGACAGAAGGAGCTGCTCCACACCATGTCCCCTCCTCCCTCATACGCAGCCACTATTGCCTCCAAGTTGGCGGGTAGCACCCCTGGACTCGGACCCGTCCCCGGACCAGGTGGTTTAGCTATGCCCCACACTTCAGGCCCCACATCAGTCCCAGGCCCAGTTACAGTCCTTCCTCAAGCCCCTGCAACAACACCAGCCCCAAACCCAGCTCAGACCACTGTGCCTGTCCGCTACAACCGGAGGAACAACCCTGACTTAGAGAAACGACGGATCCACCACTGTGATTATCCAGGTTAGAGCAAATTCACAGGTTTGACTTTTTTGTGTGTGCTGATTTTTGTCACTGTTGTGTAAGTGTGTTTATTTTTGCGCACCGCTGCGGTCACGTGAATCTTTGGTCACACACTAAGGTCAGCTTTAAGAAAACCAGCTGTATTTTAAGACACCCATGCATTTCTTTGAAATTATATGTTTAGTTTTGAATTACTTTCCCAGGCCTATGACTCACGATATGAACCGTAGCCACAGCAGAGAAACATGCTGCCCTGGAATTTAATGATTTGGCAATGGAGACCATCAATTGCTGCCTTTCAATTAACTGGTTTAAAACCTACTTTGTAAATGTATCATCACACCTCAAATGACTCCGGCACTCTCAGCCGTGAGCTCACACATTGCTGTGGATTTAAAATCATCACTGGTATGATCGCGGAATGAAGTGTGTATGTGGGTGTGTTAATTAGATAAGTCATTTGATTTGTCTTTACACACACACCTACAGTATGTGCATACAGTCACAGCTGAAATTGTTTGCACAGACTAAAAGATTTATTTTTGTTGACTGGCCTCCTTGCACACACTGTAGCTATACAATGTGCAGCTGCGTGTAGGTAATATCAACTAGCCTGTGGCAGCATGTAAAATAGGCTTAAGCAGAGCCTCCTGCAGCATGTTAGCACATGTCTTCTTCTTCTTTATAGTCAGGTGAAGCAGATCCATCTCATCCACACACGGATATATTCACTTTACCCAAATGTATATTAGTCACAGTGTTACAATATTTAATCTTTAAATACATTTCATGTATTTTTTATTAAAAATTAAAATCAATGTCATTTTGACCTTTTTGACATTGTAATCTACAAACTATGTGTGACAAGGTCGAAAAATATTTCATAATCCTGAACATATCTCAGCTTATATGTCAAACTAACAGGTGCAGATTTCAACAAAGTAGTAGCATGTGGTTAAATTAATTTCTTTGTGTAAACACTACAGTAAAACTGTATACCACTTTTTACATTAACTTTTTGACAGTCCGTATATGTGTTACGTGTGACCAGTTTTTGTGTTTCCACAAAATAAACATTTACTATATCTCCTCCCAAAAAGCTTCTGTTCTTCATTAGTTCGAATTTCTAGCATACCACAGCTCAGTTTATTGGGTAAAAACATATCTGACACATGTGAATTCTTTGGATTTGGATTAAGCCTTCTGTTTGTGCTTATCTCTCTGTATATGATCAGGCTGCAAGAAGGTCTACACCAAGTCGTCCCATCTGAAGGCCCACCTCAGGACTCACACGGGTAAGACATTCCTCTAATTAATGCATCTTTTTTAAATGGGACTCATATTTCGGTATCTGCACTGGCACAGTGTTGCTAGGCAGAGTGTTGTGTTCTTGGCATGTGTGTGTAAATGTATCCTACCCCATTCCCATCCTCTGCCCAATATACTGTTCCACCAAAACAGGTGGAAGTGACACACTTCTGCCAGGGGATGACTCTCAGACTATGTGGTCAGTGCGAGACGTGTGGTGCCATCTATCCCAGGATCTCAGTGGCTGTTCAAACATTCACATTTAAATACTTTAATATGCTTTTCTGAGACTATTAGAGCTTGTTTGACACTATATACGTTTTTCTTCATGCCCATTCTTCTCTTCTTCCTTTCAGTTAGTGTCTCCTCTCACGTTTACATTTGAACCATTAGTTTTGGATGAGCAATGTCAACAAACAGGGTCCTTAGGTGTTGGGCCCCACCTAACTCCAGCTAACAAAACAAATCTTCCCTTGATATCGACGCATTCCTCGCTCCTCAGGACAAACACGCACAAACTCACTATTACCACTTAGCGATCTAGAATCTGTTCCATTTATAAATCTGAACTAGTTGTTCAGAACATCATTGTGTGTGTGCGTGTCTTACATTTCAGTACTGGCAACATGACACGACAATTAGATCTGGCGTCATTCATGCTGCAGGCTGATTGCGGTTGTTGCAGTTATTACAGACCACAGGATGAGAACACGACACGTAAAGAGGGATGCAGCAGCAACTTCCGTATCCTCTCTGCTTTTGCCAGTCTTGCTTTGTTACTTTCTTCTCTTTTTTTAATCACTTTGATTCATTTAATCATCGTCTTCTCTGATTTTTGTGCCCACCTTCTACCTTCACCCCCCCTCCTTGACCCTCTCTCCTCTAGTTCTATCTTTGTCTGTTACTCATTCTGTTTCTCTTATTCAGCTGCTTGAATGCACACTTACACATTCACACACACACGCACGCACGCACACACACACACACACACACACACACAGACAAGTCCACACACACCTGTCAGTAATCTGTATGAGATGATTCCTAATGCATTTGGGTCCTCGTGGGAGTTCCCACTCTAATCTCCATCAACATCCATTACCCTGATTGTTTGTGCCTCTCTCTGTGTGTGTACAGTATGTATGTGTGTTTCTGTATGTTTGCATGGGTGCATGTGTTTGCGAGTGTATTATGAGAGCTGAAGACTCTCAGTTCGCTGTTTTTTTTTTTTCCTCAACGTCTTTTCATTGTCTTTCCTCTTTGTGTTCAGTTTCAGGTGTGTGTTTTTGTGACATTGTGAAGTTTGGCAACGCTGTAGTTAATTTCATAACAGGTTTACTGTGGCTGAAGTACTTGCTATGCTTGTTTAAAAGACTGGTTCATCCAAGTTACAAAAGTTACATTTTCTATTACTTACAGAGATGTACAATGGGGAGACATACATCACTGTCCAATTCAATGGATGTGAATAAAATTATGTTAACATAAAGCTTCGAAATTTTACATTTAAGATCTGTGCACTAAGCATTGTAATGGGGGACACTGTTTCTGGAAAGACACACTGTTGTGGTTCACACAGTATACAACAAAACTGAGTACACACTTGTGCAGTATTACTAAAATGTGATATGGTTTAACGAGGTACTACTTCTAAATTGAAATGTAGGGCATTTAATCTGTATAATGCATAATTACAAACAAGGTTAGATAGACTACATTGAAATTACAAGCACAGAAGTACAACCTCATTGCAACACAAGTAACTACGCAATTGAGGCTAACTGCATCAGCACAGCTATAAAAGGACCTGTGAACACAACAGTTTTCTCAGTTTTGGCCTGGGTTGCGTCTAATGGCCCCCACATGGTGGGAGCACATCAGTAGACTACTGAACATAAGCTGAAACACTGGTAGCATAGATAGGAGGTGTAGCAAGAGCCATGCTACCAGTAACAGAAGGTGCAGTGACCATCCTCGAAAACACAAATTGCTATTTACACATTACATTGGAAAATGGATTTTTAGATGTTTTAATGACTGATGACAGTGTGAAGGAGACATTAAGTCAACCTTTAGACAATGTCAAGGAAACCATTGCTCACAAAACTGAAAGATGAAACTTTGCCAAAGAACATATTGGCAGTGCAATCTTTGGTCAAATGAAACCAAAATAAATTTGTTTGGATCAGATGGAGTCCAGCATATGTGGCCTGGATCTGACCGGGACTACTGCAGCTACTGAATATGCCGACAGGAAACAGTGAAGTCGGACTGTGGTGACATGGGGCTGCATGAGTGCAAAAAGTGGAGGGGAGAAGACATTTAAAAATGGCACCGTGAATGCAAGTTTGTAAACCCAAATATTGAATGACAAGATGAGCCTCAGTCTCAAGAAGATTAGCAGGAAAGGAATTTTCCAACACAAAGAATGCTCACAAGCATGTTGCAAAAATCACACATGCGCTTTTAAAGAAGAAAAGAGTGAAAACAGTGCCTGGCCAAGCATGTCCCCTGACTTGATTCCAGCATCTCTGGAGTATTATCAAGCTGAAGGTAGAGTAACAAACCCCTCCAGCAAAGAGCAGCTGTGATCATTTGTGAAGAACGACAGAACATCACTCAACAGTTTTGTGCAAGACTGATATCATCCATGCCCTGGAGGATCAAGGCTATCATCAAAAATGGAGGCAAACATACAAAATATAACAAAACAAAGGAATGGAATCTCACTAATGAAGGGTGTCCTGGTTTTTGCTGCAGTTGGTTCCTAAATATAGAACTTTTGTTACCATTTAATTAGTCAAAGACTTCTGTTTTTCAAATTAACTAGCACAAATAGTAAAATAATTTATAATTATTTACCATTTTAATCATACTCACAATTGATGTATTCACTTTGTTGTTGTTGTATATCGTTTAAGTTAACCATTTGTTAACTTCAGTGAGATGTTATCTCACCTCTCATTATCTGCATGAATAGAGAGCACTAGGTGAGTGCAGAATCATCACATATGTAGATGTTGAAGTGCAATATTGGATGTTTTTGCAGAAGAGAAAAAGGTATGATGTAGATCAGATATTTTGGAGGACAAAAATACATTGCCTTTGTACATTTCATTGATATGTTAAGTATCTATGTATTTGCGACTTGTCATTTACGTTAATTGTGAGCATATGATCAATATGTTAGCAGAAAACGTAATCCAGGTGAAATTACATTCTCCACAAAAACATATTTGTGACTGCAGTTTAGTTGTATAGGAATGTAATTTTTAGGAGCCTGGGTTGGACTAGTTCACACAAAATTCCTGTGGCTGCAGCTGAAGATTATTTGAACGACAAAGTCACAGAAAAACATACATCTGTCAAAGAGAAACGCTGAGATGCAGCAGACAATACAGAGTAGTTGCCTGTGGGAAAGTTGTGCAGCTTTAGTGTTTGAATGCTTGTGACGGTGTTATGACTGCATATGTTGTTAGACAACTGGACTTTTCAGTAGAGCCTGTTTTACCAGTTCCTCCACCCAACTGTATGAATCACATAAGTCAGGGAATTTGCAACTGTTTAAATGACAATCAGTGTCATCAGTACCTACAGTGTAATCATGCAATTAAGTCTGTTTATAGTGTGCTGGACATCGTGTGATAGAACAAGAAATTTAGTTCAGTGCTACTGTTTTCTCAGTTCTTCAGAGCTGCACTCATTCAGACTCTCTCTTTTCTCCCGTTCTGCAGGTGAGAAGCCGTACAGGTGCACGTGGGACAACTGCGACTGGCGCTTTGCTCGTTCGGATGAGCTGACGCGTCATTACAGGAAGCACACGGGTGCCAAACCTTTCCAGTGCGCTGTCTGCTCACGTTCCTTCTCCCGATCCGACCACCTCGCCCTGCACATGAAGAGACACCAGAACTAGCATTAGCACACACACAACAAACAAACAAGCACTGTCTGTAAACACATAAAATACTCATTTCTCATCCCCCACATTTACAATGTTACAAGCTGCCTGATTCAGAGCAGCTTTACTGACAGTACAGGACCTCCTGCAGTCATGTGCTAGAACGGTACAATACCCTAACAAACATGTTCTTAACCCAGAGTGGGACAATTTGGAGGTTGTAAAGTAGAAAGTTAATGACCAGAACAAGTTAATTGTCCCATAACCTCCAAATATACTTGGTATAGATTTCTTTGGATGAATACAAAGAAGAAAAATTTAAACAGAAGATGGTAGCTCCAAAATGTGTCTCCAGTCTATTTTGTGTGACTGGAATGAAAGCACTTATCATTTAAAGTGTGTAATATTTTGTCTCTGTTCTAACATAGAACTGGCTTCATTATTTTTATTTGTAAAGGATAAGCTTTTGTTTGCAAACTAGTCAAACCAAATGTCTTTCTACTCATTGGTTTGTTAGTCTTTTTTTATAACTGGAATATCCAATTTATTTTTTTTAACCAAATCTTTCGGTTTGCACTAGAATTGGTAATCTAAGTCTGAGCCATATTTGGCCCACGCATCTCATTCACCACTGGAACGATCATTATCACTACTAGACTGAATCTCACAAATCATTGCTGTTTAGATATTAAAAATTGAAGGCAGTTATACTCTGGAGAGAGGGAAGATAGAGTAGGAAAGAACAAGGGAGGGGTGCAGATGGAGAGATAGAAAGATTTTTGATTTTAGACAGAGGAGGTATGAGGAGGACTGAGAAACAGAGGGAGGTGGATGGTTGCTAAAGAGCAGCAATTAGGTGATGAATTATTCAGATTGTCTTACGACGGTTTTCCAACCAGAGAAATGTAAGCCGAACCCTTAGACATATCCTACACTTCATTCAGTTAAAACAGGATTAACTGTATTTGATGCACAAGCTTGAATTAAGCATCTTCAGAATACATTTACTGTACATCTGTCTCATTCAGTGTTTACTTCCTTCAGATATTTTAACCAAAGTATCATCTTCACCACTCATCAACACCTTATTAAGTGCCTCCTCCTCTGGTTTATGTGTTCGCTGGTAGCAGAGCTGTAATCAATGTAGACAGTCCTTTAAACACACATGGTGCTGTTTTTATTTCTTAATCTATTAAATATGGAAGAGAAGTTTTTTTAAATTTAAAGGTAACGTGACAGCTTGGCTCAGGCCAATTCACAGACATCCTGACATTTCGTGGGACTTCAGTTGTTTCTTTGAGGATTTTCTCTCTGACTGTACACAACTAACTTGCAACTTGGCTCTATCAGTCAATCAAATATGGACACATGATTTTTTTAAAGCGTAGGTTCACACTTTTTCAAAGTCTTAAAATACTCACATCACAGGCTATAAAGAGATGCTTTTGAGTAAATAATAAATTCTTTCATTGCGCTTCAATAGCCAGTGATGATTGTTGTTAGAATTGTACCATGTGAACGAGCATTTTGTCACCTGCACTGAAATCTCATTGTCATTGTGAAAGGCAAAAACTCTTAATGCACTCGTGGGCATGCAAGTATTGTTATAAGACAGATTTGAAATTATGTAAACCTATCGTAACAGATCAATGTCCAATTTGATGGTGTGGTTTAGCCAACACCTATAACTGTATTTGTTCACTGCAGGTAGTGTTAAGATAATATGGCACTGTAATGTATCATGGTAAATCTATTTATTTGATTGTGCTGAGGTGGGGGTTGTATCAGATCAACAGTCTTTGTCCCCAACAAAAATGCCTTAATGTAAATATATGCACTGTAAATAACTGATTGTTTTGTTTGTTTTTTTCCTCTTTTCTTATTATTTTGTAAACAAAAGGGCAAAAAGAGGAAAATGCCCCGCATCCAAAAATATTTGAGGCTTTTTTTCCCCTTTTGTTTACTTGTCAAAGATATTTTGATGCCATGATTTTATATATTGTCCTTCCAACAACTTATTTTGTAAATCCTTTTTATTTCTTCCGTGGTAAACGTTCCAAAGACAAACGTTGTTTTTCTTCAACTGAGTGAAGCCAATCTAATAAAGTCAATTGTAACTTTTATAGGTGTGCTGCTGTGCTGAGGTTAATGGGGAGATTTCTTCTTTTATCTACTAACAATGACTTAATTTCGTGGCTTATGAATATGTGGATATGTGGTACAGTTTTTTTTGTCCATGTGTTTTATATTAAAACGGTGTTTTGAGAGTTGACCATGCTGTGCAGATAGAGAGCATGGTGTCTGTAGGGCATGAAAACAAGTCTTGTCAAGGCCTAAATGAAACAAATGAGACATAACCACGCTTAATCTGCTAAAATCTAAACAGGGTTTCTGTGGAAGTGCTACTCCCTTGAGTCTGGGATTTTCTGTGGTAGAGCTGACATACTTAAAAGTTCAGTTTCAGCAGAAGGAGATAAAAACGGGAGATGTGGAGGAGGGGCAAAGCTCACCCAGGACCTGCAAGTAACCTGCAGCACCCTTGCTGATCAACAAACAATAGTCCTTTGATATCCCAGCAAGAGACAATGGATAAGAAAATAAATCTGACCACCACTCGGGGACCGAAGGGGAATCCCACTGCATGGAGATGGACGTACAAACACGCGCACACACGTACACACCATATGTTCTTGGTTTAAGTCACAAATGTGACCCAGGGTCTCTGTTGTAATCCACCTCAGATGTCAGAAAAGAGGGAGGTGGAGGAAAGAAGTGAAAGGCAGAATAATCTAAACAAAAGAATCTCTAGGGGCATCCAATCAACCACTTCCGTCCTCCTACATCTCCTTTCGTTTTCCTCCTCTGCTCTTATTTAATTTCATTTTTTCTCTCTCTCTTCTTCTTTGTGTTTCCACACACTGTATCCCCCTCTCCTCCCCAGTGGAAACTATTGTATGAGGTATTGTCCAGGGGCGCTGCTCTATGGGTCAGAGTGGAGACTGCTCTCACAACCTGCTCCGCTCCTCATCTTTTCCCCTCTTTTTTATATCAGGTACCTTGTCTCACTTTAGTCCTCTCAGCTGTACCCTTTTCCTTCATCTAAAATTTAAGAGGACTTCTGTCTTCCTTCTTTTCTTATTTCTATTTGTTCTTTTCTGCCAAATCAAGTTATACAGAATGTACGAACACGTAGACGTGCAGATGTATTTCTGAGTGTGTGAATATTAAAGAGTTAGGATGAATGTTTCCACACTCACACACACACACACATTGGTGATGAGTGAGTGGGAGCTACCGGTTCATGTTTTGGATCAACTAAATTAATGTCACACATCTGGAAGAAGGCTCCTGCCTGCTCCACCCTCTGCTGTGCTGCGTTGGTGTGATTCCCAGTTTCCCTGTGTGTGTGTGTGTGTGTGTGTATGTAGGTGTAATGTTTCCAGTGCTCTTCTCTTGGAACAGACCACCCACTCAGAAGACCAATAGAGTGACCACAGGGAGCCCAGATAGACACAGACACACTTAAACACACACTTACACACACATGTGAAACTCCCTCCAAGGTCAACTCTTCCTAATATTCTCAGAATAGAGCATGTTGTTATCAGAGATTGAAGAGATACCAGAACAGCTGACATGCTATCACAAAGTTAAAGATAATATCAGAAATCGAGGAGGATTTCATTTCAAGACGCTACGTTCATTTAAAAAAATTTTGCCTTAGGTGAACTTCTGAGTAGTTTGAAAATATTGTATAAGTTTCAAATCAAATACCACAGGTTTGCTAATACAGAGAATATACTGCTTTTTCATATAGAGGACAAACACAAGCACTGGAGAGTGAAGTTGCATTTGAAGTTTGCATACATTGTTTCTTCACTGACTACCCATCATACCTTTCGCTCTGTAGGTGTACTTCAGAAGGACGTTTTGAGTGACAGTGGCTAAACAGGTAAGGTGGTTTGTCCACTACTTCCAATGTTGGCAGTTTGATCTCTGGCTTCTCCTGTTCATGAATTACTCCAGATAGTCAGGACAGCACCTTGCATGACTGCTTGCTGACACTGATATGACTGGGTGAATTAGAGGAAAATACTCTACTAAAGATTAATCATTAACTGGACAAATCATGTAACTGGCACCAGGACCCCTGATCCCTAGAGGCCCCAAGATCACTTACCTTATGACTTGATTAACTGCAAATTTGTTTAGCACCACCAAGCATGGAAAAAAAGGCCCCAGTGTTAGCATCAGAGATTCGATTTCTTAAATCCAGGACAATTTTATTTTAGGAGACAGTAAGAAGCTGTGATTTTCACTGCAATTAAACCCCTCTTTATTTTAAATTCAAAATTTTAAAAGCCCCCAAAGTTTATAAACATGTCAAATAGATGGAGACAGATTTTTAGTCTTATTTTTCTCAGTGTCATATATACTGTATGATCCAGGGTAGACTAAGTTTTTTCTCCAATATTGATGCTACTTCAGCAGAAACAAAAAGGAAAAACTGCAGAAGACTTTTATCAAGCTGTTTATATTTCTTAGTATATTTGTGGTACAATCCTCATAGTGACAGGTTGTATTTCTGGATAGGAGTACTGCTTGGTTTGTGCAGTTCAATCTAAAATAAAACTGGTTGGTGTCTTCCATGTGCTCTGTACATGCTGGATACATAAAAACAACCTCTATGAAACTACATTTCAGATTTTTGGGAGTTTCTTTATTTTCTACTGTATTTGTGGCCCACAGCAATTCCATGTTTATTGACAACCAAACATGGATGATACTGAAACACAGGAGCGGTGTGCTGTAACTACTTCACCAGACCACTAGGTGCTCAAGTAGTGAAAATCCAGAAATAAAAAGACTATGTAGTGTGCCAAAACGCGTTGGTATAATAATGAAGATTCTTCAGTTTAGTCAACCAATGTTTCCAAGGTCTTTTTATCTCTGAGATTGAAACACAGGTCAATGTTAGTCAATTTACAGAAATAAAAGTTCTTACATAGTCATATGTTTTAGATCAACATGACAAACTTTGGAGCAACCTCTACCACTGCTCCTGTGCTGACTGAAAACAATACCAGTATGGATATGTCAGTCATTACTTAGGGCAAAATAACAAACCCTCCCAAACATGAAAACAACGAAGTGCAGATTGAAAAATGAAGTAAAAACAGAATTGAAATTCAGACAGTGATTATTAGTCTAGGAGAAATGGGAGTTTGAGGGGGGGGGGGGGCATAATTCTTTCCCCCCAGCAGGTTGAACTCAACAGACAAATGTTCTGAAACAGTCTCAGCTGCTACTCTTAAAGGTCAAGTCTTGTTTTATTCACAGTCACAAGTCTTTTTTTTTTTATTAATGTACTTTTTCCAGTTAATATTTTCCTCACTGCCTCACCGTGTGAAACATAACGATGTAGTATCAGCTGTTGTGTTTCAACATCACTCCACAATGACTAATAACAAAAAGATGACAAATCCCACAAACCATAAACTGACAACATAGCCTTCGATCAGCACAGTTTCTGATAAAGGACTGTTCAGAGGAGCAGTCTGGTAATAATTGAACCGTTTACTCCAAGTGTTGCAGAAATCTGTTACGATAACCTCAAGCTACAGTGCAGCTATTCCATGGGTGGGTTCCTCTGCATTTAAAGTGAGTTCAAAGGACAAACCTATTAGGCTTTCCTCCGTATCAGGCAAATATGTTTACACCTGCAAAACACACTCAGGGTCACACTGTGAGTGAGGATACAACAAAACCCTTTTGCTTTCGCACTTCAGAGTCTGGAAGTGGAGAACTTTTTGTTAGTGCTTATCGTGATTTGTCAAAAGAGAAAAGGGTCTACGCTCTGTATCATGCTACTTATAAAGTATATACAGCTGTTTGAGCACTGTAAATACCTAGATTGTTGGATTGTACTGAAAGACTCCCGGACCCCACAGCTAATAGTTCCCTCTTGTTTCCTCACGTTTTATGGTTTCCTAAATGAACACTTATGAAGCAGATGTGGTTGCTATTGGATTTGTCATACTGTATTATAGCTTGAACCTACGGAAGAGGATTAGGGCCACCATGAAAATATTATTTGAGTTCTGACTTTATTCTCAGAATTATGACTTTTTTCTTAGAAGTCAGAATTCTGAGAAAAAAGTCAGTCATCATCTTGATTTAAAAGCATTAAATAGTCAAAGTGATTTTGCAGCAAAGTGTACTCCCACTCAAAAATGTGACGCTGCAGCCCCTTCTGCTTCTCATTTGAGTAATCAGAAACATATCATGGGATACTGCAGTATGTAAAGAATCACATATTTACAAATGGGAGGGTGTGAGGAGTAAAAAGACTTTCTGTTGACTGAGGGAAATTACATGCAGTAACGGGTCAATTACTTGTCACTCAGTATGAACACAAAAGACTTGAACCTGCAGCTTATGCACCTGATTGTGCTGTCTAGTGTTATTGTTTCAGTTTGAGGAATCAGTTTGTTCTGTTTCAATTTCAATCTCCATAGAGAAACCCGTATCAAAAACACTGATAAAATACAATAGCGCTATTGTTAAGTTTCCTTTACTAATACTGATCACTCATTCTTGGGAGACAAACAGAATTCTGTAGTTTAAAGTCCCAGTGAGACAGTACTGTTGAGACTAGTTGACATTCATAATTTGATGTTTTTCAGTTGAAACATGTGCTCAGGCTGGACATAAGTCAGACATTATTCACAACTGCACACTGAAGAGATCAGTGGAGAAACTGAGGTACTCTGATGCTGTGGGAAAGGTGAAGTGTCAGGAAAAAAGCGATGGTTTTTATGTGGTTTTAATTCACACAAAAAAAGGTCTATAGTTTCCCAAGAAATACAAAGCAATCATATTTTACTTTGTAAAAATACAAGGAATTAAAAACATTATAGGCATTTAACATTAAACAATTTAACAAATGTAAGATGAGATGAAAGCTCAATTTATTTTCTTTTGAAATCACTACTTTAGTGAAACTGTTTACTGATTGCAAAATCTCCATGTATGAATTCTGTTTAAATTCACTCAAGCAGTTATTTTTGGCTCAAACTGGTCACTCAGGTTTGTGCTCCAGCTCAGATCTGATCTCAAGTCACTTCAATTACTTTTACCCTCATTACCACCCTGAGGGAAATTTGGTGTGCAGCCAAAAATCACTGTCAACACATACTGTAGAGCACAGAAATGCAAATGGCTTCTCACACCAAACTGTCAGGAGTCATGTCAGGTCTTCACATGTTCTCCAAGTTTATCTAAAGAGTTTCTCTAGTACTGTACCTCCCACAGTTCAAAACATGCAAGTTACAGGGATTAGAAACTTTATTGTCTGTAGAAGTTAATGGTGAAATGTTTACCTCTTTGGTCCAGGCTTCTCATTAAGTTGTACAGTGCAGGCACACTGCACAGTCACACAATGAAGACCTTATTTAAAAAAAAAAGGAAAATTTCAAAAAATATTGTACTGGCGATGGTCTGTCATCTGAAAAAATTCACCTGATTTCTCACACTCTTGAAGGCAGTTTCCCGTGTCAGCCCTCCTCCTCTGAGTGTGTCTGAGGACTTTTGTTGCATACAATCTTCTCCAGTACACAAAAATACCAAAGGGTAAGATGCTGATGATGAAATTCTTTCACTCTGTTTTACATCAAGCTGTGAACCTTCACTGTATGGTGTTCCCCATTTCTTTCCCCACAGTTTCATACCATCTCTTGTTAATAAAGACTGTTCATGTTTTGTTGGACAAAATTATATGAAAACTACTTCTTTTCTAGTATAACCTGGTCGTTATGGGTTGTGACATTGTTAATAGGAAACTTGACAAAAAAAAATCTGATTCCATTTGCCTCTGACTTTAAAAATAACTCTAAAAAGAACTCTAAAAAGTATTCAAACAGAACAAACAAAGGCAAAAGTTGGGCACGTCTGAATTAAAGCAACAGGATTAGGATACAGTAGGAACCAAGATTAAGATTCTCAAGGAAGATTGAGATTGAAGGCACTGAACAGTGCAGTAGAAAGTAGAGATCTCTATCACATAAACATCATACTTACTTACAGCAAGTCCACACTTAGCCAGGCCAGTTGCTGTAGACCACATTAGTATTTTCATCTCTGGCCTGGAGGAGTATTTGGGTGGAGGAGGGAGAGATGCACACATTCACACACTGTTTTCCAGGACCTGTGCAGCATACTACAATGCTCATGCAACTTTGGCAGGTGAGATGCTGTATTGGAACAAGTACATGGAATTTAATCAAAATTATGCATTAGGAAGACATGCAACTCTACTGTAGGAAGAACTATTTAACACATGCACATGCTGACATGCAGTCTCTTGTACCTAAAGGATAAGCTCATAATTCTTTACATGAATAGATGTTAAATACATAATGAAAAGAAGTTCCGCTTGTTCTAACCTGTCTGACCGGATACTATCCTGTGTACATAACATTACATGTGTGCACTACAGGCTGTACAATTTTGTGGGCGGACAACCATGCCAGACCTACTTCATGAAAATAATCATGCTCTCTTCCACTTCGAATTACCCCTCTTCCCTCCTCCTTTCTTCCGATGAGATAAAACATTATCCTATTATATGACGACGGCTTCACTCATGCACGAATCCCCTTGCTGCAGCCAAAATATCCCCTAACACCTACACAGTTGCTTAACACATGGCCTAGGCACACACACACACACGTATAGAAGCTAAAAATCACACGTCCCCTACTTCTCAGCCCCCTTCTCCAACCTATTATTTCTGCTTTCTTCTTTGGCAGCTGTGTGTCATTTTAAGTGTTCTTTATAAAACCTGGTATTCATAACTGCTGGTCATGATTCCACCCTCGAGTCCTACTAACATTATAATGGTAATAGTTTAATCTGTATGGTCTTGACCCTGTCCTCTTGTTTAGATGTGACCTGAGTGGGAGAAAAGAGGCTCCCTCAGCACACGCAACAGTGAGGCAAACTACAGCTGGGAGCTATTGTGTCCATGAGAAAGCAGCATCCAGTCTGATTTCTTGTAGACACCCAGGTTCTATCTATCTATCTATCTATCTATCTATCTATCTATCTATCTATCTATCTATCTATCTATCTATCTATCTATCTATCTTCATTGTGCTGCATTTTTTATCTGCCACTTGTTACTCACTTTTTAACATTCAAGATGTTTTTTTTTCATATATGTGGCCTAAAGTATTAAAACAGGTACCACCTTAACCATCTACAACTGTTAAATGCAGTTTACATGGTATTGCATTAGTAATCCTAATGACAATTAGCCGATAATGTTCTTTTATTATGTCTAGCTAGTCAGTAGTTTAGTTAGTTCATTAGCTCACAAGTGATTATAGTTTTATGTTTTTCCTTTATAGCCTTCAACTTTGTTTTTTGTTTACAAAATATAAAAGGAAAAAAGATATAAAGTTGGCTAAACTGTTTAGTCACATGGAAAATTGTGAGAAACAATATTTTTTTCTTTTACATTTCTCAATTAAAAGAGACCTTTATTTTATTATTATGAAAGGAAACTATTTAATATGTATTAAAGACATAGAAAGTTTCTGTTGTGAATGGGTTGCCATGCAGATGCAATTTGTTTCTTTAAAAACATAATTTAATGAATTGAGTGAATTGTCATCATCATTTCAACCTGAAAGACCTCAAGTCAGATTAAATCATATTACTAAGTTGTAAACAGGTTTGAAAATTATAATCAACATTTTAAGTTAACTAATCATTAAGTTAACTTGAAATTAACAAAACACAAAACATTTACATTTACATTTACAAATTACCCAGAAAAGCTTAGTTGATTCAACTAGATTTCTATGTAATGTTTTACTGTGTGCATTTATCTGACAGCTAAAGTGAGTTTAACTAAATGCAATTAGGTTACAGGTTAAAATTTTACATTACCAGTTTGTTTTTGAAAATTGTCACTCCACTGACCAGCTAACCTATAGTACTACATATAGTACCCTCTCTACCTTTACGACTAGGTTTAAAACTTTCCTTTTTGATATGCTTATAGTTAGAGCTGGCTCAGGTGGCTCTGAACCATCTCTTAGTTATGCTGCTGTAGATTTAGTCTGCTGGGGGACCTCCCACATTACACTGAGCTCCCCTCCTCTTTATCTCTCTCTGTCCACTCTTATGCCATCATTGCATGTTATTAACTTTGTGTCTTCTCTCTCCCCTAGTTGTGCTTTGT
>JAUMHL010000008.1:1417659-1442607 GCA_032362345.1 Sandelia bainsii | reverse complement strand
TATAGTGCATTTTAGGTTCATCCTGAAATTTCACCCGAAAGCCGAATATCCCTAACTTTTTGTGAGTAGTGTATTTATATTCTGTGTAAGGTCTTAAATCTTACACTGTAAAGTGCCTTGAGACGACCTATGTTGTGATTTGGCGCTATATAAATAAAGCTGAATTGAATTGAATTGAATAATGTAAATATAGGCTACACTTTACACAATTCTTTTAATTTTCACATTATTGGAAATATGTTTATTTTGCCTTCATTTTCACATCAGAAAGCTTAACGTTAACACATTATAACCTTTTTGTCAACCTGTACAAAAACAATTAGTGTAGCAGCAGAGAGTCCGAGAACTCGAAAGCTGAAGTAGTCCCACACACAAACTATTGTAAAAAGACTTGTTTCTCTATGCATCAGATCTTAATGCTAAGATAAGATAACTGACTGCTCATTATCTATCTATCTATCTACATCAACTACATAAACTGACTCATGCAGAGAAATTATGGTGACTCAGGGGCAAGCATCCGAAACATGACAGAGAAGTGTTAGATCCACTCACACACACGCCACCTGACTGGAAAAAAACACAACATGCATTCTGTGAAGACTTTCTCAGCACCTTTGTGTAAAGAAGAATCATAATAGGGAGGCAAATAGCATTTTTCCTGTCTGAGTCAAAAGTCCACCAGCAGTCCTTTCTAGAAAGAGCTTTTTCTGAGCCATATTTCTTGTCAAGATGAGTGGCTGATTTTTTTCCCAAACAGTTCTTCTCTAGGCAACAGTGTTGTGACAAGGCAGCAGCTAGATTGTAAAAAGAAACATACAGACAGTGGTTAATCATTGTACATCTAGAATCAGCTCCATTCTTTGACAAAGAACCCAAACAAATACCTGTCATGTTGATAAAAGTGTCTTTTGTGTGATTTCACTCAAATGTGGATGATCTTCGCACAGGTGACACCTCATGACATGATGCTGGCCTCCCAAGGCAAGAAAACCGCAAATAAAATGCATTACATCAAGATGCTGATTAAAGCATAATGACATACAACAGAGGTGTGTGTGTGTGTGTGTGTGTGTGTGAGCATGCATGGATAAGAGCTTGATTGAAAGATTGTGGGCTGAGAGTCATAACCTTGTGCACATAGGATGGGTGGAGACAGACATTATGGAGACAGATGTTATAAACTTGGGAAAGACATTCCTCATGAAATGCCATTGTTAATCCTCTTTTCCATTTTTTAGATGAGTAATGTTTTACAATATAGCTCTAGAAAAAAGGTGGTGTGCTTTCGGATGATATTTGTCGCGTTTGCACTGCGTTGCATTTGTGCAAGTGTTAAAGTGTTAAATATAACAGCCTGGCAGATTCAGATGAACCTTTCAGAGGCTTTAGAAGTTGAGCAATTGTTCAGAAAACAGGATTTTCTGTTTGTGACAGAAGTTGTGTGGTTGAACAAACTGCCACTTACTTACACAGCAAATCCATTTTATTTTGTCTTGATGTTGGGGTAATAAATAAACTTGTTCAAGGCTACAAGCAGAGACACGTTAGCCTCATAATACAGTAATAAATAATACTTCAACACTTGAAGTGTTGCTGCACTTTTGATTCTTTGGAAATTCCTCAGAAGTTATTCCATAAATTCTGAATATTGTAGGAAATTATTGCACATTTTACTCTTATTATAACAAACATTAACTAATATATGATAATATAATATTATAGACTAAGTGAACCAGCATTATAATTACAATTAGCCCCACCTTTACCTGATGCTTAGTCAGAAGTGCACTGCTAGAAAATAATCAAGTAATATATTAAATATTATTCTGAAACAGGGCGTTATGTGGTATTGCTACTTTTGCTTGAATTCTTCCCGTCACACTTTATTTATTTTGGGAGCAGATGATGCATTCTCACCCTACTGGCAGATTTCTTAGCTCGTCTTATGATGAAAAAAAAAAAGCCCTTATATTATCTCAGATGATTTCTTTTGCAGTTTGCCTTTCTGTCAGTTTCCATAGAATTTTGTGCTGTTTTGGCATGACAGTGCAAGAGTACTGAGGAGGTAATCTAGAAGTTAAGCCATGGTACTTGCACCTCTTTCTTGTTAGTCCTAACTAAGAAATCATTATGAGCTTTACCTTGAGGCATGGGAGAGCACAGAGCTGCAGCTTTCAGTTTTTCAGGCATGCTTCATTCCTCATCACTTGCTCATCCTGTCTGTCTGACTGTCTTTCTGTAAGTTTCTCCCTCTCCACTTCTCTCACACAAACACACACACAACAGACACATTCACGTACACAGTGCACAGCACACAGTCAGAGGCAGAAATAATATTTTCACTGAAAGCTTCTTGAACTCTGCAGATGGAATAACATGCCATTGTTTTCTGCTGAACTGCCTCTTCCTGGAGGTTGCTGTATAAGTTATCTCCAGTTTTAGGAGGTCAGCCAGTCAGTCTGTTATCGAGCGTGTCATCAATACGGCGCAAAAATAATTCAGTTATACAGTCTCACTTTGGCGCATGGACCCCTTATAATCAATTTACCTTTAGGGCAGGATCAATGAGCTGATGGTCAGACAGACTGAGAGAATTGTGGGTTGCTGCCATCTACTGGTTTTTTCTCACATTACAGCTACATTTTAATGTTTTGCTGATGTGCTAACTCACTCGTTGCGATAACAATACAAGGCCCTCACCAAAAACGTTTGCAGTAATGATTTTCCTATTATATACACAAAACAGTGGTAAATGATCTGTGCAAATTTCCACTTCCATTTTTGTTTCTTTTCTGATAAGCATGAGAAGTACTGTAGTTCAAAAGAAGACCCAAAATACCAAGTGGATAAACCCAGAGAGAAGTGTGTATGTAAGTGTGCTCCTGAAACACATTTTCTTCCAGTCAAAATTTAGATCATATTTATTTGTTATTTATTTTATTTTTCAATTTTGTTATCCTGGTTGTTTTATGCTTGTTTTTATGATTGGTTTTATGTTGCTCCATAAGGATTATTCTTAATTTATTTTGGAACTACAGCATGAGGTTCTCATGTTGGACAAAGTCCATGACAAAAATCGTAATCGTAATTATCACATTAAAGTAATACATTTTCTAAGACTATAGGTTTGTTGCAGGCTCAGCTATATAACTGTTCACAAAATTGATAGAAATTAAGGCCCATATTATGTAGTGGTGCTATAAACTTTACGTTAACTATCATAATGAAAACTGGTGGCTGTGGTTTCAGGAGCTTTTTGAACCAAATGTGTGTGTACTGGCTCCAGACCTGCTAATCCGAGGAGATCAGGTCTTTGCTGGAGGACATCACCAAATTGCTCTTTATCTTTGTAATAGCTCATTATTTTAGAACTAATGCACTTTGCACTTTCTTTAGTATTGCTTTTTATTTGTGAAATTGCACTTCATTTTTAATCTCAGTTCTTTCTATTTTATTACATTTATTACGTTGATTCTTTGTGTTATTCACTTTGCTGTGGTGAATTTAGGAGCATACAGGCTACCACTCCGTAACTTCCACTGAACATTTTCAGTATTCAGGTCTCATCACCTCCTCTGCAGAGTAAAGCAGGAATAGAAAATGCCTGAGTCAGCTCAAATATGTTTGAAAACCCAGTGCTCATAGTAGATCCTGAATTTATTTATTTATAAAGGCTCATGCTATTATATTAAAGCTTTTATAAAAGCATATGGACAAGTTTATAGAGTGATAAAATTTTGTATAGGGGAACAGGGATATTTTATAAATGACTGTATTTGATTCAGTAAATAGCACCAACAATTTTTTGCATCAACAATAGAATTAACCCAAACTGTTTCCCCTTCAGTACCATGCGATTCTGGGATAACACATGTAATGAGAGCTTACCAAACCAGGAACATTTATTAGTTAGTTCTCTGTGTGCAAAATTTTGTCAGATCTACAGAAAATTTAAGTAGAGGTGTGTGAAAGGTGAGACAAAACCCAGTGAGTGTTAGTGCTTGTGAAAAAACTAGAAAGGTATAACAACTTAATTTTAAGTCATGTAACCCATTTGTAACCTGGCCAGCAAAAGAAAAAAACTCACAAGGAAGTGTAGACACACACACACACACACACACACACAATAATCCTTGTCAGGACGACTAACAGTAAACACCAAAGTCAGTCTTTTATAATAAAGTTCTTTTTTCTCAACAATTTGAGAAATGGCATGAAGATCATCAGCAGCAAAAGTTCAGTAAAGCATGTTGGCCTTGTCGGGTAAAATGATCAGACAGGTTTTTTTGCGAGACTGTTGCAAGATTGTTCTCCAGGATTAACAACAAACAATCTCATAGGTCTCCAGTTCTGAACAATACAAGATCTTTATTTGAAACCTCTTAACCTGTTTTTGTTTGGGCAACATTTTCAGCTAAACACGGAATATGTTTTTCATACAGTCTTTCTTAAGTCTTATATCTAAGAGGATAATTTTGTTCATTAAGGGCGAGTATGAAAGTCACCATTGGGTGGGGAGTTTATAAAATGTGAAGTGTGAAGTTTTTTGGGACACCAGGGAAAAGTCAGAAACTTTTCTAAGGGGCTTGATAGAGACAGGATCTGCTCTCAAATCTTGAAAAGTTTCATGATGCGCACTAAATCTGTGCTGTTCACATGATTTCTAATTATTTAACACAGAATAATAAGTTTCTCCAACTCTTCTGTCGTGTACCCATATGTGGAGAGTTTTAATGAAGACACATTTACACAACAATCATGTACAACTCATCAGCACACACATTTCAGAAAGTTATTTGGTCCAGCATACACCAGTTATTTTAGACATTTTACTCAGTCCAACGTTAACATTACATGCACATACACACATCCTCCTGGCCCTTCTGTGATACTAGATAACACTTTATCCCACAGTGCTCGGTTATTAAACATCCCGCAGACACCATTACAAACCACAATCATAAGAAGTAAAATAATGAACACTACAGCAGTTAAAGTTTGATTAAAATGCCCGACATTATTAACGTTTTTGACTTTTTATGCAGAAATATGTGAACTTCTTGTGGTTTTAGTGGTACAACTCCTGCAACGTACAGTATGACATTGGTGTTCACTATTTGCTTGCTCCCAACTACGAATCTAAATCTGCAGTACTGTTACTTGTACAGTGGTTTGATAGCACCTGATAAGGCTATAGCAGTCCATTTAGTGTATATATTGAATATATTGTACAACAGTTAGTAATGAAGCCCTGAGGTTAGCCATTTGAATCACATCCAAAGCTAATCATTTAGACATTAAATATCTTGAAGCACTGTACAGAGATGGCACATTGGCACATACAGCACACCACATACATGGACATTGCCTTTTACACAACTGCAGTTCATTACCACAAAACAACTCACAGGGATCCTTATTAAGTTTCATGGTCTGTTTTTTGTAACAAATCAGAGTTTTTGACAAGTCGATCGGGATCATCATCCATCTAACAAAATGAAAGGAAAATATTTCTGCACTGTATCTTCCACTTTCCCATCTGCCTTTGTTTACTCCCACAAACTCCCATTTGCACATCTGACATAAATGAATGAGTATGAAAGGAACATCAGAAATCTCTGTGCTATTTGTAAAAGAAAACATGTCAACACTGTGAGTTAAGACCCATCAAAGTGGCATTTCTCGTCTGAGAAACATATTCCCATTTAACATTGTTGTTTATGATTTGTTTGACTAAATTTAGTTGTTTGGATTTCTGGTTTTGGGGCACTCACACATCTAAGAGTACAGCTTAACCATGTAAACAGAAATAAAGTGCGACACCTAAAGATTATCATTTTTATGAATAGGTTTTATCTGGATCTATTAATGTTTCTGAGCTGTGAACTTATGCTAATAAATGTACTGACTCCCAGTGGCACCACTCTGATGAAAACGTGAAATATTACTTAATGTGAGTAGGTGCAGGAAAAGGGCACTGGTTTGCATAAAACATTTTCCGCATCTAAATATCTGTTGTGGAGATGACCAATTTATTTTTTCTAATCTCTAGTGCTCACAACATGCAGGGCAGGACTTTACCATAATCAGTCTGTTCTATTCATCCTCTGCTCACACTCCATTTCAGCACATATAGAGCATACACACATTAAACCTCATAACCAAAAAGGCACTATAAACAACTAATTCTTGACTTATCAGTACAGCAAACTGAATGGAATAACCTGCATAATTGGGAAGGATCCTTGGCCACATGAAATCTCTCAGTTTGCAGTACATGGCTGGGGTGATAAGAATTTTACCATGAGGCAGAAAAACAAAAACAAAAAAATCTAAGAAATATTCGCCCTTTTTACTCCTGTATAATTTGTTGCCAAGTAACTGTGGCCTTGCAGAGTCCCTGGTGCACATTTTCTTCACATTTGTGATCTGAGCTAACACAGAAATCCTCTGCAGATGTCACACACATCCCAGGTGCCTGCTGTCTTAAGGTGTGTGTGCTGCTAGGATGTATTTTAATATGCTTCACCATTTTGCAGTACAGTGCAGGGGTTATTTATTTTTTCTGCTCTATTCACTCTCCCTCAACTTGCCTCTTCTATTTCTGGCCCCTACTCGGTCTGCAATATGCCTTGCAGGTTTACACGCATGCATTAAAGCCTTCTGAGTTAAACTCTGCGGAGAAATTGGTTTCTCTGCCTTTCATATGATGGATTTCCCCCTTTTGACTGTTAAAGTGCAGAATGTGTAGCACTGAAGCTGGTTATTTGATTCTGGTACTGACACACTTTGTTTTGCAATTCATATGACATTTTTGGAAGCTAAAACAATTTTTATAACAAATTTAGCTGCATTGGGAATATGTTGATACAACATCATATCGTCTAGATGCAGGCACTGCGTTATTACATTATTGGGAAGAAGGAGAATCTACAACTAAACAAGAGCAGATTTAACATGTAACATAACTTGTGTTTTCTGACCTCATTTATAGCTCCAGTGATACAGAGCTGTACTCCAGGGTGAGTCAGTAACAGTGGTGGGTGTGTACAACACAACGTGCAAAAGAGCACTTATGACCACACCCAGCATGAAAGGTGCAACAGGTTCAGATACTATTCAGCAAAACATTAAGTTACTCTTTCAACAGTGTCAGGAATAATCAAATTTCCATTTTTCAAATTTTTCAAATTTTAAACAAATTTATAGAAATTCATCAAAAGAAAATGAGAATCAATGTGTTTCCATTCATAAACTATATATATGATTATGACAGAGTTGGCACCATCAAGATAAACATCTGGCGGCACAGGTGCACATCCAGTCAGGTGCAATTAAATCAATGCAGAAAAAGCAAGATAATATAATTATGATAAAGCATGACAGTGAAACCTCATACAAAGTGGAAAATCTGGTGCTAATATGGCATTCATATTTGTTCCATGCATTCATTTGAAGAAAGTTTTTTCCTTTTTTCCACAAATGTTCAGTGTTTCAATGTTCATGTTGACTTGGGGGCAGATTGTGTTTCAACAGTGGCCAAAGCTCTATTCCATTTCAACAATACGACCCAATCTATAACAGTAAATACTAAATGTGTGTGTAATTTGTTGATATCAAATATTGTATTAAAATGTGAGTTGACAAACACGTGACATGACAGGGCTGCCTTCTAACATTAACAACGTTACTTGAAGGTGAAAAGTGACGACAACATTCAGTGTTTCACGCATACTAGAGAAACAGTGTCGACAACGATGCTTCTGGTTAGTGAAAAAGTAAAAAAATCACAATCTTGAGTCTCTGTTACAGAGTGATTATATGGACATACAAACAATTATTTGTAAACAAAATATACACAGACAGTACTCTAAATCTACAGTGGAAATCTTTTCTGTTTTTGTTAAAGTCATTCATTTTCAATTTTATTTCATTGGTGTAATTTTATATAATCCATTTCCCTTATCTATGTATAGTTAGAAAACTTATCTATTCATATTATCCAAATTTTTCTGAGAGCAGTGTATACTACGATTGGGTTCAATTCAAAACCAAAAACATGTTTCTATGACAACAACCCTCCTCAAAGTGCAAGACTGATGGGGAAAAGTGCTATAGTCCTGCAAGGAAATCACTCGACAACTGTGCCCTGCCAGCTCAAAGACCATCAACTTACTAGAATATGTTTTCACACATCAAACCATGGCAATGAAGCAAGCACACATCTTTTACTAGAAATCTTCATAGCATGATTCGAGCATGACAACGACATGTTGTCCACGTAGCATGCTAAGCAAAGCACACTGGACTGAAATCCCCATTAAAGCTACAGACAGCAGCGTGGTGTCAAGTGCATTCTTTAGCAGATAACCGTCGCCTCTCCACTCACACTTCCATTAGATGGCAGTTTTAAATCTGTTACTTGGCAAAAAAATGTGCCATTGGAAAAGAAATGTTCACAGTAATTGTCCAAATGCATCAATTCTTCCACTTCAGATGGAGAAGGTAGCTGATTAAAATATAAAAAAAGTAATGTATTCACAGCTATTGTTACTTGCAAATGTTCTCATAAATCAATGTCCATGTGTTTTTTTGTAAATCATTAAAAAATAATTTGGGTCTTTGGATCTTTTGGTCTCTGGATGACGCCTATATGAGACCAGGATGAGGCTACAGAGGAACGTAAAAAAGCAAAACATGCTTTTCTCAACATTAAAATTTGTTGAAGCATTTGGTTTTCTGGGGCATCTTATACAGTAAGCCCCCAGTGATTCAGTTTTTACTTCTTGGACCTAAATCTTGCCAAGCAATATTATCCAAACCCCTGCCCACTGGCCAAGACTGTACTTGTTGCTTAGCAACAGTGGCTTACAGAACATTCAATCAAGGAGACTGTGAATGTCATGTCCTGCAAATCCAAAGTACAGTCAGCTGCATAAGTAATGAAACAGGCAAATATGACAAATTTATCTGGCAATCTAAGTGTTGTTAGTAGAAAACTAGGTTGCAAATCTACTTTAAAAAAAAAATCAGCTTCTTACACCATCATCTACATGAGCACACAACTTTGGAGGAAATTTTACTCCTTAGATAAATTCCACAGAGACATTCGTTATTGGTAAATTAGTGACAAAGCACCTTTATTCATAAGTGATTTCATCTGTTTGAAATGAGTAGGGCCCTTTTTGGAAATAATAAGTTAGGAATATTTGGAAAAAGCCTGATGACAGTTGTCGGGATCAAAATCAAATCAAACATGAACAAATTACAACCACACAGTCCTCATTAAGGACATGATCTGATATTTTAAGTATTATTATTAAATAAATGTTTTTCTCACCACACTGTCAATATTTACCATCATAGAGGCATAGTCGTAAATAGGTTTACAGGGCCATCTGAAGACATCTGAAACCAATTTTTAAAAAAATCTTGGGCTATCTGAATTGGGAGGCTGTTATTTTGTGGCACACTGCTGGGTGTGGCTTTACGTCACCTTACAGTCTTCCACTAGTGAGCACACTATGCTGCAACACAACACACCTGGGTCACAACGTACATTTACATCCTCAGGCTCAGTGTCACACACACAAATGGCAGTTCCAGTTGCTAAATAAATACACAACGAAAGTTTTAAAACCCATCTGGAGCAGAAATCATTTTCACACTGAACAAGAGAACACCACGATCCAGATTCTTTAGGCATGCAGCATGGGAACACACCATGGTCCTGGTTTACTAAGCTTTTGTTACAGGGTCGCAGGTGTTTTTTGTTTTTTTTGCAGAGAGTAAATATCAAGCTACATGTGGCCTTTCAGCCTGACAAGTAGATGTTTCAGTGCTCACACAGGAGATTTAGGCTCACGTCAATAATTTCACTCTTTGACAAGAGTTATACTGTAACCTGAAGGTGACATCATTTAGTCATTTCTGCTTGTGGCATGTCTCCTGCTGACAAATCCTTAGTAAATCTGTGTGGTTAAAAGGTGCAGTTTAGTCACGTGAACTGTCCCATGGCTCATGATTCTCTACTGTGTAGCGTGCAGTCGTGTGTTGATGAATATTTACAGTACCACGAATAAACAAACAACTAGAGGAAGAGAGAAATAGGCTTGGCACTGCTTCAGTATTTTCACATAGACACAGACTGCAGAGTCTGTACAACCGTGATGAAGAGCGTGTAGGGATTGTGTTTATGCGTGTCTGAGTGTGTGTGTTTCTGCTGTGCGCTCCTGCTGTCGTCTTCCTCCTCCTCCTCCTCACTGTGTGGGGGAGCAGTCGTCTAGATCCAGCAGCTCTCGGACCAGTCTCTCTCCAAACTGCGCTCGGCTGTAGCGTTTGACCGTGTAGGCGTCGGACATCTTGTAGAGGATGTACGCGTTGTTGATGGCGATGCTGATGCTCAACCAGAACACCTGCTGCCAGGTCTTGTTCGGTTTATGGAAGATAAAATACCTGTGACAGAATAAATAGATAGTTATTCCACGGTTTCCATACAAATATCTTATTAAATGAAGGAATAAAGTTAACACAACACTATACATAATACACTTGACAATGTGAGACTAAATTTTGTTGAACAGCAGTTCAGCACAAGTGCCAAAAAAAGGATAAAGACACTTCTCCTAGTTCTCATGAGTCATTTGCTTTGCAATGGAAGCCAGCATCAAGACAAGCAAGACAGCATCTTGAAATGTCATGTTTTTTATCTGACCAACAATCCGAAAACAAAACTGAGAGAAGAGAGAAAATCCTGTAAGTGAACCAGAGAATGGACAGATGTTTTGTTTGGGCAACCACATACACCATCAATCTGTTATCAAAATAATTAATGAATTGTCCGTCAGTCAGCTAACCGATAAACTGGGTAATCACTTCATTTCTAGTTTTAATAGTTCAGATTTGCAGAAATTATCAAAGGGAGAGAATGGTGCCCAAAATGTTTGTTCGAATGCCAGATATTGCTCTACACCGAGCATCTAAACATCAGTCAGCATCACTCACAGTTATTATCAGACTTCTGTTAGTAAACATGTGTATCAGCGTGAATCAAATGATTGTTTTGTAAAATGTTGTACATACTTGCTGTACTTGTCGTCATATTTGCAGATGTAACTGAGGTGCGCCGCAAAGGCCTCCACAGCCAAAGGACATGGGATCTCCCCACTTTTCCTCTTAATGATCATACCTGCCACAAATGCACACACCACAAACTGAGAAGTGAGAGACATATTTCCTCCAGACTGTGAGCACCTGGCCTGCGTGAGCGTGAGGGAGGCTGCCCAGGTGAGCCTTATTGGTTTTAGTTTGTTCTTTTCATTCTTTGGTACCTGGAGGGCCTTTTTCATAGCAGACATTTGGACTCACAGCAGGTAACACACACTCACAGCAGGTGTAACTAATGACATTAACAATGCCTCTGTTCCTTCTAAGTCCCAGTGAGCCAAGTGTGAGTCAGCATGAACAATGCGACTTTTATAGTGTCATTGGCTCAGAAAAATATCTCAGATCTTCTGGGAGCGCAAAATTTCTCCATCTGCCAAAATCAGTTTGTTAATACATTTTAGGCAATACACAGCTCATGAAGCCAGAATCATGTTACTATCTAAACACTACTTGTAGGCTCAGCTCCCCTGAAAGCAATTAGTGTAGGTTTGGAAGAGGTGAGAATAGGAAATGTGCTCATTGAAACTTTAGATTTTATTAACATTTCTAATCATGCAAATTTTAATATAAAAATAACTAAATTCAAACGCATTTAACACCTGTAGGTTTGTTGTTGTATCATGTTGTTTATACATATAACCAGATTTATCATCATCATGAAGACCTTTTATAATTCACTATTGAGGTAATTATATAATATTCACATTTCGATATGGCTTCTTTAAAACATTATGGGTGGGATGTTAACCATTTTGTTATCCTTTAAGTAGAGTGAAAAACAGACAGCCACACACACACACACACACACACACACACACAGAAGGGAAAAAATCAATACTAGATAATCACAGTTTAACTGATCTGGGGAGTTGCTTCCACACTCATCATTCACAGAGCTCTCAGGCATGCTGAAGCTCTTCAACTAGATTTAAAACCTAACAAAACATTTGTTTAATTGAGAGTGGATTAGGTTACAAGGGGAAGGGAATATCATGATCCTGGCGCCTCCTGGAAATGGATTATAATGGATTAGAAACGGTCATTGATTTTCCGTGACACGAATACCTAATAATGTGCCAATTTCACCTAACTGTAACTTGCATCCACTGTTTACTTTATTTTTACTTTACGTTTGCTAAAAAACTCTGAGAACATATATTTTTTGCATTAATGCATACTGTGTGTATCATCTCTTGTCAGCACAAAAATATTTCAATTGAATTAGAAATATAACATATTTCTAATTCAATTACACAAGATATGTCTTTAAAGTTTTAAGATCAATGTAATTACATTACAGCAGAATAAAACTGCTCCATACTGTGGTGTAAAGATGCTTTTGAGAAAACAGTGTATCGTTTACCTTGTTTTGTCGGGGAGTAAGCGTTTGTGAGGAACCTGAAGTGTCCCTTGTTGTACCAGCTGATCAGTGACATGCTGCCTTTCATCATCACTCGTGATTGGCCGCGCTGCGCAGGTGTGGAGCTGCAGACCAGCATGTTCTGTGGTAGGCCTGTACAGTCGCTCTTCCTGGTGCTCAGCAGACCACAGCAATAGATATCTAAAGAACGGAAAATACAAAAACATGTTAAAGGTATTTGTACAAATACTTCTAGAACCACACAAGCATTACCAAAAAATGTGTGTATAATTGATTATTTGATTAAAAATGTCATCAAGAATTACAAAAATATTGTAGATTGCAGGTTCGGAAAGGTGAATATTTGCTGTAGCGGGCATTTTTTATAGACTGGATTTTTAATCAATGAATTGAGAAAATAATCAACATACCTGCTATCGATTTGTTCATTAGCTTGATGGACAGAAAATTATTCAGCAAGTATTCTGATGCTAATATTATTAATATTTGGGTTTTGGACTGTTTCTCAGACAAATCAAGCAATTTGTTTCCGTTTTTATTTATTTAATTTTTTTTAGATAAAACCAATTAATTGAGAAAATAATTGTTGGTTGCTGTCCTAGTTATCTCCTGCAGCAACTTCTGTGTTTTTCATGCATTCTGCTTTTAGTTTGAACAAAAAACTCACAGAACAAATTCGTGTAAACTGTCTCTCACAGCTGCCCTACTTCTTGTCTTCATCATGTGCCTTTTTTCCTGTCTTTCCACCCATTTCATCTTAATTTCTTTATTTCTAGCATGGATGAGCAGTGGTGAAACAATCATGTAGCTGACTGCTGCTGATTTGTTAATGTTCTCAATTTGGAGAACGATTCCTATCTGTGTAGTAGTGTGTGAATGTGTGCACACACAGTAACTGCAGGGTAATTGTCTCTGCTAATTAATCCAGTATAATGAGTTTGAAAGAAAAATGTCAGACAATGTCTTCACATGCTCAGAACTGAGTTTTCTTCAGTGCGATGCCTTGTGGTAGCTTCACCCACTTAGGACGACAAAATATTGATTATATCTCTGAACTTGTTTTTCTTTACTTGTACTGCAGCTCTGCTCAGCTGAGTTTAAAATTGCTCTCTCAGTTGTAAGAAGGATAATATAAAATCTTTTCAATGTCCAGGTTGTGCTGACTGTATCATCAAAGCAGACTGAGCTGTACTGCTGAATATTTCTCCTCTGCATTTACTGAGTTACTAATCTTATGACATGATGGAATTGTCTATTATTAAGACAAAGAAAGCAGGTCACTGAAGAGGATTAAAATGTAGGATTATATTTTCAAAATAAAAGATGCCTTTGCAGTGCTGAACATGAAAATCAGAGCTATGCTATAAAATTTGGATTATCAGCAAAAAATATATTTTCTTCATCTTCTCATAAAATATCAAACAGTGACAATATCGATAAGCTGTGAACAGTGTCAGATGTGGTGACAATAAGTGTAAGTAATTAAGTGATATTTCACTTTCACTTGTGTGTCCACTAAAGTCTCCACTTCACATATTGATTTGCTGAGTTGTGACCAGCTATACACGATCTACTGAATCTTGCTTGATTTAATGTGCAAATTGAAAGACAATGAGGATCTTAACAACTAAAAGTCACTTAAGCTTTTTTCTTAGATCAGTATGGGGTGAAATATTTCCATATCATCCAGTTTTGTGCATCATCTTCTTGTTTCAGGATGAATGTGAATATTTAAAAACATGACAGAATAATAGAATAGTATAGTAAGAAAATAACACATTGATTACATCACAATAAAAAAATTCAGGACAGAAAATTTTAACAAAATAACAGCTTAAGATGGATACAAGTTGTACTTATAATTAATATATACATAAAAGATCAGTATTTGTATGTATCATATAGTTCAGTATATGACAGAGGTATTGCAGATTTACATATGGTTAAAAATATTCACTCTGGGTACAAAGGCAGATGAATAAACAAGATGAAATCATTCTAAATTCATACTGTGAAATCTCAATTAAAGGTGAAATGCAGCACACTGTCTTACTCTCTGTGCTGTTTAGCCTAGGGCTGTTGATCTTCACAACACGATTAAAAATGAATACGCAAATAAAAATTGTAAAAAGGCAGGGAGATGAGAAATAACAATCTGTTCACCAAAGAAAATGAGAGAGGAGGGAGAGGACTAGAGATGATGAGATGTTTTATTAAGGCAGCATAGCTGAGACTCAGCTATAGATACAATATCTGCTGTTGTAATTTGTTTGTATACCTTGTTTGCTGAATTCAGTGAAGAGGCTGAGGCTCGTGATGGATGGCCCAGTGAAGATGATGGTGTTCTTGCCGGAGATGTTCTGGCAAAGCTGCTTGGCCACAAGGCTGTGGAGCTGAGGCTTGTTCTTCAAGGTGGCCAAACCATCTGTACCCTGTCCCTCCTTCAGATGGACTGAGATCTGCAGATGGTGGAAAAAACATAACATCTGCTGTAGATAAAACAGAGAGGAAACTACCATTTTATTCAGAAAGGCTGTCCTCTAGGTTAGAAAACACTTCAGCTGGATTATATTCTCTAGAGGCTGCAGTATTTGCTTTGCTTTTCCTAAAGTTTAGGCTCAATATTCAACGTTTGTCCTGGAGAAACTAGAATAGAGAAAATAGAAAAGACAATAGAGAATCTGAAATCAAAACTGAACACATTAATATGTTTTGGATATTTTATACTAATATGCCAAGTGGATGATGAAACAGCATAAATATTATGATGATATTTTGGTGGCTTTAAGGAAAATCCACATGAATATGACCATTGTGAATCTATGGTCATGCTAACTTTGCACTCTGTAAAACAGGAAACATGGACTCGGGATATAGATATAGATTATATGCATTTGGCTCCGATGGTCATTCCAAGGCGGGACACCTTCTATGTTTACGTTTGGACAGACTCAGAGACATTTATGGGTAATAGAGCAGGTTGGAACATACCAGATTTTTCCTTTAAAGAACTGAGTGACCTGCTTAGTCCCCGTCACGTTCTGTTGATATCTGATAAAGGCATAAAACGTCCCAAAATAAATACAGTGACATAGTGACATTTTGGCCTGACGTTGGTCCAAAAAAACTCAAACTTATTTCTGATGTGTTAAAAACAAAATATCTGTTATCTCTCAAATGTTAGGGGTTCTATGGGCTTATTTTCTCTTACATCTGAGCCACTGAAACTGTTGTTCATATACTCTATGGCATTAGCCTGATTAGCCTGCATCTACGTCAGGCGTGTAGCTATTACACTAAGTGGTCAGTCCATGCGTCTGTGTGTGTGTGTGTGTGTGTGTGTTTGTGTATCCCTGTGTGTTGCCCTGGCTAATGGGATCTCATTGATTCACTCCATTAACTTGTTTTATTTCTTAGGTATTTTCTCTCCCTCAACACAATTCTTTTAGAGAGACAAGATCTCAGTGCAGACACATGTCAGAATACAGTGGACTGGTAAAGACTGAGTGAGTGCCAAATGGCCACAGTCAGTGTGAATGCTAATGCTTATGCTTATTTGTTAAATGGATGAGATAATGGAACATGGATTTTAATGACAAAGCCTGTGATGCTTCTTGCACACAACTTGTTTTACACAGTAAATTAGGGATTATGATCAATAAGATGAAAGGTTTGATTTATTAGTTATTTTATATCAACCAGCAGTAGCTAAAAGAAGGAAAACAGCAAATTAAAATTCTGATCGTGGTTGCTCCTCTCCCCACTAATGTAATTTTGGACTTCACCCAGGCTAAAGAAGGAGACACTTTCCTGCAGTATAGACTTATGCCTGAGATCTATCTATTTATGGGTTTTGTGCAGCAAGATGCCCTTACTTTATAATGCTGTTTTATTATATTGCTGTACTGCCTACCCAATCTCTTCAAAAGCCTGGTTAAGTTCAACCTTGGACAGGTCATTTTTAAAAAACCTGAACAAGCAAATACCAGTATATGTTGACACTCTTTGTTTAATCTGTTTCTGATCTCATGCTAGTTATATACTGTGGGTGACATGTTACTGTAATATTACGAGTGCCAGGGTTCGAGAGACCTCCAGAGTGGCATAGATAGAGCTTAGACAGCCAAGGATAAAAGCAAATGTTTAAGTGCTGGTACTGCATTTTCCCAGGTGTCGCTAATGTTGTGGTCATCACCATTCAAATGCACTTCAGTAAATACAACAGTGAGAGGATGCATCACCATGTATGCTGTTTTTCAGCCTTCAGTTTGGTCTGTTGCTGGTTCAAGCTGCACAAGCACTGTTTATAAGGTTAATAGCTCAGCAGCCATTTATCTGTAGCAGTTATCACATTACGATTGTATCTATGGTTTCCACTGCCTTTTAATAGGTTTTTAACAAGTAAGTAATGTACTGAGAATCACAGCCGAGCTGACAACAGCGCTTTCCATCACTAGTGAGTGGAGCTTCACTGCTAAAAGCTACTGATTTGCTCAGTGACAATAGTTGGGGATTTTGCATCTGATTTGTTCATAGATGGTTAGACATTTTATGGGTTCATGGCTAGTTCAGAGCTAACATAACAATATATATAACAAAAACAAGTGAACTGTTCCCTAAAAAAGTGTCAGAGAAGCCAGTGAAGATCTTTCCGGCATGTACTGCAGTGTCATGATCCTTGGTCCACTTCCTGTTTTATTTTGAAAATCCTTCTCGGTCCTAATATATACACACATTACACTACAGTATATGATTTATTTTTTAATGATTTAAGAGTTGGTTTACTTAGACTGAGAAAGCATGTGTTATTATTTGGGCCCTGCAATTTTTCATTGCTGTGTATGATAAAATACATATAATCACTTGAACACTTAAAACGTTCAGTCTGGTAGATTTGTTTCCTCTCTCAAGCACCTCTTAAGTCACAAATAAAATTATAGAAAATAGTCTGGCAGTTTTGGTTTCTACTTTCCTTCTTCTGTAATGACCTTCGTAATGCTTTGACTGGTCTGTCAGTCCTCATGCAGTGCCAGGTTCCGGTTAAATGGTGTCATTATATAAGCAACCAGTGTAGGAGTGGAAGGTTGCAGTGAGGGCAAGGCTGTTAGCGAGCAGTGCAGCTCTGTCTGTGATCTAAGCCAGCATCTATTCCACTCTAAAACAACATCAAAAGGAAAATCTGACAATCAGTATTTTTATCCAGATGGTATTTCACATTTTTAACATAGGTTTGATCACTTTTTAAAATTAGCTATGCATTTTCTGCATCAAGTGTAAAATGATGCAATATTGACAACCAGAGAGTTATATTTAAATGTTGAAGATCAAAGTCTCTGATGTTTTTATAAAAGCCTGAAGACTTTTTCTTATGACTAATTCTGCCATGAAGTTTGAAAGCATCAAATAATAATTAAAACAGTTAACGCAAACACACAATTTTCTATTTTTTATCTCTCTCTCTTTTCTTATTTTTTTTCTTAAATAAGTTAACTGTGATCACTGCTGATTGATTTTTCCCATCATTCATTTTGTCTCCAAAGACAGCGACATAACAAACTCCTATTTGTCTCAAACACACTGAGTGTTGTGTGCTGCTACCTGACAGATGAACCCAGTGGAGGTGCACTGTCGAACCCAGAGGCTGAACTTCCTCTTCTTCCTCTTCCTCATCTCTCTTTCTGTACACGTGGTGATGAACACTGGATCCTCATCTATCAAGGGTTCATGAAGAACCTGGAAACACAGACAATGTTACTGTGCATGTGCGTTTGTCATGTGAAAACATATGAAACATGTGAAAGAAAAATATTTTGTGTGAGAGATATTAGATGTAACACTACAGCTATATAAGATAAGAAAATAGGCAACCAACTGAACATCCTAACAAGTTTTGAATGTGTTAATGTGATATTTTAGAGAGAAGAAATGCATTGTCTGTTATTACTTCCACTTTCTTCTATTGTTTTGTATTTACTGTTTATGTTATGCCCCAAGAATGTCCTAGTGTCTGTTTTCATCTTCCTCCTCATAACCACTGAAAAAATGTAAAACAGCATTTTCATTTTCTGTGCTTGACTATTCTGACTTCAGACCAAAGCCTATGAAAAATAGACAAAATGAGAAATACATCTAAAAGAACAGACAAGCCAGTTTTCTGTGCCAAAAAAAGAGAAAATTTTTTTTACTCCTTCAGACTGTTTTCAACTTCAGTGTGAATTTGTCTGGATGCAATAAATTTAGTGAGGCTATGGGAAAACTGTCTGTTATCATAAAAATAGTGGTTCTGCCTTCTGCTAAGCAAGGGGAAATCAAACTTCCCTTTATCACAATGGAAAATACAGTAAATACATACAAATATAATACAACCAGTTTCAGTTTTTATCACCTCTAAAATAATCACTCAAAACTAAATCTGAAATGATTAGTCAAATGAGCCATTAGTTGATTGTCTAAACATGAATCTGCAACCTTTTTCATTTACACTGAGTCTCACTTTATTTAAAATGGCAAAAAAACTTCTCAAAAACTTCTCATCAAATAGATGAACATAATGCAACAAATGTTGTACTATTTTTAACAAATGCGGAACGCTTTTAAAAACTACCATACATTCACAAATTCAAACAGCAACATTATCAGAGCGCACACACAAAACTGAGTATTTTCTAACATTCTTGGACGATTAAACCAGAGCAATACACCTCTATGTTGAATATTTCCAACAAGATAAATATTTGCATTACAAATTTCTCTTGGCTCTCCCTTCCTGTGGTGTCTCCCCTGCTTCCATCATAATTTGACTAAAGTTGCTCTCTCCCGCTCTAGGACCAACAGCAATAGTTCCCAGTCAAATATGGACTTAGGGGTTACACAAGTGAAAACTGATAAAGCTTTCTAGCCTTAGGATGGATGATATCACTCAGAGCATTATGACCTTTAAAGAAATATGTTACCCTGAAGCTGCCACACATTAGCACTGCAGCGACTGCTTTACTTGGTGACAATATATTTATTACTTAACTGCAGAAAACAAGGGGATTATATTTGTACATGAATGCTTTGAGTAAATGATTTGCATCACAGAAAAGAAAGGAGAGAAATCCATTTATCCACTGACTTGCTGTCTTGCACAGAATGCGGTTCTGTGAAGAGTGCGACAAGTGCTCTCAAAGATTTAACACTTGCAAATCAATACAAAGCAGCATCAACAGATCATCTTAGCGACTGCAAAACTGTTGGGGCGACACAGAAAATGTAAACGCTAACACGCTAATATTCAGAACTGATATTCACACATTAAAACACTCTTGTTGAAGCATCTTGTTGAATTTGAATTGAGATTTTGTTTTTTGTTAATGAGGATTTTTTGTCACTTTATGATCCTTATCACATCAACTGATTATGCAATTATCAAGCAAATAATGGAAATAATAATTTCCTTCATTCCTTCTGTGTCAGTTCTTAAACGGGTAAATTACTTTTCAGCTGTCTGTGGAGCAACAGTTTCAGTTTGTGCTACTCTATCTATCTTGGCCCACGCTCTGCCCCTAGCATAGAAAACCAACAGATAAAACAAACTGGCCTAGTTTCACATGTACCCTGCTACAGCTAAAGATACACACACACTGTCTGACAACCAGCCTGCCCTTATTGTATCAGTCATTTTTAGATCTGTGGATATAGAGAGCTTTAGCATCAAACCACATTTCACCAAACCACCAATTAATACACCTTCAAATGCACCACGGGGGGGCTGTGTGAAACAGCATTTCAGTACGCTGTATACTGTTATATTGACAATAAACCTCTCTTGAATCTTACCTTCTACATTTTTACTATAATCATAGTAAAATTACACAGCAGAATGAGATGTGGGTGTGATATGAGGAGATGGTTGTTCTTAAGCAACTGTATTTCCAAATGTAGCATCTTTCACAGTGAAGATGATGTTATAGCACTTTAGTCAAATATGTCTGAAAAATAATTTTGTCAGATCCAGAATGCTTGACAGCAGTGGCAGCGTGGCCACCACTGAAATATGATTTATCCACTCCCAGCGCCCTCCTCCTAACCAGATTTTGGATATGATGGGTTATTTTTTAAAGTTATTTTGGAAGAGCAAGTAGTCAAATATGAAAAGCTCTTAAATGATGTGGTTAAAACACTGTGTCTTCCGATAACAAGCTAATCAGTTTGAAATTGACATTTAATATCTGTGACTTATATGGCAACCATTTTCATGAGTCACTGATGTTTTACAAAGGGCGAATGAAAGTCGAGCTGCACAGGACAATAAGCAGAAAATAACATAATATGGTTATTTTTTCATTTCATTTCAAGTATAAAACCACAACACTGAGTGCTGTTGTCATTATTTTTTACATGATTTCCATCAGATTGAAGGAAACAAGTTTGAATGATTGTGCTCTCTTTGCTCGGCCAGAACAGATTTCCTTTCTGTTGTTTTCTTTCTCTGCAATCACATACAGACAATATAGTAAACACGTTGGACAAAAGCATAGCAATGATATGGAAATGTTGACTTGATCTGAATCACGTTGTTTATTCATTGGTCCTTTCAAATCTTCAGTGCTGCTGTTCATCTGGAGAAGAAAGAAATGCTGGAGAATAAAGTCCAGACCACCAAAAATAGAGCAACAATGCTGGTGCTCCACTGCCCCAGTTGCATAAATGTGGATGTAATGAATCCAGTGCAACTGAAATGAAGTAGATCTTCTGGAGCGAGTCACATGAAAATGAATGTTTACCCAAAGCACTACTTGCTGTGTAGAAGGTTTTAAAACTAGCATTGCTTAAGGGAGCTATTTAGGTGGTTCGCCCTACTTCAGGAGCAATTTCCTTCACATTTTTACTTTTAGGTAACTGAATTCCTTAGCGTGTAGTTAAGAAGAACAGTGTATATATGAGTCCACCTATAATAAAACACTATATACACAGCTTTCCATATAGTATTATGCCCAACAGTATATTTAAACCTAAAATGTCTCTGATCAATTACACAACTGTATACGTTATTTTATATGTGTTATGTTTATTGCTATACTATGCATTTAATTGGGATGATAAAACATCTAGCACTGTCAAATGTTAACATTAACACCCGTAATGCTACAGCTACAAACCTGTGTTTGTGAAGGTCTGAAGGTGCAGCTGAACGACTGCTGCAGTGAGTCCAGGAAGGGCTGGATCTTGTACAGGCCCTGGTTGCTTCCCTGTGACGGCCGGAAAGCCACAATGTGGAAGTACTTGAGGATCTTCTCAAATCGCGCCTGGCTCATCTTCAAGGCAATGCTCCGGTTGCTGAAGAAACCTGAGCTCCAGATGCTGAGCACTGACTCGCAGCGGTGCACACTGGTGGAGGTGACAAACCCCAGGAAGGCCTTCATCTCCTGCGCTGTGACTGGACGCCAGCCTTCGTCTGATCCAAAGCGCTCCTGGAACTTCTTGGCATACATGTTAGTCTGGGTGACCATGTTTTGGATGCAATTGTCCGGGACAAAGAGCTGGAAGAAGTCTAGGGCTGTGACCGTGTCTGGCATCTTCTGAGCAGGGCCTGGATCAGAACAGGATGGAAAAAGAAGTGAAACATTATGACAGACAAAGAGACCCATATGGGCTAACTCACTGACACAACTGTCACTCAGTTTCAGGTTTTAAACTTTGGCAACAAGTTTTAAATTTCACTGACTTTGCTGAATCAAGTTTTCTCAGCTATAAGTCACAAAATCAGATTTTGTTGAGTTGTCACTGTAAAGACTGTGTGGGATGCATATAAACTGGTTATTACTTAACTACAAAACCACATTATTATCTCATAAAGAGGGAAAATGAAAAGAGAGAACATCTATTACAGCAGTTTAATATAATATATTTATAGTGACTGGATTTGAATCAGCCACTGCAGCTTCTGGTGTGAATGTCAAAAGCCCAGGGCAGCAGTTTAAACAACATGACAGCCACCACACTGTGACACTTGTCACACTGTGGCATTTCTATGCTTCCTGAAGGTTTCACTGTCTCATTACTTTAGTGTAATGGCAGGCTATCAGTCAAAATAATCTTTTGATATGGTCTGTTGAGACATGAATGAAATCAGTGCTGTTTGAACAGCAATGCAATGACATTTTCAACAAAACAATGGATGTACCTAAACCTGTGGACTTGCAAACACACACAGATAAACTTACTATAGCAGACTTTTTACTGTCTACTTCTGCGGTAATTCCCAAACATAGGGTGTTTCTGCAATTGCTTGGGGTCACATGGAAATAGTGCAGAGTTATATCTCGTATATCCTCGTATTGAGTCAGCTGACTCAATGAACAAGCCAGCAGTCAAGTTTAATAAAAGTAATTTATAAATACACTGTAAATTCAAATAGCTAAGTCCTAACTTGCATAAATTAGTTACCTTTACTCCGAAACAAAATGTACTTCTTACTAGTTTTTATTAGGTTAGAGTTAATTGCAGGGTGAAAAAACCCCATTTACTTATTATTTTGAGAGAAGAAAACTTGAAACAATCGAGTAACAATAGAGGAAGCAATTGCATTACTAGACCAGTCGGAGGCAGTAATGCAACTGTACCTAATCTAAAAAAGTAGAAAACTTCCAAGCTAATATCAGTCGGGTCATTTGTACTCTGGTACAATTAAGATCTGGTGCTTCATCAACACAGTGTAGTGGAAAAGCCAAGAACACTGACCTTTTACACCTGCTCTTGGACCCCTGCTGGCATTTGTCAGTGAGGGAGGGAGAACACAATTTTTCCACAGAGCATTGCTTTCAGTAAAATATTGACTTACATTTTACACTGTAGTAGTTTTGTTACGAAACATGACTAAAGGGAATGTGAATGAAATGTAAAGTCATGTTTAGCGGCTGTCTGAAACACTTACATTACACAAGTTATGGTTACTAGATTTCTATAAAGAAGTTGTTTGGGGAACACAATGAAAACACAATGCAGTGCCTGGGTTGGAGTATTTGTTCTGGTAAATTACTGATTTTCTCTGAGGTTGTTGGCTCCATGAGAGAGAAGCAGAGCAGAGCAACTTCAGGCTCAATTGAACAGCACAATCTCATTATCTCTGAACAAATGTAACAAACAAGGTTTTCACTTTCTCTTTTCCTTTTTCTAGTCTTGAGTGGCTAAGTGCAACCAAAGTAATTAAACTTCAGTTTTTTATTGTCGAGTTAAAAGTAAGATAAACTCACACACTGATAGGACAAGAAGAGTAGAAAAAGAGTAGAGAATGACCACACAGCTGATGCTTGCAGCCAAGACAGCAGAAGTAGCTGGGGCATAGCTCAGAATCCACTCATTTGCATTCCATTAGACTGGAAAGCTGAATATAAAATCCAGCGTGACTTCTTCAGACTGAGCCACTCCTCAATAAAAACATGAGACATTGAGATGTAAGGCCCACCCAGGAAAAATGACTCACCTCAGCTGAGGAGTAGGCCAAAAATACAACCAGAGGAAGAATTCTTCATTTTATGGATAATGGAATTCTTTCAGCTGCTGCTGAACAAATATAACCTTCCTCCATTTATTTTTCTTTATACATCCCAGCTACTGTAGCTGATCTCCAGTCCAGCCTATATCACTCTGATAAAACTAAATCAAACATTCACATAATTCTGCTTTGTGTTACTAATATTAGCTGGTGTTCAGCTACAAGGGAAGCTTTGAAATATCAAATTACTCATTTCTTAACTCCACCTACATTGCACATAATCCCAAATGATCCCTCGTGGTAATCAGCTGTGATAGTATTTCTATTGTTGTATGTACAATTCAAGATTCAAGGTTCAAAACACAATTATGTGTTGTACTGCTATACATTATATCAATCTGTGTAAAAAAACTCATTTTGTTAGCTTTAATTATAGTTTGCACATGTATTGTACTTAAAGCTAGTACTAAGCTACTATGATGATTTCACAATAATAATAAAGGCAATGATATACTTTATTGATCCCATAGACAGCTGGCTCATAGACAACTGCTCTACCAACTGAGCTACTGACACCCAATATATAAATTGAAATACAGTGGTTTGACAAAACGGTGTACAGAAAAAATACTGATTATTTATATGAATTTGTTCAAATTTGCATTTATTTTGACCCTAGTATTATACAGAACCTCATTTATATAGTGAAATATAAAATATATAAAATTGAAATTGGTTACCTTTAATTGCTTTACTTCCTGGAGCATTGTTTCAATCTATATCTGGATCTGACTTCATATAATTACAATACAGTTCAATCCAAGTGTCAATAGACCACTACAGGAATATACAGCTCTGGAAAAAATTAAGAGACCACTGCATGAAAGCTGTGATTGCAAATCAGGGTTATTCCACCAAA
>JAUMHL010000008.1:1380198-1417559 GCA_032362345.1 Sandelia bainsii | reverse complement strand
ATATACCTTTAAATAGCAAAATCAGAGAAACTGATAATTTTGCAGTGGTCTCTTAATTTTTTCCAGAGCTGTATATCACCATTTATCTCATGTCAAGCACATGTGCTATTTAATGTTTTTGTTATTTTATGTCATATCTTTTTGTGTACTGTGTTTAATTTAATTTTGCCTTTTTCTTTTAAAATAAAATGATGTATTTTTTTTTCCAAATGGCTCTGCAATCATAAGAAGCAACATTCAGAAATACAAACAGATAAACTTCCATATGGATTACCAGTAATCCATCAGATGCACTCAGCAAAGTGAACGAATAAATGGCTTTTTAATTCCCTTCAAAAATCACTGCAAGGTGCTTATATAATCTGCAATGTGGATGTGTGCTTCATAATCCTTGACTTGGTCTTTTGCCACTTGCCTCACACTGCAGGGGAAACAATCTCATGAGATGAACAAAATGACCTCGAGTAAACTCAGTGTTTATGCAAGTCAAAAACCCAGCATAGTTTCAAAACCTCTGAAGTTTCAGAACCAAATCCAAAACATAAAGCAGATGCACTCTTTGAGAGTTCGCATGAGATTGACTCGATGCTTTCTGACGCTGGCTGATGATTTATGTACGGGGTGCCCATTCTCCGAGGAACAGAGCTGTCACATCAATGCTGTGTCTGTGTCAGAACTTTCACAGCAGGACAAGTAAGGCAAAGACAGACGGAGAAATGGACAGAGAGACAGACAGTCAGACAGGTGCACAGATAAATGGACAGACATATGAAAAAAACATCACTTATGATATTTCCACATTTTATCGCAGGCAGACTTGGTGGAAACCTAACCTATCTTTCCATTACATTAAGTAGAGAAACATTTACATAGATACGCTGATGCTCAGTTCACCTTTACTGTTCAGACTGATTTAATCAAAGTATGATATTTATTACTTCAGGACTGAAGTGTGATTATGCTCCCTGGCAGTCCTTTATCCATCCAGCCAGGCAGCTCTTAACAACCTGAACCATGTTACACACCCACACCAGCCGTACTTGTGCAAACAGACACTAACTGTATTTCATCAAACCAGACAAAAATATATTAAGTAGACAGACACACCTGCTGTCTCCCTAGCTTAAGTCAACAAAGCCAAACAGAGCAGAACAGAGCAAGGTGTGGAAGCACAGAACATCCTGTAACCTCTTCCTCACTGAAGAACCTCTCATAGTACCTCAGCACAACTCATTATGGTTCCAATGAACTGAAATAGGAACCACAGTGAAAACCCTTCAAATCTGGAACATGAACAGATGAAATCAGAACTGGTTTGGGTTTTAATTATGTTGCTTCTGACACAGGCCACCACTTTAATTATGGGCCATATAGGTAATCAGCGGCCACAATAGTTCATCATGATCTGACACACTTTTTCCTCGTAGTACTATTGGCATTAGAACATCTTTCAAAACAAATCCTCTTCTGCATACGATATTCAAGATTCAAAGAACTTTATTAATCTCTTAAAACCGCTTTCTGCTCAAATAAAAAGGAAGCGGGAAGAACCACACCAAAGAAACCATTTCCAGTGGTTTCTTGACATTTAAACTACAGTAAATTTTGTGCTTTGTGATTTTAAACACTTGCTTTACTTGGTCCATATCTCCTACAGCCATATGCTGGTTCACCTCCAAGCATGACATCCATCCTGCACGGTAGATAAATGTATAAAAACTGTTCTGAAGAGACGGACACAAACATAGTGTCGTGTATTTGCTAGCAGTGGGTTGATGATGATGCTTTTAAGAGAAAGACAGATATACACAGCAGTGTTGATGCTGTTTAACTGTCATGATTCACACACACACACAATTGTTGCCTGTTTGTACGCACACTTTTGTAGTGGACCAAAATAAGGCAGCTATCAGCTTGAGTCCTATGAGTTGAGTTGGTGCATGAGGACACAGGTCAACATCTGCATGTATGTTCTACATACGTTCATTGCTCTATATGTGTATATATATATATATGTGTGTGTATCCTGTGCATGTGCAGAGCCAGGAGAGATAACAAGCTGTTTCACTGAATCAAACAGCATGTCTCCCTGCAATGCCCTGAAACACACAGGGCCGCATGTGTGCCACAGCACCAAGGGGTGAAGTATCAAAGGCTACGCGTTTGCCATCAACTTACTACAGCAGTTAATGATGCAGTGTCATGCTTCTGTCTGTCTGTCACTCACACACCCATGCGTAAGGATTATGGGACCACACACACACAAACGAAAATTAAACAAGCACGTAGTTGTACCAATAGGTTTTTGTGTGCTGTTGTGGCACCAGATAGAGACCCACAGCGACGGCCTGGCTGACCTGAAAAACACGAACTGCATTATTTCTGTCTGTCTCTATCCAATCACTCTACACCCACGGGCAATTCCTCCCCATTACACAAATGACCTTATTCATCTTGTCATGCATCGCGCCTCACCATATGTCTCTTTGTACGGCGGCACCGTGACATCCTGCAGAGTCTCCGTCCAGCCCTCCTCCTCTGCCTGACTACGGGACAGAGAGCCCGGGGGACCGGCTCCGCTGGTCCCGCTGCCCCCTCCTGCTCCCCCGCTGTGTCCGCTCTCCTTATCACCTCGTTTTTGATGGTGGTGGTGCTGCTGCTGCTGGTCCTCCTCGCCTACCTCAGCTATGTAGTTATCGGAGTCGGAATCACCGGAGGTGCTGTAGAAGGGATTGTCGCTGCTGTCATCCCCGGACTCACCGAACACATCGTCGGATATCTGCAGGCTCTCGTACCGGGAACGGGCCGCTTCCAGGAGAGACAGCGCCTTCCGCCCGCACTCCGCCATCTCTCTCTGTAGTGATGCTCTACTCCCCTTTTCTCTGTCTTCAGTGGAGTGCAAGTGATCACGATCTTGCAAGAACAGGAAGGGGTTCCCTTTAATGTGGCGGCCACACCTGCCCCTATCTTAGGTTATGAAGTATGATAAACCCCGCCGGTCTCGGGTGCGGAGCCGGGTGGTCAGAAGCGTGTGGATCCGAGGAGAGCTGTCCCCTTCAAGGGTACTGAAATATTTCCGCCTCCTCGCTCTGCCTACAGCGCTGCGTACTGGCCAAAAATTATCAATAGTTAGAGCACAGCATCCGGGTTGAGAGACCACACTACCTCCACACAGAGAGAAAATGGAAAGAGTAGTGGCTGCTGCTGCATCACCTGACACCAGAGCCCTGCCCTGCGTCCAATAAGATTGTATTTTCTGACCCAAACTCAGAGAAGGGCGGCTGATGGAAGCTAAAATTAAGAAATTAAGTAAAATGAAATAAAATATTAATCAAAACATATTATGAGTAATGGTGATAGCTATAATATAAGCTCAATAATCCAGACATTCTTTAAACAAGATATACAATTTGGCTAATAAATATAATTAATTTTTCCTTATCTATTCCTAGACAAAAACAAAACAAACAAAAAACTGTTTTGCACATTTAATCTTCCCAAATGAGCTGACTATCACAAGCTCTTCCTCATTTTACATTTTCTTTTTCATTCATTTTGGTGTGTGCAACAAAAGGTCAAAAATGAACTTTACATCTCAGATTTGATTTGGTGTGGATGATGACTTTAAATCCCCTCCTTCCAATAATTTACACTATTACACTGTGTCGGGGTCACAGAATATGGCTTGACACCGGCCTCTAGAGGGCGCAGTAGCATCCTGATTCTTCTTCGTTGGTGCGCTTGCCATGTTTGCGGAAGCTTGCTTACAGGAGCTAACTGCAGGCTTGTTACTTGTTCTGTGTATGTTGTAGTTGCGTTGTAGTCTTTGTGTTTATTTCCAAAATGAATCTACCAAAGGGACCAGATTCGTTGTGTTTTGACAAAGATGTTTTTATGAAGGTGAGAATCTTTTAAGTTCATGTTTGCAAATGTGCTAGCGATAGCTTACGATGTACTAGTTAGCATTAGCTAGTTGGCTGTTAGTAGTTAGTTGTTCACATCGGCTACTGTTTCTTAATATTTTAGTTTATTATTGAATAAATATTTAGTGATAAAGCGTTTACACTCTAGTCACAGTTAACAGCAATGTTGTTTGCAAGTCAGACGTTAACGTTATCATTATCCTTAAAACCTTAAACGAGGTTAGAAAGAAGTGAAAGGTGTCTAACGTTATGCTATATGAGGTGCTTGAGTTTGTCATAATGGTCTGTTTGTCGGTTTGTTAAGTCGACTACTAAAAGTCTCCTGGAAGCATTTCAGCATTTCATTAAAAAAAGTAAAGGATGTATAGTAGAGAATTTTATCTACAGGTATCAAACATAAAGACTTTAACACAGATGTGGTATGGTGTCTTCCTCTGGTGTCAGTAAGCACTCTGGCAGCAGAGTTCTGAATCAGTTGTAGCTGAAATAACTTTTTGGGTAGACCAGGTAGGAGAACAATCTGGTTGATGTAAAATTGTGCATTAGTCTCTGTGTGTCACTCTCAGAGAAACGGCTGCATTGTAGATAGATAGATAGATATATAGATACTTTATTCATCCCCATGGGGAAATTCACAGTGTATCAGTGTCAGTGTTTTTAAGATAGTAAAAATCAGACTTTCTGACAAATGACACATTTGTCACCAGTGCCTACGTTTGTGTGTTTCTGGTCCATCTGATCTGTTTTTTTACCCTCGCTTTGTCTGCAGGATGACTTTGATGTGGACCAGTTTGTGGCTGAGTGTCGGAAGCAGGTCCAACTGGAGGAGATGAGAGAAGACCTTGAGCTCTACTATAAGCTACTGAAAACAGCCATGGTGGAGCTCATCAACAAGGACTATGCAGACTTTGTTAACTTATCCACCAACCTGGTCAGTTGTTACTATATGAATATTGCTCATTAGTTTGCCACTGTGATTGTTATTTTTCATCTTTACAACCAGAAAGCTGTAGTTAAAAGGAGACGAGTAGGGTCAGTGTCCACTCTCTATTGAAAAGTATTCCCCCAGCATCGTCTGGAGCTTGGCCAACACACAAGCAAGGCAATGTTTTAAGTTGATAGTGATTTATCATAAATAAACAGTAATTGTAGAGTCATTATCTGCAGCAGTTAATTTGCAGAATGTTATACATATTATACTTGTTTTGTTTCATTAACATACAGGCGTATGCATATTACAGTATGTGTTTGATTATTTAAATGACAGTTAAGGTTAATATTAGAAATGTACAGTTATTTCACATTTTGTGTGACTGTCATCCTTGATTATGAGTTTTATCGTTCAAATGTAAAATACAGACAAATCTTATGTGCATATGTAAAAATAAAATCAGTCAGTTGTTAATGATTTTTATTATTCTTAAGTGTCAAATGTCAGCATCAGTCTCAAAAACACTGCAAAGTTTTAATTTTCTAATGTAAGTGTTAGTATGTAGAATGTTTCTAATCTAAGGCCTCTGCTCCCTTGTCTCAGGTGGGAATGGACAAGGCCCTCAATCAGCTTTCCGTGCCGTTGGGACAGTTACGAGAGGAGGTTATGGTATGTGCTGTTATTGTGTATACTATAAGTCCTAATTAATATCTGCCACTGGGTCTTTATGCATGTTGCTGGCTCTTGCAGAGTCTGCGGTCCTGTGTGAGTGAGGTGATTCAGGCTATTGATAACCAGCTGTCTAAACAGGACGATCTGCAGAAAAAAAAGGTTTGCTACCCACCTTCCAGTTTGGCTTTATCCTTTAATCATACTATGTATTCATCATTAAATAGAATATGTGATTTAAAATGCTCTGTGAAAGTCAATTCATTTTCAACTTCCTTTTATTATCACCATCCATCAGGTGTGTGTCATGAGGCTAATCCAGGTGGTGCGCTCAGTGGAGAAGATTGAGAAGATCCTCCACTCACAGAACCCCAAGGAATCCAATTCTCTGGAACTCAGCAGGTGTGAAACTGACATTTAACAAACTCACTGTCTTTGATTGAGGGCAGTGGCATTATCAAGTAATTCCACTTTCCTTATTTGTATTTCAGTACCTGGCCTAACCAGTTGCAACAAGTAGTGTCTATCTACAAGCATATTTTTTGTTGAGCTGCAGTGTCAAAATCTATTTCCTTGTTATGTAATGTGGAGCAACAAATATCTAAATTGTTTAAAGTAAGCAATGAAAAAATTCGTAAGGGTTTAAAAATCTGAGTTTATCACTGCAGGGACATGGTACTAAACTTTTGTGTCTGTCTGTGTATGTACAGTCCCTTGTTAGCAGGTCAGATCCTGGAGAGGATAGCTACTGAATTCAACCAGCTGCAGTTCCATGCTGTACAGAGCAAAGGCATGCCCCTACTGGACAAAGTCAGACCTGTAAGTGTTAATGTGTCAATCAGTGAGGCAGCTGGTAAATCAATATCCAATAAGTTAGTAACTCAGTCTGTGTGGCAGTGCTGTAATTCTGTGCAATCATTTTGGTAAGTACTAAAGACACTTCTCTGATGGAAAAAAAAACACCTGTGCCACTATCTACACAGAGAATACAGGAAATATCTCCAGAATATTTGACCCTTTCACGTTAATTGAGGATTTGCTAGAATATTTTTGATGCTTGTTTTTTAGCTGTGTATGTGTTTTATCATCTGCAGCGTATTGCAGGAATCACTTCAATGCTACAGCAGTCTCTAGAGGGCCTGCTGATCGAGGGTCTGCAAACATCCAATGTGGACATGGTGCGGCACTGCCTAAGGACATATGCCACAATAGACAAGACTCGAGATGCTGAGGCACTGGTAGGACAGGTGCTGGTCAAGCCGTACATGGACCAGGTAAAATGCCATGCATAATTTACTTTATATTTGCCTAATAAACTAGATGGGGAAAAGGATCATTGTTATCTTAATGACAACCTTATTAGTCCATAATAAATATTGCAAAACAGTATTTATGTAAATACTTAGCTTCTCAAAGTAAATGTCAACAAAGTAATATCTTGCTTTCATAAACTGCTTTGAAAAGAAACTAAAATCTCTTCTCTTGTCTTCTCCTGCTTTTAGGTGATAGTAGAAGAGGCAGTGAAGTTAAATCCGAATGGACTCCAGTTGATGTTCTCTAGACTGTTGGAGTTTGTTCCTCATCATTGTAGACTGTTGAGAGAGGTGACTGGAGGGACCATATCCAGGTATTAATGTTATCATGGAAGCAGTTTCATCAAAAACATTTTGAAATCTTCTTGACTCTACTGGGAAAAATAACTTTTCAGAAATAACTAGATTAATCTCTTAGATTAATTCAATGCCTGGAATAGTGTCTGATGTAGAAAGTATCATGACATATTTTAATAAGATGAAATTCCCTCTTTCCTCAGTGACAAAGCTGACATCGTGCCAGGTTATGATTTCTTGGTGAACTCTGTGTGGCCAGAGATAATCAAAGCGATAGAGGAGCGGTTGGCTTACCTCTTCAACCCTGGAAACCCTGACATATTCTATGAGGTACAGCCACATCGACACAGTTGGTCAGAGTTTTCTATATTGTATACAGTTACATAATTCAGATCGTGTGGTTTCACCTGTTTGTGTGTTTTTGCTTTTGTAGCGTTACAGCACAAGTATGGAGTTTGTTCGGAGGTTTGAACGTCAGTGCAGCTCGCAGGCCAGTGTGAAGAGACTGAGAGTACATCCTTCCTACACCAGCTTCCATAACAAATGGAACCTGCCTGTCTACTTTCAACTACGGTGAATGTTACCTCAATTCAATAGTTTTAGCCTGTTGCTTACATTATGTGTAGTATATATCCTGCATCTCTTTCTAAAGCAAACTGGAAATTTGTCAACTACAGGTTTCATTCTTAAGGTGTGATATTGAAATGCAATATATTGCATAACAAAGAACTACATACATTCATTCAGACACGGTTAACGCATTGATTACCCTCTCTGTATGTCTGCTTATTTTTCAGGTACAAGGAAATAGCAGGAAGTCTGGAAAACGCCATAAGTGATAGACTAAAGGTAGCACCAGGTAACTATATATACTCTCTCAAAAGCACCACTGTGTACCTAATACTTCACCTGCAGTAACTTTGTGTATGTGTCTGCTCATGTGCAGCAGGCAGTGCATATCACCTGCAGGTATCTGAGGTGTTGTGGTCCTGTCTATTGAGGAGCTGGTCAGACAAGGTCTACCTGTCACCTCTGGCCCATCGCTTCTGGAAGCTCACGCTGCAGCTCTACTCACGATATGCCAAGTTTCTTGATGAGGTAATGTTAAATAAAGTACATAATAAACTAGAAAAAGATTATTGAAAAAGTCCTTGTTCCTCATCTTGATTGGTGTCTGCACAGGTGTTGACTAAGACTCCAGCCCCTGAGGTGACTAAAGAGCCAACAAGACCTCTGCCGAGCTCAGCCTCCTCCACCTCCAGCAGAACATCAATGGACGAGGGGGGCAGTGAGAGTGGGGGACCTGCCTCCCTGTCCACTAAACAGCTGGTCTACATTGCTGCTGACATTCAAAAGCTGCAGGAGCAGGTGCACACACAAAATAAATACATTTATTTACATTATTTGTTGCACACATTAGACTTATTTAGTTAATATTAGCCTAAATTACGCATTAGTAACAAAAAATGTCCCTACTGAGAATTCTAAAATAATTTATTAAGTTTTTTAGTTCTCTGACAGTTGACTCATGTTTCTCTTAGATCCCAGAATTGTCAGAGATGGTCAGGCAACGTTTACAAGCCATCGGATTCAAAAACTTTGCTGTTATTGAAGGTAAGCTGTTGCCCGTACAGTGCATAGAGATTTAATTTTAAGCTTTTCACTTTCTCTGCAGTGATTGCTTGATTTTATTCTGCAATGATTCAGAACTAAATGAAGAGAAAGATGCGAAGAAGGATTAGAATCTTGTTTTTTCCTGCAGTTTTTTGGGATTAACTTTCAGCTCTTAATGTTAATATTATATAACATCTGCTTAGGGGACACAAGGTCATGCATTCATAAATGCCAGTCAGTGTCCACTGACATTTAAAAAATGAAAACATTCAAAGCCCCATCAGGCTTTTTTAGCACAACATCTTAATCAACAGATTTGTCATCACAGTATATTACTGTTCATTGACTCTTTGATTTGTTTTAGACTTTATTATTGAGGTAACAGACTGTTTGTGTACTTTATTGGATTGACTGGTGCTCTCCTGTATGTCAGATGCCCTTGTGGACTCCAAGACTTGTCTTTCAAGTAGCATTCCCACTCTGAATGCTAGGATGACCCAGCATCTGACTGAACGCTGCTGCCGCTTCTTAAAGAGTGCCTCAGAGGTTCCACGACTTTACCGCAGGACTAATAAGGTGAAGTGAAGCTGCAAACTACTGTGTACTGTGGATCTCAGACATTTCATCATGTAACAGTCTCTCATGACATATCTTGGAGGAACCATTGGTAATACTGTTTGTCTGATTTAAACAAAGCTTTGAGGGCTGTCACATTTTTTTTCTAATTGAAATGCTATAGTTAAAGGTCAAAATTACAGTGTCTCATCAGATATTATGAAACTTGCAGGGATTATACATGATAAACTCAAATGGCAAACTGGTTTTGTATCTTTACTAATGACAAGTATAAAATCTAGACATTGTTCTGCCTGTGACATTCCTCTCTTTCTGTGGTAGGAACTGCCAGTATGTGCATCAGCATACATGGACAACGCCCTACGTCCCTTACATCAACTGCTGACTGACTCAACAGGGCTGGTCACCCCCCGTACAGCACAAGAATGGCTGCGAGTTGCACTGTCTGATTGTACACAGAAGTAAGTTTACACTTGCAGTACAGTTTTTGAAAATTGAACCTACGTATGTAACTATGATATTTACAGAATGCTCTATTCTGTTGAATACACCTCAAACAACAACACTTCTTCTGTATGTTTTTCTGAAACCCATATTCTTTTAATTTTTATAAAGAAGCATTGCCAGCCACAACCCACAAAGTTTTTGTTTCCCACTTTAATTTTCTGTCTTTATTGTGCTCAGGTACTATGAGACCATCTCAGAGGTGCTGAGCTCAGTGAGAAAGATGGAGGAGAGTCTGAAGAGACTGAAGCAAGCCAGGAAGGGTGCAAACACGACTACCACAGCGGGAGCGAATGGTGGACCCACAGATGACAGCAAGATTCGTCTTCAGCTGGCACTGGATGTGGAATACCTAGGGGAACAGGTGGGTTGCATTTGATGAATGCACAAACACCGTCAGATACATAAATGTGACGAACAATTGCACATTCATCAGGGAAAAAACATCAAATATCCTACAGATAAATGTTGCTGCAAATTGCTAGAAGGTTGTGTTAAACTTCATGATGATGATTATTTTCTCTCTTACACTACTTTGTACTGTTGTGTATCTCAGATCCAGAAGATGGGTCTTCAGCCAAGTGACATCTCCATGTTCTCCTCTCTGATGGATCTTGTGAAAGAGGCCAGAGAGCTCGCTGAACAAAACCAGTAAAATGTTGAGTATCTGAAAGCTGCACTTATCCTCACATTTCCTAAAGGGAAAAAAAACATTTATTCCAGTCCAGGCCAAAGTCTTGGTCTGGTAACAGACCACGAAGAATGTAGGACCAGAACTGACACTACTGGAATTTCCTTTTTAACACTTTATGCTTGACAAGAGTTCACAGCCACAGTGCAGAAACATTTCAACAACAGGGCAAGATGTGTGTCTCATTAACCTAAAGTTGTTTTTATTATTATTATTTGATAGCTTGACAGTCAGGGAGGCAGACAGGAAACATGGGGAGAGAAAGAGGGTATGACATGCAACAAAGGTCTCCAGCTGGACTCAAACCAGGGATGTTGGAGTTACATGGCATGTGCACAAACTACTAGGCTACCAGTGCACGCCCTAAGTTGTTGTTTGAGAATGCAGAGAATCTACCGTCTGTGTGTGAGACTGGATCATGATTGGTTCTGAAATGTTTTTTACAAAATGACTTATGTCAGATACAGGTGATATGTGTTGCTCTACAGAAAACAATTGCTCTAATTATAGTATGTTGTTGGGAAATGGAAAGACTAAGTTATCCAAACAATATTTGTCTAATTCTTGCTACTTGGTGAAGGACTAATCTTAAAATAAGAGGTCTGCTGGTTTGTGACTTGTACATTTGTCTTAAAAATAAGTGTATAATATTTGTTTAATATAAATAACTTGGGAATAAATCAAAGAACTTTGGGTGCAGTGTTGAATCAGTGTTTCAAGGTCATTCGTTTGCTAAAGGTGATTATGTATAAGTTGTGTTATTCCCTCAGGTCTACCAATTTTGGAAACGGGATGAAACATGGGCATGTGATGTACCATCTGAGAAACTGAAATTTTGTGGTTTGGCAGGTTACAACAGTTGATTTACAACTTAATTAGATGATTTCCAAAATCAATGATTGTCTAAATTAATATTCTGACCCTCATCCCAGTTTCCACACTGTCATAGAAACATCAATGAAAACAAGGACATTTTAACTACATTGGGAGATTTTTATTTCAGAAATCATAACAAAACAAAAATAAACTCTTAGTTACAATATACAGTGTATTAATCATCATAGTGAATTTTTGTTTCCTGTACCTACTCTGACTAAAAATACTGTACAGACCTCTGCTATAAAAATTTTTACAAGAAAAAAAAAAAGTATTTTAACAGGCTGCTTGAAAACAACTGTGATACTTAAATTAACAGGATTTCATAAATACTCAGACAAGGATCCCGAGTGAACCTGAACAGAACTCAGCTAAGTGCTGAAAGAAAACTACAGCACTGTTTAATATTGATGGATCAATCTTAAGTAAGCTTGTGCTACACTGTACATCATTCCTCATGTACTGTACTGTATGGGGCTGTTATTTCAGCTAAAAACTAAGGGTGTGATCTAAATCTGATGAGTGATTGATTTCCACCCCTGTGGGAAACCTAAGCTGTGGGTGATAAAGCAAATTATAAAGAAATGGGTCTGGTATGTTGGATGTTTTTCATGTCAGAGATGTTGTTTCTATTATAAAACTTTAGAGCGTAGGATTGGTGATTTTTCCCAGCAGTAGGATAGCATTAGAATCTCTTTCTATGACAGCAAAGAAGAAAGGCCGGTTGATGGACAGTTTCAGAGGGATGCCTGCTTCTTGTATCTTGTCCTGAGGTTCTGCTTCTTCCTCTGACATCTCAAACGACACCTTATTGACCGCCTGTGAGGAGACAGAGAGATCGTAATGATGCACACGAACACAGTGAGTGGTTTTAATATGAGAAACTGACCACTCGTCTAGTTCACCTTATCTATAGTGAATAGTTTGCTGTTGCTGAGTTGGCTAAACTCGGCTTGGGACCCCAACAATTGGGTCTCGAGTTGTGGGTTCAGGTAGGTCAGCAGGTCACGCAGATCAGTCACAGAAGACATGGAGAACTTTGGTACTGACAACTCCAACAGGCTGTGCAGGTGAGAAGGAAACACATTTTAAATTTTAAGATAAAAATATGTACCTGTCTCATGCTCCCCTACACTGATATAATAACCCATTATTGACTGAGGCCACTGATAGGCCGTAACCTTAAGCCAATAAAATCTGCATATACTGTTTATCTAGTAACTGTTCTTCTGAAGTTAAAAGCAAATAAATTTTGGGAAATATTACAGCTTTAGGAAAATACAGAGAACACAGATTGAGAATTATTTAAAGGCTGAATAGTGTTCACCTTCAAAATGAGATGCATAATGCAAAATGTAAATATTATAAGTCGTGCTTATGCTGCCTTGGGAAAAGGAATAATTACACAAAATAGGACTAAAATGTTAGAATGAGCTTTTCAATAAGGAACATTTTAATAATTCACACAGTTATTGGTCATTAAAATGTTGCTTGAATTAAAAATGGATGCACAGCAGGAAGATAATGGTGTCTCACAGGTTGAGATGACAGATCAAAGAAGCTTCAGGTTTCTGTCTGTCAACTTCTCTTTTAATACTACATTCAGATCAAGCGGTTAAAAAATACTTACCCTTCCTGGAGCCCCTGCTGCCAGTCTGACATGTAAGTGAGGAGCTTAGACTCTATATCATGCAGACTGGCCCCTTCATGAGGCAGGACCAACAACATATAGGATCGTTTGCTCAGGGACAGCTTCACAACGGTGCACCGCTGCATCTTCATAGTAAAGAAAATCAAAAATATTTCAGATGAGTTATGACATTAAGATTTTAACAAGTTCAAACCTCCTGCTTATTCTCTTATTTTACAGTCTGTAAATATAAAAAACTAATTATTAATGAGCTATAAAAAACTATTTTCTGGACTAAGATTTACCTTATTATTCAGGTAGTGGTAATGACCCGTGTGGGTCATTAGTGGCACCATCACTGTAGTTGTTTCATCCACATGGAACTCGTGCAAGGAGGTTTTATCTGGTTGGAAGGCTGTCTTCCAGTTGCCTAAACAGACACAACCAAAGAACACAATCAGAAACTGCAGGGTGCTGCAGCTCTTAATGACTCAACACTGTTATTTGTAGGGTTTCCGTTTGTTAGAGTCTGAGTCAGTGCAGTCAAATCTCTTGAGGGTCTAGACTGTATAGTAAATATATTCAGAATTAATTGCAACAGTGATTGTTTTTCATACTGAAAAGTTAATGGATTATTACATTATGCATCAGCAAATGTTATTCAGTGCAAATACAATCTTTGGTGCCACACATGCAGTACACCAGGCTTGAATTATTCATTTAATATCATCATCCTGGCAATGCAAAAGTGTGAAATCTTAATATATGATGTATTTTCTTATTATAAATTATCAGTCTGTGTATTCAATAAATATCACTTTACAGATGTTAAAAAGATGAGGAGACAGACCTTGGAAGCTGAAAGAAGAAATAAACAGAAGGTCACTGCTGGAGTTCAGATCTTTGAAGATGCTCTTCACCTTCCCGTTTGATGTCTTCTCAACAAAGTTGTTCACCAGCTGCTCAGCTTCCTCAGGTTTGGAGAAGTCCACGCCGCGGATGAACGATGTGCCGGAGAAGTCCTTTGTGCCTTGAATAAAGTCCTCAGATAGATGACTGTCCTGGCGAGTGAAAGCCCAGACTTGGGTAGTGACTTTGTCTTTGGGTCCATCATCCACCAGAGCGTCAATGCTCTGCAGCGTCTTCAGAACATTGTGTCTTCCCACTAATGATGCACAATCATCTGGTTTGGTGCTACTGGTCAGGCCCAGAAAAAACTGTAAGGAAAGATAAGAAAGATTTTCTTCTTAAGTGTTAAAGTACAAGACATGGCAATCAGATAGACCAGTAAGACTGTATTATTCATCCCCTTGTTCCAAATAGTAAAGAATCTGCAGGGTCTATTTACTTAAAACCCTTTTCCACAAAATCAAAAGCAAAGACCTGAAACAAGTCTGTTGTGTTCTTGGACGCTCCCAGAGAGAAGGTGATGAGGGATCCGTAAGTGTTGACCGGAGAGAGGAGGGTGTTGGTGCTGCGCTGCTTGCTGCTGAGAGCCTGGTACATCCTCAGACCCAGAGAGTTCAAGAGGGTTGCCAGAACCACCATCTTCTCTGTGATGTTCTGTCTCTGTGTGCTGAGTTTCAACGAGTCCCTGCTGTCTGGTGTCAGGACTTCAATATCAAGAGGGGCCACAGGATGTGACTGTTGAGGCTTTGGTGTCTGTGCATGAGGGGTCGCACAGCTGGCATTCTCAACAGCAAAGAGATTGAAAGGGTGAACATAGACGCGGTTGGCTTGACTTCCTGAGAGGTAGCAGCATAGTAGAAGAGTTGACAACAGTCTCTGCATCTTATCTTTTCTCTGAAATGATTCTTTCTGTGGAGACAGACAGTTTTAGTTAAACATGATAGTTTAAGTGTATCAACCTACCAACTGTGTCTTAAATCTTGGTGAACACTGAGGATTGTGGCTTTATTTAGAAATCTGGCTGGATCTGGTTTCCCATTGACAACAGGATTGGCTGGGGTGAGCATTGGGTGTACAGTGCCACATCCATGAATGATTGATTGCTCTTTGTGAGTCTTCACCACTGCTGGTAAGTGAACGAAAGTAGGCATTACCCTGCATAGATAATGAAGATGAATCATACACTTTTGTGTGCAGAAATCTGTATGTGTTTACTGACAATCTTACAACAAATATACCAAAAAATATACATATACATAATGTTTATGTTGAAAAAACCACACACACCTATGATCAATATTAAATATGTTGCAAAACAAACTTTTATAAAAACCTTTTATACCCATTACCTAGTAAAAAAATACATGCTTTGCTTGATTATTGAGGTCATCAAGCGTCACATTTCACATCTTCACGCATTGTATTGTTGGGCTCGAGCTCCTAATGAATACAGAGTAAACACTTCAAATGACTGCATTTGGTCATCTAAGATGCTACTGCTAACTTTCTTAAACTTTTTATGCAACTATATGTAGAAAACAGGACTTTAGCCTTTGAGTTGAACGTGCAGAAATGTGGACTGATGGACTCTTGGAGGAGGTGAGCAAACAGTAGATTTTCCTGTATTTGGACATGTCCTAGGATATGGCCTTGATCCACAATCAATAAATACAGTGCACTCAAATGTTCTTATACACAACCAACCCACACGTGTGCCTGATAACTTAATTAAAAAGAAAACTTAGCTGATTCTTCTTTAGTAATGTTTCCTGTCATGCTCCAGAATTTTGACTGGTTGTTTTTTTCAATGATCCGATAATAAGCCTGTCTTAAAGCAGCAGCTTTACAAAACCAGTTGCACTATTTATTTTTAGGATAACGATCAAATTAAACTAAAAAGTATGTCAAAAAGAAAATGTGAAAGAGATCCTGACATACATACAAGATTTTGGTTTTGAAATATATCATTGAAAATTGATTTCTCTAAACACAAACATGCTCCTTTATAATAATAATATTAAAAAAACAAGGTTATTTTAACCAAACTGTAACCAACAGCCAATTAGTGAAATAAAGTTTGATTTTACCGTGTTTGTCTGCTGCTGCTGCTGCTGCTGCTGGTTTAGATCCTGACTCTGCTGCTCCTTTCCTTTAACCCACCCAGCCAGCCACAGTACTCCCACTCTGGTCACTGATTAACCAAAGCAGCTTGAGTCAGAGTCTGTCTCTGCTGTTATGACTCACAGTCTGCTTTGTACTGATGAGTTGTTGCTACAGATAATTATGTATGATATTGTATGAGGAGGAGAGAGCACCCAATGTCCCCCTGTGTGTTGACTTTAGGAGAATGATGCAAACCCATCCTGATGGGGGTGAAAAGGGGAGCTCAACTACCACAGAGGAAGAGTGGCTTGTTTGTGTTTGCTGTCTTTTGAGGGTGACTCATTGAAACGTCACCATATTGTACAGAAGGAACAGTGCTCCCGATTAATTACTCACGTTTTTTGTAATTTTGCTTAACCTAGGGGGACAAATATACAAACATGAATCACTGAAATTTATATAAGAAGAAATTAAAATAAAAAAGAGAGAAGGAAAGAGGAGTAAAAAATTGCCAGATAGTCAGATTTTGTATGTAAATGTGTATAATTTACAGTAAATTTAATATTTATAAATCAATTAAATGATAAAAGCCCACTCATTACACCACTCAGAAAATACTAGTGAACATGAACAGTGAATCCCTTTGAAAGTAAGAACTAACAAAATGTCTGATAAATGCAAATTTATGCATCTTTCTTTCATGTCACTGTTAAATTTAATTTACAGCTGAATTGAAAAAGTCAACGCATCCTGGGAAAAGAGCAAACACCTTTAAAATGTTCTTTATAGTTGGATGAACATGATTATTCAGCAGTATAGTTTGTATTTGATATTAAAATGTGACATCAGTAAATACTGTATAAGGGGGAAAGTTCTTTCATATGCACCTGATTCAACAGGGCAGGGCCCACTAGATTTTCTCATCCTAAAATATTTTACAGCTCTAATTTGGTCTTTTATGTTGTCAGCAGTGAGTTGGATTGTTGTTAAAGTTGTCTTATATTAACTGTTAACATATTGTATGTAATGTTTACTATGTCCACCTACGTAGTTTAGCATATTTGCATGCTAATATTTGCTAATAAGCACACGGCAAAGCTGAGGCTGACAGGAATGTCATCTAGTTTTGCAAATATTTAACAACACTTTGATCAAGTCAGAAATCTGACCTGATGATGGTGCGTGATGAAATGTTAGGGAAGATTATGTTTGTGAAGATTATCTTGCTGAACAAAACATGTAAGTATAATAAAGTTCTGTTTCTTACACATCTTACTTTCTGCAATAATCGAAAACCCAAAGGAAAAATCCCATTGGCTTTAATCCAGGGAACTCAGGTGGTTCTAACTTCTGGGTTGGCCTACAAAAAATGTCATTGCTACAGCACTCTATAGCAAGGAGGGGTCAGACATGGGGTCACCTGTAATACAGCCTGTTACCTTTGACCCCAACTTGTTTTTTTTTCAGCTATGATACTGTTTACATACAGTATTATCCCTTTAACTTCTTTCAGTGTGTCATAAGGCATTTCCACATGTGCACATTACCATATTCTTAATTATCTAACATATATTTTTTGTTTTTATATTTTATATTATTATTTTATCATTTTTAAATGATTATTTCACCATTTGACTGTTAAAACATTTAAAATCTTTGTAATTGTATATGTTTATAATGCCTAACATTTGACCCCACATGTGTAACGTGTAATGATGGTCTGGTACATTTAGAACCAAATATATGGACTTTTAATTGAAATAACTGACATTCTCATACTTGTTTAACTTTGACATAATAAGATATGACTGACATGGTTAAAGAAAAGTATAATGTGCTACATGTGACATTCATATCAAAGTGGTAGATTGACATTACATAACAAAAACATTTATTGTAAATGTATGTAATTTGACAGATAACTAGGCCTACAACATAATTTGCCATTAAATGATAACAAAAAGAGGATTAATTAATAATATGTAAATCTTTAGTTGAAATAAAAAAGATACATTTTAAAACACAATTCAAAGCAATTAATCTGATTTATATGTGGTATGTTCACATGTTTACTGGACAGTTGTAAGCTACTGTGTGTTAAGATTAGACATGATACTTTTCAGACTTATGTTATATGGTAGTTTAAATTAGTTTCAAAATAAAAATGTAGATGTAGATGTTTTTTGTTCATACTAATGTATTATAACAGGGAGGAACTCTTATCACTGGATATTTTATAATCTGCTCAATTGCAAGTTCCCAAAACACTCATAAAGAATCTACTGTATGTCTTATACAAACACCTTAAACACATCCTGAAGATAGAGGTAAACTATCTTTGTCCAGTCTTTATGACAGGTAACCAAGTGTGCGATTCTCATGCACAATTACTGAGTAATTTATCACTCACATATAGTGACATCAAAAACTTTGTGGGTATATAAGCTGCAGTATTCAGCCTTTTCAGCAGGTTGGAAGGTGAACTAATCCACCATGTGGACTCTGTTGGTTCTTTGCACTGTGATCGCCACACATGGAGTGCAAGGTATTGTCCACTAATTGACTATTGCTAAAGAATGTTTATACATCTTTGTTTTGGAATTACGTTTTCTTTTTTACTTACAACATCTTGCATTTGTATTTTTATGGCAGTAATGGGCATCATTAGACTCAGCATTTTTTATTTTCTTTGCCGCCATTACCTGTGCTGTCACTGGTCTTTAAGTGGTTTGTGTTTATAATGTGACCTTTTGTCCTGTTTGTCTTTTTTCCCCTTGTAATCCATAAGGTGTTGATCGCTACGATCCAGCTGAGGAAGTGAATTCAACAGCATCGGATTCACCATGTAAAAAAACATCTCTGAATGAAAGATAATACTGTCACTGTAGCTTTGCTTTCTTTGTCTAAAAAATGTTCGCCTTGCATTATCGAAGCGCCTTGGTGTGTTGTTGCTTATAGATGGTTATATCCAACAATTACAGCTAAATTAGAGGCATTTGCTTAGCATGTTAAAAACTAAAATATAGACTTCTGTTAAGTCATACAGGCAATATTAACTTTTTACTACATTTCGCACTTGTATAATTGCATTCCTTATTAGTGTCTCTGTCATTCACTTATTATTGTTCCATTCTTTAGAGTTTTTATTTTTTTATTTTATCTATCTTTCTAAAGCTGTAAAATGTGGTGGCTCCCTGTATGGCAGCAGTGGCACTTTCTACAGCCCCAACTATCCAAACAACTACTTAAATGGTGCATCCTGCGTGTGGTACATTTCACCAGGCACTCCAGTTGTGCAGCTGGAGTTCTCTAATGTAAGGTAAGCATACACTGTTAATTATCATACAGGAATTAAGTACTATTTTTTCATTAACTCAAACAAAATATATGAGTTTTGAATGAACCTTAGCCTCAATAAATGAAATATAGATAAAGAAACAAAACTAGCAAATTAGCAGACTTTGCATTGTTTGAAAGTGAAAGGTCTCTACAGGCTTATTTTCTTTGTAGTTTGAAAAAACATATATAATAGAAAATCTGTACATGTTAAATTAATCATGTCAGGTTCTTTTCATAATAATGAAAACAATGCTAACCATGAACTAGATGTTGAATTAAAACATGTGGTTGTGTTAGAAGAGCAAACTATAGTTTTTGATTTGACAAAACATTTTAGCACTCATTTACTAATTTCAACAACTAGTTATATTTTACTCAGTATATGGCAGGAGACCTTTTTTCACCAACAACTGCTGCTGTATTGTCTGTCTTTCATTTGGTCTTGTCACAGCATTGAGGATCACCCAGGGTGTAGTTATGATGCCATTTTCATCTTTGATGGCTCCAGTACTAGTAGCAATCTTCTGGGGAGTGTGTGCGGGGAAAGAAACAACATAACTTTCCGCTCCACTGGTGGTTATTTGACTGTGCGCTTCAAGAGTGACAGTATTAATAGCGAGTCAGGATTTCGTGCTGACTACAGAGTTGTGGGTAAGTGACTCTGATTATGACCAAGGTTTTTATACACATTATGCAGTTTCCTCATAATATCCAATATCTAATAACATCTACAGCAAGATTGTGTTACAAAGCTAAACAAATACCTTTACATCTGTTTGGGGACTGACAAAAATTCAGTGAGTTCAGTGATGGTAAGTGTTTATACTTTCTGCATCTGAAGGTTCCTGCAGATACAGATACTGTGGCTATGAGTTTTTAGACTGCTCGTGCTCTTCAAGCTGTGAATACAGAGGGAACTGCTGTTATGACTATAAAGGTAAGAACTGGTGGAAAGTAACAAGTACCTAAGTACTGCACATAATCTAGCCTAGTTTGTACCTCTTGCCTATGAGTTGTTAGCATTTCCAGCAACATTTCACATGATTTAAGTTAAATATACAAACTTGAATCGAGTAACAAATAGTTAAAAATTTTGACTAAATCTGATAAAAGTAATTAACATAGAAAAATGTGCTCATATTCAACCAGCAACAAATAAATAGGTACTTGTATTGCCAATAATGTGATATATGATAATATCCGTCCATCCATTATCCTAACTGATTTTGCTCTTAAGGGTCACAGGATAAACAAACCAAATTTTTGCATAATGGGTTACTTTTACTTACCTTAATACTCAAAGCACTAACAGTTACTGTTTATACTTCCTAGATTTTACTTTAGTAGGATTATGAATGCAGGACTTTTACCTGTTGCTGTAGTGCTACATTTTATACTGTTACTTTTACTCAAGCAAAAGATCTGAATACTTTGTACAATCATTTATGTTGTGTAAAAAACGACAAAGCATCAAAACATTGAGTTTGTATACATTTATCAACCAGTCTAATCTCTCTGTCGTAGATTACTGCTTATCCACGTCTGCACCGGCAACAGGTAATTTAACTTCTCCAACATAAGTTCCATACATTCTTAATTGAAGTGATCCTGCTAAAGTAGATGCTGTCTCCTAGATCAGCCTTCATGTCGTTACAACTGCGGCTATCACATGGGAAGCTGCTCCTGCTCAAGCTCTTGTCAATACTATGGCAACTGTTGCTACGACTACTACTGTAAGTGCCAGGTCTAACATATCAACAGCATTAAGTGACTCTGCATCCCTCTCCCTGTAAGGAATAAGTTCCTCTATGATACATGGTCTGATAAGATTTGTTTGTCCACAACTGGAGAATAAACAAGCAGATGTATTGTGATGTGTGTTTTACATATTAGGAAGAGGTGTAAAAGACAGTAATCACTTCATTATATTCTGTTATAGCTTTATGCGATTGGACCACTACAAGTCCTGACATAACCGCTTCAGGTATGTAAACCTCTCATCGACCTACAGTGCTGTAAAAAACTATTCCTCCTCCTCCTGATGTCTTCTCTCTTTGTGTAAATCTCTAAACTAAACTACTAAATCTAACTTAAACACAATTATATCAGGTTTATTTTTTGAAGCAAAAAGGTGAATACAACTTAGGCCTGTGGGACAAAGTATTCACCACTACAACCCAAAAAACTACCAAACTGCATTGATCAGCCTGGAAAATATTTCAGTGCTTTTTCTAAAGGTCTGGGACTCCACAGATCCATAGCAAGACACACTATCTACAAATGAAGAAGACTTGGAACAATAGTGAACATTCCCAGAGGTTTCACAACACAACAAACCTAGGTGACCATTGAACCTCTTAAAAGGATGATCCATGGACTGATGAGTTAAAAGTTGAACTGTTTGGAAAACAGAATTCCATAAAAATCATTCCTTTAATTATCATTTAAAACCTGTACTTTGTGTTTGCTCAGGTTGCCTTTGTTTTCTGTTAGATTTTGTTTGAAGAACTGAAACAGTTTATTATGACATACACAAAAAAAGGGAAAAAGCTCGGAGGGCGTCACTGTATATGTACCCTCTCATATTTCTCAGATCAGCCCTCCTGTCGTTACAACTGCGGCTATCACATGGGAAGCTGCTCCTGTTCGAGCTCTTGTGAAAACTATGGAAACTGTTGCTACGACTACTACTGTAAGTGCCAGGTCTAACATATCAACAGCATTAAGTGACTCTGCATCCCTCTCCCTGCAAGGAATAAGTTCCTCTGTGCTTATAGACATGTTGCAATAATATGTTTTTATTCACAGTTGCAGAATAAACAGCAACTGTATCATAATGTTCATTTCACACAGAAGAGGTGAAAAAACAGTGATCACTTTATTCTGTTCTGTTATAGCTTACTGCGACTGGACTACTGACAGGCCTGAAGTGACCATAGGTGTGGAAACAACTTATATGTTAAAGAAAACCAATATGTCATGAGTTAGTAAAAAGTTTTAATACCCTCTCATGTTTCTCAGATCAGCCCTCCTGTCGTTACAACTGCGGCTATCACATGGGAAGCTGCTCCTGCTCGAGCTCTTGTGAAAACTATGGAAACTGTTGTTATGACTACTACTGTAAGTGTTACGTCTGTTAACAAAAACTGTATTAACAGACTGCTTCCCTCTACTAGTGAAGAAATAAATCTGATAAATTCCTCACCGCTTATAGTGATGTGATATTTTTTAAATCACAGTTGCAGAATAAACAGCAGATGTATTGTAATGTGTGTAAAAGAGGTGTAAAAGACATTAATCACTTTATTACATTCTGTTATAGCTTACTGTGGAAGGACCACTGAAGGGCCTGGAGTAACCACAGGTATGAAAACCTCTCAACAACCTATATATAAAAAAACAAACAATATATCATCAGTTAGTGAAATGTTTTAATACACTCCCGTGTTTCTCAGCTCAGCCTTCATGTCGTTACAACTGCGGCTATTACATGGGAAGCTGCTCCTGCTCGAGCTCTTGTCAATACTATGGCAGCTGTTGCTACGACTACTACTGTAAGTGCCAGGTCTAACATATATCAACAGCATTAAGTGACTCTGCATCACTCTGCCTATAAATATATATATATATATATATTTATATGTAGGAATAAGTTCCTCAGTGCTTATACAGACATGCTGCGATAGTATGTTTTTATTCACAGTTGCAGAATAAACAGCAACTGTATCGTAATGTTTGTTTCACACAGTCAGAAGAGGTGAAAAGACAGTGATCACTCTATTCTGTTCTGTTATAGCTTACTGCGACTGGACTACTGACAGGCCTGAAGTGACCACAGGTATAAAAACAACTTAAAAGTAAAAAAAAAACAATACACCAACAGTTAGTAAAATGTTTTAATACCCTCTTGTGTTTCTCAGATCAGCCTTCATGCCGTTATAACTGCGGCTGGGACATGGGAAGCTGCTCCTGCTCGAGCTATTGTCACTACTATGGCAACTGTTGTCATGACTACGACTGTAAGCATCAAAGCTCAGCTGAGAAGCAGCTGCACATTATGATGAGTTGCTACTGAAAGGCATCTTGCGTCACACAGACACACATTACTCAAACATTATTCCACAATCAAGAACTTCATAAAGGAATTACACAAAATTTATCCAACATTTTTGCAGAAATGATCTGAAGAGTGAGACTGATTGGCATCTTCTCCTTTTAATAAAACATATTTCCTATATTTGACTATTTGGATGTAAATGACGGACTGTTAGTTATACATCAGATGATCACAGAAACCAGGAGATAACATACTGATAACACTGATAACATAACACATAATAGTAAAGATCCACCAAAAAGCCATCGTGCCTCTGTAGGAAACATACTAGAACAAATGCTCATCAATTGGACAACATTATGGACGTGATAATATGTTTTGTTCGCAGCAGATATTTCAGGTGTATAAACAACAGAATATATATTTTACAAAATAAAATACTAAATACGGGTGCAAAAGACAGTTTGTTTTTCTTCTATTTTTCATGCAGCTTACTGCCAGATGACCTCTGTTGGAACCACTGGTATGAAAACATCTCAAAAACTCAGAACATGTGAATGAAGGAGCCTATGATTTATTCTGCTACAGGAAAGGGTATTGAATTTAAAATAATAAAAAGATTCCTGTGTTTCTCAGCTCAGCCCTCGTGCCGTTACAACTGTGGCACTCACATGGGAAGCTGTTCCTGCACACGCTCTTGTGAATACTATGGCGACTGTTGTTATGACTACTACTGTAGGTATCATGCCATTCAAAGCTCAGCACACTACATCACAGTTTCTACCAAAACCTCACACTGAAACCAATGTTTTTTTTATTCTTTTACAGCCCACTGTGGATACATAACTGAAGCACCAAGCACAGGTAAGATCCTCAACATTAAAAAAAAGCCTTCTGAAATTATAGTTCATTACAGTGACGCTTGTGCCATGCTCTTCACCTTCAGTGGCGCCTTGTGGAGGCTCTCTTTTTGGCTCCGGCACTTTCACCAGCCCAAACTATCCCAACTACTACTATGACAACAGCTACTGTGTCTGGCAGCTCAGAGCTGCATATAACCACAGAATCTCCCTGGAATTCACATATCTACAGTGAGTGAGGGACAGATTGCTTTTTAGGGATCATTAGCATGAATGGGCAGCATCTGGTATGAAAATTACAAATTTACATACAGAGCACTATTAGTGTGTGGACAAAATACCTACCAAATATAGACTTATGCACTTAATTGATGATCACCAACAACACATGGGTCTGTTCTTTGTATTTTGCTGTGATAAGTCAATAATTTATAGCTTTGTATCATCTCTTTAACACCAGATTGGAAAACTGCTGCTCCTGTGACTACATTGCAGTCTACGATGGACCATCTGTAGGTTCACAGTATCTGGAGAAAGTGTGCAACAACAGTTTGAACTCGTTCTATTCCTCCTCAAACTATATGACTGTGCTCTTTCGCACTGATGGATCTGTGGTTGCCCGAGGGTTCAGTGCTGAGTTCATCAGCACTCTGCCACCAAACTCAGGTACAGTTAGTCAACAGTGTAAATAAGATTATTGTACAGTTAAGTATTTCTTATAGACTCAAAACAATACACAATGTATACTATGGCTTGTAAACATTTTAAAGTAAGAGAAAATAACCATGATGATTTTGGGGGAATGGAATTTAATGTAGGCTAAATGCAGTAGACTCACTGACGACTATGAACGTTTCTTCAAAACTTTATGGCAATCCATGTGGTTGCTGAAACATTTCTGTTTGAACTAACTATAAAAAAACTAACTAAACACTTTATGCAGGTCGAGTGGACTGTTCCTCAGACAACATGAACATTGTGATTGAGAGATCTTACCTGAACTCTCTGGGCTATGACGGCCACAGTCTGTACTTGGATGACCAGTACTGCAGACCCCAGGTTTCCACTTACCAGGTGGTCTTCAGTTTCCCCATTAACACTTGCGGCACTGTTCGAAAGGTAACTCATCACCTTCTGGAAAACATTAACCATATACTGCCCTTTCTAATAATTTTCCCATAAATTAGTGCGATGTTGAGGCCACAGTTGCAGATGTTAGTGGAATCTCAAGTGTGACTATTTTCCAATATCTGCTACTCTAAACAGTTTGAGAATGGCAGAATCGTGTACACAAACACAATCCGTGCCTACGCCTCCAGCTCTGGAGAGATCACACGCCAGTCTCACTTTAAGATGAACGTTGGATGTCGAATGGAGCAGGACTCGGTGTCCCAGATTATGTACATTGTTGAACATAATGGTAATAGCAGCATTGCAGGATCAGGCAGATTCAACACCAGCATGGCTTTTTACACATCCAGCAACTTCTACTATAAGGTATGTCTGGGAAATAAAGAGTTGACTCTTTGTCCACAAAAATCCCCAAATATTTAGTTGTGATGCTGATGTTTTACTCTGCCAGGTGACCCAAGTTCCATATGTAGTGACATTGAACCAGAACTTGTATGTCCAAGTGGACCTGAGAAGAGGTGACAACACCTTGGTCCTCTTTATTGACACCTGCGTGGCCTCACCATCGCCCCACGATTTCCATACCAGACCTTACTACCTGGTCCGTAATGGGTAAGATGAAGAGTGTGCCTTTCTTCATTACTACCAACAGTAGTGCCACCAAACATGAGTGGTTCAAAATAACTACTGAAGTTTACTAAAATATTGAACAGAATTAACTATTTCGAAGCACATTTACTTAGGTATTTACATTTTCTGTTACTTTGCGAATCCAGTACATTTATTTTACAGTTATAGTTACTAGTTTCTTGTATTTTCTATTGAGTGATGAAACTTTTATTTCTTAGTCTCATTTCTTGACCCCCTCTAAATTTACCTTTAGACGAAGCCAGGCTTTTGCAGTTCTGGTACCTTTATACTGTTTCTGTTTCACCTTCAGATGTTCTGTGGACAACACCTACTATGCCTATGCCACCGGCAGCCAAGCATATGCCCGTTTCACATTTAAAGCCTTCCAGTTCCTGCGAGCCACAGAGTCAGTGTACATCCAGTGCAAAGTCCTGGTATGTCCAGCCTCTGACTACAATTCCCGTTGCCGCCGTGGCTGCAACAAACGTGTGGCCAGAGACCTGGAATCAAAACATGACAGCCAGACTCTGGTCCTGGGTCCAATCCAACTCAAAGGTTTGTAACCATTTGTACCTGATTACCAATACTTACCAACGGAAGAATTACATTAGGTTAAGTCATTACAATAAAAGACATTTCACTATTTCTCTTTGTCAGATCCTGAGGAAAAGGAAGAAGAGACTCATAAGGAAGACCAGGCTTAACTTGATGCTGCAGTGAGCAGCTTCAATCATCTTTACAAATCAATACATCTCTTTCCATTCTGCTCAATGTATACTCACCTTTTTTTTCCTTATCACATTATCTGATTAAAAGCATCATCAAAAGGCAATCTGTGAGTATTTCATTGTAGTACTCTAAATAGAACATTATATGTTAAACAACCCATTATAATACCACTTTTCTTGATTTTAACTCTCAATTACAAAGGCAAACAAAAGACCAACAAAAGACAAGGAACGACTCAGTTAGAAAACACTTTACTTATAAATTAGTTAGATTAGTCCATCTCACAATAAAATGATTTGCCATCCCAGAGGGAGGAGAGTGTTCGCCAGAAGGCTTCAACATTCAACATTATCTATGAACCTACAACACACGGAGAACATAAGGCAGCCATTACGAGATGCCCCTATTACTGGTAAGCGTGGTGACAAAGAGTTGGTCCTAAAAACAGTAACTATGTTCTCCACACATGTTGCTAAGCAACAGACAACAGTACCGAAGACAAACAATAATCTTGCTAAAGTTGCAGTTTTACTGCAACAGGATTTCGCTTTTTTGACACTGAACATCTAGCCAACCACTCAGAATACAATACTAGTAAATATTCAGAAAAGCACTGGGATCCATACGATAAAAGAGGAATCTCAGTATGTGTTGTCACGAAGGCTAAAACATGGCACCCTCAGTGCTACGTGGCAATTTTGAAAAAGTGCTCACATGAGACATAAGACTTGGCGACTCTGTCCTAAACATGGAGATACTGAATGTCATAGTGACTTCATCCCATACCAAAAACTCAAAATGTGAAATGATATAATTAAAAGCTTATACAAAACCCTTCTAAAAAAATTAGTGTTGTTAACATGATGCTGGTCAAGGAAGGGTGCTGTCTAGAGGAACTTCAAAACAACACAACTTCAACAAAATCTAGTTTAACAATTTTTGGCTGACCAAAAACCATGGATACAAAGTTTGGTCAACTTTTACTGTCGATACCATCCATGTCACTCATCTCTGATTCCCGAGTTTATTAGCAGCATCCATAGAGCAAAATTTTGGCAAATAAATAACAGCTACCAATATACACCAATACCAATGACCAAACTTGTTTTCTAAGGTTCAGGGTCAATCCAGAGGATATTGTATAATATCTAGTCATGTTTTAAAGTAACAGTCTGCTCTATTCTGGACACACAAAAAGTAACTATGTCAGGCACTGCAAAGAAATAGTAGTAATGCACCAAGCACTGATATAATTTCAATAAGGCTTAAATAAGAAGCCAACAGTTTGACTCCTGTGTGAGCAACATCAGAGCAATCTTTAGTTATAGCTCAGGGTTGAGAATTTATTTGGGTGGCCCACTCAAAACTTTGTTTCTTTTTCTGATATTTTTAATATATTTGTAATATTTGTAACTATTTTGGTACATGCAACCTACAGTGTTTTTTCTCCATTCAGGGAAGCTTCAGTTAATAAAACCCATCATATTGCATGTGCATGTTTCCTCAATATGTAGTCTTATGCCATAGCACAAGCATTTCATTGAACAAATTTGCATTTTTTCCATTCTCAATTACTGTTGACCACATTCTAAGTTAATACAGTCGTTCACAAGATTTGTGAATGAATTATTTCCAGAAGGACCATACAACCTCTATAAAATGGTACCTATTTGATTTGGTTTATATGGATACAGATCTCAAACGTTGTATGTACTTCAAAGAAACTCCAACATTCAGTATAAAGGGCATCACAGGTCTCTGAACTTAGATTGAAAAAAAAAGGAAACAAAAACATAACGCAAATTAAAGTCAAGAATTTGGCAAAGTTGCACATCAAATTATGAAGGGAAGTGGAGAAGTTGTTTTTTCTGATTAATGCCACAATGTGTCCTTCCACCTCAAATAAATTCTCAACTTGTCGAAAACACTGATCATCCCTTTATAATACACTTAAATGGGCACCTATAATTCTATAAAATGAAAGCATTTTCCTGTATAAGTAAAACTTTCAAAGGCTAGGCTACATCAAGGCCAAGTAAAAGACCAATAAATAAAATTACTATGAAATTAATAAAACAAAGCTGTCCATTAAAGGTTCTTTAAAAGTTTTCCTCATCCATCCATTACTTGTGCTGCCCGCGGGCAAAGTGGCACGCAAAGTCGTACTTGCTCTTGCACTTGTGACCACAGATGTTGCACTGGAATGGGTTCTCGTAGCCATGGCAGCCCATGTGAATGGTGTAGAGGATGTTGTCAGGAAAGTAGATGTCACAGTGCTGGCAATGATGCAGCATGTGGGGGTCCTGGAGTGGGGCAGACAGGCCTGGGGCCGGCGTACTGGGCTGACTGTTGGAGACACTAGGGGTACTGGTGCGCCCACTGTGCTCGCTGCTGGGCCCCCCTCCAGGGCTGCAATTGCTGTGTGAAGTAGCTCGGGGCTCTGGGGTGATGGGGGAAGAGGAGGAGGCGTGGGCCATGCTAGTTGTAACAGCCACAGGAGCTGTGGCAGGGTGGGGCTGCTGTATGAGGAAGGGCTTCTCATCGACGATAGATTCTGCTCCAGGAGACATGGGTGGTTGAGTCTGAGCTTGGGACTCTGAAGGGAGGCTGGCCAACTGGCCTGCCAGGGTGGACAGCTGGTTCAGCGGGTTATCCATGACCATATCATGGTGATGGTGATTTTGATTTGTTGAGAGCCCATCCTCAACTGCTCGACTCGGATTATCGTAAGCCTCCTGATGTAAGTGGGGCAGCTCATGAGAGAAGTCATTCATATTGTCAGGTTTGTGCACCACCATGGAAGGAGGGCTGAAGTTGATGAGGAGCCGACGGCCATAGCCCAGTGAACTGGCCTTCTTCTGTAAAACACTCAGCATCTTCTTATGGGAGAGTGAGCGAGCACCTTTCATTGGCAGGAGTTTGTGGCGTCTGCGACGATGGTGCGACAAGTTGCTACGATCACTGCAGCGAAAGGAGCACAGCTCACACTTGTAAGGTTTCTCGCCCGTGTGTGACCGCATGTGAGCCTCCAGATGGCGCTCATAGGCCGAAGCAAATGGGCAAAGATGGCAGCGATGAGGCTTCTCCCCTGTTTAATTTAGAAAAGTTAGCTAAATAATATTCCTTTATTCCATAATTTACTAATATAACAAAGGTTTTAATCACAGCTGATCTTTCTCAATCAGAGTTGTAGTCAAAGTATTAATTATATTAATACATTGTAGAAGCTTATTGTGTGGTCACCTTAATTACTTTGATGAGGCAAAAAGGCTAAATAACAAAACCTTGTTAAAGCTACTCCCCGGAAATGAACTATTAACGCTTACCCGTGTGAATGCGGATGTGCTCAATGAGTCGTGCTGTGCCTCTGGTGGCATAGTTACAGTAGCGGCACTTGAGCTTTCCGTCATAGGTCCTTTCGAAACCATCCACCAGGATCCCTGAGCTGTCCTCCAGTGACATGTCGACTGAGGGGTGATCCAACCCGTTCTGACTGCAGTCTACACAAAGCAGCATTAACAAGACATTTAATTAAACAACATAAACCATACAATCTCTGATAATAGTTTACTACCTAGGGAACCTAATATTCAGTAGTAAAGTCCAGTTGATTACATTTCACTTTACATTTGGTCCAAATTTTTTTTTTACAAGTGAACTACATACAGAAAATGCAAGTGCAACGCAAGCTGGACATTGGTTCTGAAATTGTCTTTAAAACAATAACAAAGTTATCACAGACTTTTTGACGGATCATGAGGATAAGAGTGACCATATCTGATTACTTCAGTAGTTACTCTCAAAGTGATAATTGAAATTTTTTAATTGATATCTTGATGGTGGTTATGCAGTAAGTGCATCTGCCTGTTAACCTAAATAAAAATCAAACTGTACCAAACCAAAAGAATATACACAGAAGAGCTGTAAACAATATTACAGCTAGTTACCTGCGGGCAGCTCGTCCGCCTCCTTGACGCCACTAACTGAGCCTGATATCATGTTGACATGTTGAGTCTGCTGGCTCAGATACTCCTGGAAATCCTTCACAAAGTCCAGCGTGTCCGGTTTTTCCTCACCCATTGAAATAAACTGATGCAAATGTCCAACACTAAAAAACGTTTTTTATATGCGTTATTGTGGCGACCACAATTATGGGAAAGCTAAGATAAGTAGGAATGAGATCAGGAAATTAATTATTTATCTAAAATATTATGCAAATGAAACCAACCAGAACTGAAAACTATCATAAACGTCAGCTTGTTGTTTTTCTAGGATGCACACCAACCTCTTCGAAGATAACCTGCGGGATAAATGTGGACAGTTTTTGTTTGTTTGCTTGGATAAGTCCTTTTGTGCCAATCCAGACACAAAGACGGAATAATCCTGGAAATGAGTGATTGACAAGCAGGAAATCGGCGCGATCCGATGTCTGGTCGGTGGCTCCTACACACCTCTCTTCATCGTCGTCATGTTACCAAAGCTACGTACGCTACACAGCTAACGTTAGCTTATCGTGGAGAAAGCATCTTTCTCAACAACGCAGACATCTGCTCAACACGGTCATTATTTACATCATCTGTACGCGACTGACTAAATCCTTGAGGTCACTACTAGCTTTTAAAAAATCATTTCCGTCGACTAACTTGCTAAAATGCACACGAAAACACAAGCTGCTAAATCAAAACAATAAACCAATTTGAGGGGTGAAAGTTCGTTTTGTGTGCAGCACTAAAAACCGTCCCGCCACATCGGCAAAGTTCCCGCGAAGAAAGGTTCCCACCACTAAAGCTGTAACTTTGCACAAAATCCAAAGTAATTGTTCACGTTGTATGAAATCAACGAAATATTATTAATCAAAATTTGGGAAATTTAATATGAATGGGAAATGCATCTGCTCGACATTTTTCTGTGTTTGAAGACTGAAGTCACACATTTTTATACTCCACAAGGCCTAAAACGTGCTGCAGAGCTTTGGGTAAGACACACTTTAGCACGAATAATGTCTTATTTACTAATACAAAAGCATGCTCCAACTTATGACCCATATTAGGAATCAAATTAGGGCATGAATTAGTGCTAGCATGAATATCAAGACAACAAAGTAGTCACTTAGTGGGGAGAGGTCATAGGTTCATAATTAGTCAGAACTATCAGTATTGAAACTTACACCTTAAACTTTATACTGGAATTTGTTTTTAAATATATGTGGATTTGAACCCATCTTTTGCTACCAGCTATCATGAAGTTATCTGATAGTACAGTATGTCCATTCACATTCGTGACATGACTTTAAGATGTACAGCTTGAAATTATGCACAAGTGACAAATGAGGCACAGCTATTGCTATTGACTCATTCATGTTTTATCACTATCAATAATTTACCAGTAAGAGCTCTGTGAAGATCACATTATAACATTTGTGTCAAAGTTGTAGGAAAACCACTGAGGAGAAGATGATAAACAACCAAGTTGACTGAGGGCGCTGTATCCTTTTACCACATTACAACTGCTGCTGTCATTGCAATAGTATTACAGCAGTAATGTAAACCAACCACCAGTGAACTCTTTACTTTGAAACATGAGTCACTTGTTGGTTGTTGAAAATGTGTCCGCCAATGTACACAACATTCATATAGTATCTAGGCTTGTGTACCATATGTTTGTGTGTCACTTTACAGAATTATTGAGTATCAATAATCAGTATCATATTATAATATTTTAACATCGTTGACAGGTATATTTGGTCCTGCATGTACACCTGCTGTCACTTCCCACATGTGAGTACAGTTCAACTTTGGGACACTAGATGGCGTCCATGTCTCAGTGGTGAAACTGGTAGTTCTCATTCTACCACACACTGTTGTGAGACGCAAATATTCTAAATGATAAAGGATACTGTGACGTGTAGGCGAGTACTGTTCCTTAGTCCTAAGCTTGCAGGAGAAATTGACTCATCAACATTACATGATCATGGCTGCCACTGTACAGACATGGAAGGCTCAGTATACCGTCAGTCAGAGTCCTGTCTGTGTCAGCTGCCAGTCCTAGGGGACAGCATGAACAGGACCAGTGGAAGACATGACAAGTCAACCTCATCAGTTGAACCATGACCGCCGGAGCAGCCAATTACACCACCTTCTAACAGCCTGTCCACACTAATGTTATTTTATTGCAATTTAATTATGCTCAGGTTTCCACTGAGGCCACATCCTGCTGAATAATTTACACACAGCCACAATGATTTGTCGGCACGAAAAGACAAAGTGCGCACTTCTCTGCGCTCTCATTAGTTTCAGTAGTTTTGTTTTTAATTCCTCTGATATAAATCATTAGAACAATACTCTTATGTTGTGTTTCCAACTAAGCGTTTTATGCAGTGAGCACCAAGGCAGCCTTTAGTTTGAAGGACAGATTTATTAGGCCTAAAAATACTTAAGGGTAATAATTGATCAAACTTAATTTTGCATTAATGACATGTCTACTGCACGATATATTAAGCTGTTCTGTTAAAGGGCACTGAGCATGTATTAATGAGACTGAGAGCAGGTAACACTCTAATAGGGCTTACTTGGTCTGGCATTTACACCCAATAATGCTGTGGTCACACTGATGGAAGCTTGTAGAGAAATGACTTCCGACAGTGTACTTCAGTTTGTTGAAAAACTGTGTTAGATGTTGAATGGATTACTCTCAGTCATGGATACAATTACGTAATATATCTAGTGTAATATAACGTTTTTAAAAAGGTCTGACTTGAACTCAAAACCTTTGCCAGACTAATCTAAATTATATGAGCGAGTCTGAGTATGCACATTGCCACATGTATAATAGGCTCTGGGACAACACCTGTCTTTGAGAAGGTTGCAGTGTTATCCACTTGGTCTGATTCGCTTTTAAAAGGCCTGAATGAAAAGGTTCCCTTCTCCTCTTAACCGCTTGTTTTACAGGCTGTAGTTTAACACCACACAAGACAATTAATTTGCTTCTCCTTTTCTGAAAGAAATTGGAATTTAATTTAGAGAAGGTCTTAAGCAGTTTTTTTAAGACTGGCTGTCATTTGTTGGGCTGGTGTAAAAGCTGCATTTGAAATTACCCTCCTGGAAAAGCTTTTTAATCCTAGACAAGTGCAGCCATAGTAACGGTAGACGGAAGCCTCTTGGAGACAGAAAGGTGAAGGGGGACTTTGACAAGATTTATTCTTCTTCTACTGAGACTGTTTCTTTTTTGAGGTGTCCCGCTCCACGTGGAGCATTTGAAAAAGGACTGAGAGGTGGGGGATAGTATAAAGGAGGTATATATTAAGCTTTTCTTTCCTCTCACCACTTAATTTCCTTGCAGGCCTGCCTTGCGCCGTTGTAATGAATGTAATTGCTGCCTTTGATGAGAATGCTATTATCTGGATCACACTTTACATGGGCAAACAAGACTGCACCTCCCTCCACCTCCACCTCACATTTAACTCAGCAATGAGACCTCCCAATTATGCAGGGAACAAGTGGCTTTTCATAAAGCCAGCGTGTTGCTCTTGATTGGTGAGGCTTGGAGCCAGCTACATGCGGACAAAGGATAGATTAGATGTGATATAAGCACACCAAAAAGCCCCATTTCCTTGATTAATTTCCTGCATGCTTTACAGACAGGGCCCACTCTCTCCTCGCTGAATTGTATCGCTCCTTTAAAGACAAACTTTCATCATTTGATAGATGTGGCAACTCAATGGACAGACAGAAATTTTATTGACCTAAGTTTGACCACAGCTGCCTAGGCTTCAAGAGGGAATAGAAGCAAAAAGAGAAATGCTTCACTTTCGTGTGGGAGGATGGGCTTATTTTCCTTATAAAAAGCTCTAAACCTACAGTATTTTTGCCCCCAGCCAGGATAAACTCACTTTTCTTGCTGATCTTTTTGTGCTCTCATGTCATCACCTTCTGCACACAAAAAAAAACCCCCACACACACACACAGGCAATTTGCTCATTCTCTTTCTCTCTCTTTCACACACCCACACACAGACACACAGAAGCACACTAAACACCCATTTGATAATAGTGGCAAACAGATATGATGGGAGTTTATGAGGCGATGCGCGATAAAGCTGCTGTCACCTTAGGAAGTCTAAGTGTTCTTCTGACTGCCTTATTACCGTATTAAAGCACCACTCGATGAATTCACACACACCTCAGCCTGGCTCTGACAACCCCGCGTGATTCTGTCCGATATTCCACCAGGCTGAAATATTGAGAACAATCAAATAGACTGTCACAAGTGACAAATTATACTATTACTCTTCAAAGATGCTTGAAATGTATTCATAGCTATTTCTTCTTTATAGGTGAGTGATTATTCCTCTAAGCAAGCAATTCTCAGTGATAAATTGGTAATCAATTCATTTATTATGCTTTGAGAACTGCTGCAAGCAATCAGAAGCACTGGTCAGTCATATCTACTAGAATATATATCCAGCACTAACTCATGGTTCTGTTGGGCTTGATGGATGCCAGCTGCCTGACCACCTGACTCTTAAAGATTTTACACCATCAGAAACAGGTTGCCATCCGAACCCAGTCATGACAGAGAAAGAATTGGCCAATATTTTTGACTGAAGTGGCATTTTAGCAGTATTTATTTGATGATCCTACTACCAAAACCATGGGCCACAAATAAAGAAGATGGTATAATAGCTTTTGACCGGCCAGCTATCTTGCAACTTGAAATGAAGTGTCCAGTTATGAGTTATCGTCGCCAAACGTCATTTGAAAAGTGGGGACATTTTTCTAGCTTGTCACTCTCTGGCTATAGGTCATTGTCGATGATGCCTCTGAATGGACAGTTGCCCTAATACGAGTATTTCACTTGCACCGTAAAAAGGTTGTTAATGGATTAGCCTGTCCATAGGAAGATAATATAGTGTGTCCACTGGCAAATCCTCAAACACCAGTGGGTCACACATAGAGTATCAACTCTCAGCATGTCTGTCAGACGGCTCATGTTTTGATCCTTTAGCCATTATGTTCATAGCACTGACTTAAACAAAACTCTTTTTTAGGCATGCAACTAATGATTCTTTTTAGTCTGACAGTTACTTTCTCAGTTCACATTTTCTCGGTTAATCAGTTGACCATGAAATGTCTAAGTTTAGTGAAAAATATATGTTAAATTATCCTAGAACCCAAAGTGATGTTTTCAAATTCTCTGTTATGCCTGAGTAACACCTCAAAAATCGGCGGTAGATCAGTTGGTAGAGCAGTTGTCTACGAATACCACAGTCAGTGGCTCGATTCCCAGTTCCTCCTCACTACATATTGGTGTCCCTAGACAACTCACAGAAACCCCGTAGTAGCACTGACGTGTACTGTCTGTCCAACAACAATTTCGCTAAAGGAATCAATAAAGTATGTAATTATAATTAAAATGTAATTTCTGATTAATAGTAGTCTGATATAATTCAAATTTTTTCAAAAAGCTAACAGATTAATCAAGCTCTTTGTACTGTCTTATCTCTAATAATGTTGTCAGTAATGCTGGCAATATGATACAGTTCAATCAATGTAAATTTCTTAATTATTATATATATATATATATATATTTTTTTTTTACTCCTTTTTGCCTTGCATTTAGTTTATATCTTGTCTTAATGCCTCTTTTGTTTTATGTAAACCAATTTGAATCACATTCTTATTTGTGGAGCATACAAATAAACTGGCTCTAATTAAGACATAACTATGTATATAGATTGAAGGAAAAAGAAACCACCTCTTGAAAATATGTCCTCAAAAGCACAGAATAACTGCTTTATTGTAATAAACAATGTTTTGACCTGACTGACATCAGTAAAACATGTTTCTAATGCTGTTTTTATAAACCATATATTCTTTTCATTACAAATTAAGATCTGTAAAATAATCATAATGCATCAACATCAGTATCAATGATCAAAACGAGTCCCAGTATTCCTTGGGGAGCTCACAGCATTAAAAACTCCAGTGCACTCCAAATTAGCTGTTGAGTTTTGATCTCTGTATGGATCTGCTGGAGTGGCTATTGAGTCTGAGTAAAGAGTGGTCTGAATTGGACAGTCCTGCTAATGTGAGGGAAGTTTTAGATTAATGAGGCTTCTGCCCTTTGAGGATATTGATCAAACCCAATCTGGCCAGGAACGATTTCCCATGCTCCCCTGCTGTAATATTAATAATGTATCAACATCATGAACAAAACTGGTCGCAGTATTCTTTGGGGCACCTACAGAATAAAAAAAACAGAAGGCCCCAAAATGTGAGGTGCAATTTAAATTAGTTGTTGAGATTTGATCTCTGTATGGATCTATTAAAGAGTGGTCACTAATATGTGGTTAGTTTTAGATTAATGAAGTCTTTGCTCTTTTTTTCTGTAATCATTTCTTTTAGTGTAAACAAACAAACCATGAATAAAGGGAGCCTGGAAGCTCAATGGGATAAGCATCGGACTGGGAGGCAGAAGGTGGCAGGATCAAATTCCAGCCCAGATTCCCCCATACCAGGTGTGTCCTTGAGCAAGACACTCAGCGCTAGCTCCTTGTAAGTCGCTTTGGATAAAAGCATCTG
>JAUMHL010000008.1:1348401-1380098 GCA_032362345.1 Sandelia bainsii | reverse complement strand
GATGGCATAAGAGTGGACAGAGAGAGAAAAGGAGGAGAGGAGCTCAGTGTAATGTGGGAGGTCCCCCAGCAGACTAAATCTATAGCAGCAACAAGTTACCATGCTCCCCTGCTGCTCATTGTCCACTTTTTATCAGTGACAATGCTGATGTTAGCCAGAAGCTATCACTGCTAATTCAGCTGGGTTCATTTATTATACCTGTGTAAATGGATTATTTTTGTTTCATAGCATAATAGTTTAAACAGGCATCAATAGCAGAAACAGGCTGTCACATTATGCAGCAGTGTCCAGCTCTGCGCTCTTGGTCTGTCAGAAAGAGAGAGAGGACAGCTGGAGATCTGGTCAACTAATAACTATATAATCAAGACATCTTCATCTTCACTGGCTCTGTTCTAAAATAACATTTTAGAGTGAGTTTATTTTACCTGATTCTAATCCAAATCAGATTATTTAAACAAGAAGATCTTAAATTAAGCATCTTTTTTATGATTTTCATGCAGAAATCTGTCTTGTGTTAACAGATTCCCGACAGAAAGGACACTGCACTTTGAGAATACTCATATATGCTAACAAACATTATCATAGCTATAACAGGCTTCAACCCACACTAGACTCAATTCCAAGCTCTGTGACGTTGCTTCCTCTCCCTGCAGTGGCTCTGTCTCTGGCCCTCCTGCAGGCATCGTTAGCCAGGCGATGATGGGAGCTACCTCAGCCATAATGGGAGGGTTGACTGACCCCTGACCCGGTATTGATCTGCTGGCTGTGTCCAGCTGGGCCTCCCCAAACCCAGTCAGCTGGAGAGATGTTTAAAAGCTAACACCCCAGCTCCCATTCACTGTGCTACACACTCATTAATTACATCATTTACCTGTGACAGTGACAAACCTGCGCAGCCACGCCGCAGTTTATTAGGGTCACTGTATAAGGCCCAGGCCAAACCCAGATCAAAAGTGTGCATGCGTGTGTGTGTGTACGTGTATGTGCAATGGGGAGTGAAAGACCCAATCTTATACAGTATGGGATTATGAGTATAGATGCATGCTCCAAAGGGGAGTGTGACTGCTTTGTCCTGGCCTGTCAAGCTTCTTAGTGAGGAAGTTTATTTTGATTTATTTGATATGTTGAAAGACAAAGATTGCCAATTTTGCCCCAGTAAAGTTTATCACTGTACGCCTTGTAAAACACCACGCAAGCAAAGATATTTGACATGTTTTTGGATGAAATATAAAATATTGTGGATTTAAGACTGCTTTCATTTTGGTTTTTTTTTTTCTGTTTTTGCTTTTCATGCCAATTTGCTGACTCAGTCCTTGGCTGGTCTTTGTTGTCTTTGCTGCTCACGAGCAGCTGGATGTTTGTGGCCCATTCATTCCTCGACTTTTGTTGCTGCCTTTGCATTGCCTCTTATTTCTGCAGGTGTCTCCAATTCTATATCCAACTAGAAATCACCCCTGTTCCCCTAGCTTCACCCCTCTGTCGTTTCTTCTCTTTCAATATCCCCTTCCTTTTTTCTTTACTATAGCCCTCTACACAATAAAAGACTATTGGTTTCCTCTTGCCATACCTTTCCCACTACACAGTGGTATTTCAATCTCAGCTCAATCGAGAAGGCTGACCTGCAGACATAAAGAATTGGCTTTAAGGCTTTTGAAATAGAGCTAAATCTGCTGCAGGTCACACTGGGGGAAAATAAGCAGCAAATGTAAGTAAGCATGAAATAGTTTTTCATAAATAATCCAAATGACAGCAGGCTTTCTAATGGTGCCATGGGGCTGTAAAAGAATATGTTGCCAATTTCTCTCCTATTAAAGTGAAATAGAAAGCCAAATACATAACGGTGCTGACGGAAAAGTTGCATACCTGGACCCACTGGAGTGGAGATTGAGGACACAGTTGGGTGTTAGAGGTAGTTGCAGTTAAAGGTGAGGTGGAGGAGTGATTGCTAACCTTACAGTCACGGTTTCATTGTGAGTGAAAAAAAATTCCCCTCCTTTACATCAAATCAATTGGTCAATAACTGCCCCCTTTTCCTGCGTGTGCACAGGTAGGCACCTCTCATCTGTTCCCGTGCAATGTTGATTTGATTTGCACTTATGTTTTCACAAATAATCAATGCTCCATTTTCACTAATACAAGTGCCTGTAAAGAAAAAAGGAGAGAAACAATGAAAGAAGAAGGACAAAGTGCTAATGGTGATGCCATTGACAGAAAAGAAAAATGTCAGGTTGTAACAATGCTGGATTGGGGGCAGCCTGTCCACAGGAATTTCCCCAAGAGATTTAATAAAGTATCAATTATTGTTATTATTATTATTATGTACATGTTGAGTGCTGTATTATATCATCTTATTATTGTGACTGATGCATCAGTGTAAGTTCCTCAAAAAAAAGTGTCTTAGCTTAAGAGTCTAATAATACTGTCACAACCTAAAAGGGTATGGAAATGGTATGCAAACGAATGAGGAAAACTGGGTGTTACATACAGTATGGCACGCTATCTGAGTCACAAAACGTTTGACTGCTGTTGGGCATTAATCCAGCTATTTAAGGCTACTATTTGTGTTTGTGTGTGTATGTGTGTGAGAGAGAAATGATTTGTCCCCTTAAGTCAGAATCTGTTATTTAGTGCTATTATATGGTTAATTTTGCTGGCTGCCCTGAGGAAGATAGAGTTGTCAGGGGCTGGTGTGAATGCTTGATGTAGTAAGAGAGCAATTTTGAGACGTCCATTAGGGATTGGTGCTGGTCCCTTGTATGTATGTATTCAGTTTTTATTTAAACTGAAGGGAAATGATGATATGACTAAGATGATTTTTATTTAATGTTAGAGGAGTCAATAGCTTCTAGGTTACATATAAAGTATGTATATATTTTTTTACAGTACTGTATGCATGGAAATAACTACGTAGACTTCTGTGCCTTTATTTATAAACCTGCCAAAAAATAGACATTTTGAACTTCAGTGAGAAATAAAGATTAAAATTCTTTAGTTTCACTCTTACTTGCAAAATAAGGAATATACATTTTCCTTCCAACTTCTTCGAACTTAAAATTAAGTCTTAAACTGGAAGTCTCACGTGCTGGTTAAGAGTAGACCCTACATGGCTGCAGTACAGAAACAGAAATGAGCACACACATTTGAGACATGATCTGGACTGAGTGTAAAATATCATTGGTAATGATAAGTAGATTTAACATATCAGCAGCAGAATGGATTTGTTTTTGTAGAATAAGTTATTGCTGAGTAAAATACAAGATGTTTTTTTACGAAAGGATAATGAGACATATGCAGGTTAAAGCATTGTATCTGATTGGCTCTTCTTGCTCTCACCATGCTAATAATATGATGATTTGACATTTCTGAAGTGTTTCCCTCTTTAGAAAAATGTTTCTACTTCTTTACTGCCAAGTAAAACAAAGTAAATATGGTCTTCAAATTTACATACGCACATGATTCTGGACATCTTATTACAAATCCAAAGGCATTCATGTTCTGCTGTCACAGCCTCACTTCTTCAGGAAAGAAGTGTTTCTGTTTTGCAGTTGACAGTCAGTTCATCCCAAAGGGCTTGATACAAGTCAGTCAAGTTCTATGAGACCATGCTCAAAACATCTCTTTAAGGATCTCACGTTATGCTTGAGGGCATTGTTATGTTGAAACACTGAAGGGTTTTCCTGCAACTGCTGCATAAAATTTGTTTTTGTACCAAAAGTCAAGAGTGTTCACATATTTTTATCTTATTGTTTAACCAAATACATAAAGGTGGAGGAAATAAATACAACAAAGGCACAAATTGATCTCGCTATATCTCACTGTATCTTTCTATGTATATATGTACAGTATGTGCAAGTGTGTATTTGTGTGTGCGTGCACAGGCCTCTGTGATTTCTATGCTCAAGTTTCCTCTCATTAGTCCTGACAGCTACTGGAAGAGGTAGAGGAGCGATCCAAATCAGCTGACAGTAATAGCACTCTTTACCACCCCATGACACAAGAGAGGGAGAAAAGAAAGCAAACAAACACCAATTATTGTCCGTCACGTGGAGGGGGGGGGGGGGGGGGGGGCAATGTTTGGGCACTCTTTGTGATCATGTGCTCCTTGCTATACTCACAGACCAAACAAGAGGGTGAGTGGAGTTGTTTCCACAGGGAGGATACGAGTATTGGTGTCAAGTAGGAACACAAATTCTGTTCAGCACTGTGAGACTAGCATTGAGTTTAATAGTCTCGTTGTTCTTGTTTTGTGTTTTGGCATTTCCTCTGTTATCTTTTTCAGTTTTGGAGCATTGACCTTGATACATGTCCGATAGCTGGTTTTCCACTATGCTGATGGAAAAGCAGTAACAAAGACACGGTTAAAGTGCTATTAGTTTTGATTGGTTAGTAATGGGCTCTTATTCATTAGCCAATTTATTGATCCATCAGTAATCAATGTTGGCTCATTTCCAACCCATGAGTTGAATCTCATTCAATTTCCTGAGGTGTCTGAGTCAAGGCAATCCCACCCCTCAACATTATATGACTTGTCATACTGCAGTGGAGTGCACACATCAGCCACATGTACTGTATGTGTTACAGTCACCTGCTACAGAGGCTGCATGTGAGTCTGAAACTGTGTATGCACCCCGTCTATCGGTTCTAGTCTCACTCGTGTTGGTTCCTCTGGTCTGCTTGTGGGGGTCTAGGGTAACACTTTCTCATCCCTCTCAGGATCTCATCCTTGATACCAACAGCTTGTCAATTATGCAGTGACACAGAGATCAGCTGCCTCTGTGGATGTGGACAAGATAATATGGTGACACTGAGTGTGCATTACACTGGGTCATGGCTCTGGGTTTGTAGCCAAGCTCTTTAAGAGACTGTAAAGCCAGTTGACCTCTTCTGAATGTGTTTCTTTGAAGGTGGTTTTTGGTGCTTGCTCTGTCACTTTCCTGATTATTTTATTTAGTCCAGCTTAATGATTCCGTGTCACTGACCATGTAATTGTTAACTTTCTTTACCGCTAAATGATTACATATTCACATTAGTATACAGTAAATGTCTAACTGTTCATAATGCTGCGTTTTTCAGAGTTGCTACTGATTTTCTTCAGTTCAGCAGTACTTTAATTCTACTGCCTATTTAAGCTGCTGCATTCAGTTCACTACAAAACTGTGCAAGAACTACTTATAAGGTTAATATCTCAGCAGCAACGTATCTGTGACAAAGTTACTACAACATCATTGTTTGTGTGGCTTTTTAACCATGCTGAGCTGAGCTGGTGATGGGAGATCTGCGACTTAAAGCCACTGATTCGTTAAGGTAAATAATGAAAATAGTAGTTTGACTTTAATCAGCTAAGTGTGAAGATTTGTTGCTGAAGATTAGTTAGTACATGTACTGAACCCCTCCTCTACGAGTTAGAAGAGAAGACTGATACAACTCAAATTTCTGTATCATAAATACATAGTGTAGGTCGAGCCAGCTGGTTAGCTTAACTTAGCCTAGCCTAAAGACTCAAAACTGGGAAACAGTCTGACAACACTCTGTAATGCAATTCACCATTAGCACCTCTAAAGCTCACTAATTAAAATGTTATGTCTTGTAAGTGTACTCTGTACATAACACAATGTGAAAAATAAGAATTCACAGTTTTATGGGGGTTAGGTAGCAGACTATTTCTTGTCTGAGACAAGTAACTACCTGGAGTCTCAAAGAAGTACATAGACTCCCATAAAATGATGAATTCTTTTTGTGTATTTTTAACCTATGAGATGTAAATTTTTTTACAGTTGGAAAAAGCCAAACATGACAGTGGTATCGATTTTCTTATCTAACATTTGACATGACAGCACATAAGCTTATTTCCCAAAGTGTCAAACTAATCCTTTAATATGTTCAAGCTCCTTTTTTTTAAAACTACAATCTTGGTTGAATGGGTCACCCGGGTCACATTTAGATATTGTTAAGTGGATTTGAATAGCCCCCTTGATTTCACAGTTCCAAATGACCTGTGATAATCAGGTCATTAAAATGAGCCCATTCGCCACATCTGACACACTTCCACTCCCGTCTCATCTGAATAACAAATCAGCACTGGAGTGCTTTCTCAAACAGAAAGTGTAGGAGGAGAAAAAGCAGAGAAATCTGACTTTCTTTATTTTTAGGTTAACTGTATCCCTATATTTAGGAGTGAAGATAGTTAGTAAGCTAGAGGGGGGAAGAAGTCCTGTCAAAAGTGTCAGTGCCTGTGTGAAAGTACCCGGTTTTCTTAATTCATCCCTTAGGACCGGATAAGTCTATCAATCTGTTAAATTGGAAAGCCATTAGGTGCCCTGGTTTATGTGTTTCATGCTGTTAACTAGAGGCTGATTGATTGTTGTTCCTTTGATGGGATATGCTGATCTAATCTCACTGTGTGCACGTTTGCAATAAATTACACAATTCATTTCCCCCATTAAAGGGGGGAAAATCACACCTCCAGGCATGCCTCCGCTCTGCAGGCAAAAGAGCAGGGAACCTATTTTATGGTGCCATTTAGCCAACAAGCTTTCAGCAATCCCAGCCTTCTTTCTAACCCCCTCCCTCACCCTGTACCCCTCCAAAAAATCGAAGCATAATCAAGGTGTATGTTTAGAAAATTTATTGTTATAATTTTCCCCCCTAATCTCTTCCATTTTCCTGCAGCCGGGCCGACATAGATCATCATCTAAAAAGAGAAAATGGATAGCAGTTTAAAATTTATCGGTCTTTGATTCTCAATTATGTGTGTTTATGACTTCATCTGTCTTCAGTGACTTCAACCTTTTCCATTATGGTGGAATATTATTTGTACGGAATCCATTAAATTCACAAGGCAAGACTCTAATGGTGGGGCTGCAGCGATTTGCAGAGGGAAAAGTTTTGAAAGGTTGGCTTTAGAAAAAGTGTGGCTGTTATGACACAAGAAATTGCTTTATTGATGGTCTGCTCTGCTGCCTGTGCATTTGGCCATTTGTTACCCGGCCCATATCTATATCTCAGGCTGACACTGATGAGAACTTTTCTTTTGCCCTCTCCAGATTACCGAGTTGTAATGACACATGCAGGCGGGCTGGGTAAAAGCTGACGATCCAGGGCAGATTTTTTGGAGGTACAAAATGTGGATATTGAGGCTAGGTGTCTGGATGGCTCCAATGAATCTGCTCATGATAGAGAAAAAAAAGCTACATCTCTCATATGACTGTTTCCATCCAAACCTTACAGAGGTCATAATCTCTGCTGGGAAACAATAAAGGAAGTGTAGTGAAATGAGACGAAGGGAGATAATGTGGCCATATATTCTCATCAGTAGTATGCTAAGCGACGTTATCAAATTATTTCTAAAAGTAAATGTTCAAATACTAAGGGAATATTACAGCCCCTGACTGAAGTATATTTGCCAGGAGTGCTGCCATCCTCATCTTAAATACATGTTGTTTCCCGTTTACACAGAAAGTAACAAGATTCTCTCAAGTCAAGTGGCCACTGAAGTGTTCCAACCTGAATGACATTGAGCTCCTTCGATTGGCTGGTGCAAGGGGGCAGAGTAAAAGCTAATCAGGCTGTAATTCAAGATTTGCCTGGCCACTTACAATCAATACCTGCACAATCCCAATTAAAGCTTGCCGGGTCAGTGGAGGGCCACCAATTCCTTTACAAGTTAAATGCAATACTTAAATCTAAGCAATCTTAGCGTGGCCTTCAGTGGTTTAATGGCTCGTCTCAACCGAAGTGTCTAGTTAAAAGTGCAAGAAGGACACAGGCTGGACAGGTTTCAGTGATAAATGGTGTTGTCTGTGTGCATGTAGTTTGACACCTAGATCTTTTTGTCCAACAGGATTCTGTGCAAACTGCCTGTTTCAATTCCTCATATCAAATGTAAACAATAAGGATAATCTCAAAAAACGGTTTTCAATGGCAACTGGACTTGTTTTAGTTCCTTGACTACTTTTCACCCTTCCATTCCAGAGGGCTTTTTCAAGTCTGACTGACTGGTAGGAGTTGCAGGTTTATAAACCCTGTGGAGTCCTCAAGTTGCCATTGAAAACCGTTTTTTGAGATAACCATGACCTGGATGACTGAGAATCTCCACAGATAATAAGGATAATGTTTCATCAAGTGACAGTGATGTTAAGTAAGTCATTTTGTAAAGTTAGATTGTGTTAAAGTGTAGTAATACAGCAGCATATGATCCATAGTGTTATTGAAATGTAAACAAATTTATGTTTTTCTTTAGTTTTGCTGTTTCTTAAAGAGCAAAAGTTCAAAGACTCAGTCCCAGTGATGGAAACTAACCTTTACTCATGTACAGTACAGTACAGTTCTGATGTACTTGTACTTGGCTTGATTATTTCTATTTTTTTCATTACATTACATTTCAGAGTCTTAAAGCATACTTTTTACTTTCTTTACTTTTATCTGACGTCTTTAGTTACTTTGCTACAGATTTAGATTTAACATAAAACCAAATGTTTTAAATTACTATGGAGTGCATAATATTTTATATATGAAACTACTAGTTGGTCCTAGGAACCATTTTAATGCAGTAACATTTAGTTCTGATACTTTATGTGCATTACGTTGTTAAGTACAGTACTTTTACTCCACAGTAAAGGATTGGAATGCTACCTCCACTACTTACTTGATTTTATATAGAAAACAAGTTTATAAAACAGGATGACTTTTTAAAACAGTATTACAATAAATGTTGTTAAAAATTAGAACCAGCTCAACCAACTACAACAGTAAAATTCTACTTACAATATTAATGTATGTAATATATAAGCACCAATAATCCAGTAATACATACTGTAACAATATAACACTTGCAGGCAGGGTTTTTTTCTGTAACATGAGAACTTTTACTTTTGATACTTTAGGCATATATTGCTAATAGTACATGTTCTTTATCAATGCAGTAATTTGACTTAAAATTGTGTATTTTTACATTGCAATGTTGCTATTTTTACTTTGGATACTTCCTCCCTCACTACTGAGAATTCAGTTTCACCTTCAACATCACCTATTTTTCTCCATTCTCCTTCCAGTTTTCTCCCCCGTTGAGCTTTTGCCGTTGCATCCATGTCTTTTATCACAATTTTGACCCACAGAAAGGAATTCTCACAAGATATCAAAACAAAAATCTATATTTAATATGGGAGCAATTACAAAGCGAAGTTGGCTGCACAGGGCTGTTGTCACCAGAGCGCGTGTTTTTCATCAAACAGGTCATTAGACGATGATGGATGTAAACCTATAAAGTATCTAAACTGGACCTTTTAACAAACCACGAGCAACACTATCATTTCTCTAATAGAACCTGCTGACCGTGTCATTCCCTGCTGCCATTTGTCATTTTTCCTTGTGAAATAATCAATATCTGGGTGCTTTGAAATAAATAATATAAAAGTCATAGTAACCTACCAGAGGAGCAACAAAAATAGACTTATGGAGCATTCAAAGGGCCTATGTGGCTTCTGGGCAATGTCTACTGCATGCTTCTAATCAATGCATAGTATGAACTGTATTATTTAGTACAAGTACAGGCAACAGGATCTTAGTTTGTACTGTTGTGTTCTTTTTATCCCCATGTTGAACTGCCATTGTAATAATAAAATACTGAAGTATTCTCTTGCTCTTCAGCAATGTCTATTTGACTATTCAAAACACAATTATGGGAATATAATAAATACCTAAAAGAGTCACTTTTGTCACAGGATTAAAATCATAATAGAGAGGGGAGAGTAATGATATCTGAACAACTCCCAAGAATATATTTATTTATTTCTCACATTTTGTCACAAACAGCACCTGCCTCTTTGTGTGTTTTTAAGATTCTTAAAAATGCAGATTGACCAAAATAATTAGCCGTTTCTTTTCCATTTTCTAAAGTGTTCTTGAGCAAATAACTTTACTTAACTTCACTTAAGAAAATATGAATATTGCAAAAACATGTGAAGCAAGATCTTATACTTTCCATAAAAGTAGATTCAATTCTCTGCTGTCCAAATTGTTTTTATTATTGTTTTTATTAATTACTAAATGTACAGTAACTAGCACCTGATACTGTACACTCTGCAGTTAAATAATGTAAAATTACTCAATCAAACAAGATTTATAAGAATTTATAGCATGTTTGCCTTACATTTTCAGAAATCAACGTTTCAGAGATGTCCAAATTCACGTTATTCCAGGAGTCACACATTTTGGAATAATGTGAATTCTTTGAAAATTCACAAAGATGCACATTTTGCATCTCTGTCTGAGAGTGCCATGAAATACCTGAGATGATGACCACTGCGTAAGGAAAGGCGGTAATTACATGACAGTAACATGATATCTGCACTCGAGCAGCTCTCTAAATGAATAACACATGTTAATTACAGTACATGGACGTGCTGGTGCATGTAAGAACTCTATGGCTGATTAATAAAAATTTAAAAAAGCACCGTGGCACCCAGGACAACCTTTACCTGACACCTTTCATGATGACTGCATGTCACATGGCTAATGAATGTCTTCTGGGAACACATGATAAAGATGAGGAGGATGATGGGATGATGATTCATAACTGAAATGCATCAGTTAGGCCACACATGTGATCATATAATATTACTTGTTACTATATGTCTTGGGCTCATACAAAGTATTTTTGCCTTTGGAGGACAATGCAGTTATTTGCATTGATTCTCTGGACACATATCCCGAATTTTACAACCTCTAAATGACACAACCCTAACAGCAACCAAAATCCTAAAGTCTAACGTAAAATGTAATGGTGGAGAACTGATTGTTGTGCTCAAACTGGAGGACACCTGCCATAATGTAGCAGTATGACATTTTTCTCTCCATATGTGATTAAAACAAGCATCAACACACACTCTTGTGGTCCACACACACGTGCATTTCACACTTATGCCCCACAGAGGACGCTGCCTCCCCGTTCTTCCTCTACACCGGCCAACCAATGGTCTGCTTTTAACAAGTCAATTAATATCAATGAGTGAATATACATAGCACATTTACAAAGAGTGCAATCTGAGGGATGAATTAACCAAATCGATTAGGGAGGAATAAATGAATAGTGCGATCCGCAGACTTTGTGGAAGTGGCCCTCGCTGAAAATCAATGAATTAGAAATATGAATCTAATCGCCCATTGGTGACACTTGGAGTAGCTGCAGTCTGATCTCAGGCCTTTTTCATATTGTCATATTGTGAGAAGCGAAAATGTAGGGGTTATTTTATGAAGACTTATTAGTAATGCGGACAAAGTGACAACACACACTTATAGTTAATTTTGTTTTGTTGAGGAAAAAAAAAGTCACAACTTTGAAATAAATAAAGTAATTTATTGATTCAAAGAGCAGCACGTGATTCAAATACGTCTGAACTGTTTAAGTGTATTTTTGCACGACAGTGGGAGTATTGTGTGCTCTTGAATAGCCTAGCTGTTAGCTTCCTGGCTCCTTCACCTCACAAACAGGCATGACGGGATTTCTTTCAGGTAACTTGATTTTATTTCATGGTAGCCGTGGCAATTTTATAGGTTTAAAATATGGTAACATCTCTTACATGTATTGATGAGTAGCCGAATTGCACCTGTAGTCTGAGTGAAAATGGTTAAAAATGTATCAGTCACTATTAAAAAAATCCACTGGATTATGAGCAGTCAGTCTGTGTGTGACTGAAATGTTAGCTGTGTGTTGAGGTGCTTGTTCTGACGTCGCTTATCCCAAGCCTTCCTTTTGGGCGCTAACAGCTCTGTGTTCATTTGCTGCCTAATTGGGACTATATGAGACCAATAACAGGCGAGCGCACACAGCCTGCAGCCAGAGCGCACAGAGAGGGGAGGATGGTCTCTCTCTCTCTCTCTCTCTCTCTCTCTCTCTCCGTGTCTCCCTTAATCCCATTTGCCATTGTACATGCCCAATCGCCTATACTTTCCGCATTTAACTTGGATGACATTTTTATTTCATCATTAGCATCAGACGCCAGACTGACTGACATGGTGGACACAGTTTGCGTTTTGACGAAAGAGAATGAGACATGTTTATGATTATACATGTTTTGTTTTACCTCTCAAGGGTTTTATTATATTATTTTTCTAGCTTAGAAGAACGTGTGTTTTGACGCGCTCTCCGGGCGTGAAAGCGACTCTCCGCGTAAAACCATCAAGAAGAACAAAACAGGGACTCCGAACAACCCGGATATCAACAGTCTCCAAACCAGGCTCGTGTTTTTTTATATTTCTTTTTTAAGTCCTGCTTCCGTGGTCATCTGCGTTCAGACCACAACTACAGCGATGCCAGAGACAACTCAAGAGACGTGCGCTTCGGCCAAGGATTCTCCTTTCTTCATTAAGAACCTGCTGAACTGTGATAGCAAACCGTCCAAACCCAAGCCGGTACTGGCTGCCACAAAGGCAGCCTTAGAGGGAGGATTTTCCCTTTCCCAAGTCGGGGACTTCAACTTTCCGCGCTTTGACCTGCCGGCACAGAGGTTCAGTCTACCGGCTCACTACTTGGAGCGCACCTCGGCGTGGTGGTACCCCTACACACTCAGTTCATCCGCCCACCTACATAGAACTGAAGGTAAGTCGGATATAATATTTATCATATATTATAGGCACACACAGAATATCACTTATGGGAAAGCACTGCTGGCCACTGTATTCTATTTTGATGTTGGTATTTTTCTCTTAGTCAGTAAAACAGGGAAAACTTCGTAATTTAATATAACAATCGTCACGTGATCTTTATGTCTCCTGTGCAATTTAGTACATATAATATTTCGTCGGCAAACAGTTATTGCACTTCCTTCTTCAGAAATCTACTAGATAAAAGTGCATTTTGTGCGTTTTGGTGATAGAAGATAATAGTACATGCACTGTCTTTACTACACCACACAGTCTGTTGTGGTTTTAGGCCTATTTTGTTAAGCCACGACGACGATAATAGATCAATAAAGTGACACACTGCATAAAATGAAGTAGACATCAAATCATGAGATGAGAGTGACGATGCGCAGCGTGCTTTTGATTTGTCTTTTGACGCTCACTATGAACATCTCACCCCAGGGGCTCAGTCACTGACAGTGTTCTTGCCTGCCTGTTTCTGTGGGATTTAAAACACACTGATATGAATCGCGCAAAAGTGCCTTCATACAAAAGAAAATAGATTTTTGACAGTTATGAGAGTATAACCTGAATGGTTCCAATAAAAGTAACAAATAAAGCATGCTTATAGACTGAATATTTTATTTTTTAATCTATCAGAGGTGCTTTTTAGTAGGGTACATTTTATATATTTGAATACTGTTGTCAGTCATGTCTAACTAAATGAAATTGTTTATGTTTATGTAGCAAGTCATATTTTTCTGCGAGGTTTGCCATACAGTTTTCTCAAAGCCTACAGGCTGCTCTGTATCAACAGGCTGTGAGAAAAACACAGACTCAACACCAGGCCCCAGTGTTTATGACCACATCTCCCTGTGTCTACATTTCAGTCACCGAGAAACCAGGAGCCAGAGACTCCTCTCCAACCTCGGGCACGGACAGAGACTCTCCAGACCTGGTACTCAAATCCGAGCCAGACGCAAAAGACGACGACGAGGACGATGAGCACACCAACAACAAAAGCGGAGATGAGATAATCCTAGAGGAGAGCGACACGGAAGAAGCCAAAAAAGACGAGCTGGAGGAGTGGAAGAAGAGGGACGACGACAAGAAGCCCTGCCGCAAGAAGAAGACGCGCACGGTTTTCTCCCGGAGCCAGGTGTTCCAGCTGGAGTCCACCTTCGACATGAAGCGGTACCTGAGCAGCTCGGAGCGGGCCGGTCTGGCGGCGTCCCTTCACCTGACGGAGACTCAGGTGAAGATCTGGTTCCAGAACAGGAGGAACAAATGGAAAAGGCAGCTGGCCGCGGAGCTGGAGGCCGCCAACTTGAGCCACGCCGCGGCGCAGAGGATAGTCCGTGTGCCCATCCTCTACCACGAGAACTCGGCCTCAGAGAGCGGCGGCACCGCTGCCAACGTGCCCGTGAGCCAGCCCCTGCTCACCTTCCCGCACCCCGGGGTCTACTACTCCCATCCCATCGTCACGTCTGTGCCGCTGCTCAGACCGGTTTGAAAGTATCTGAGCCTTACGGCACAAGTTGGTGTCTGTTTCCAAAATCAAGTTAAGAAAAAAAAAAACACTAAATATTTTTGTACAACTTACAGAATGAAGAAACAAATAAAAAAAAAAGAATAAACAGACACTGTCAGGCCTATGCGGACCTATGTTGGCAAATATATTGTCATTTTTCATGTTTACACATGATCCAGCGATTTAAACCCCATGTTTCATTATTATTATTATTATTATTATTATTATTATTATTATTATTATCATATGAAATGATCACCTCAGGAGTCCACCTGCTTATACTGCCTGATACGGTTTTTAAGGCTAATTTTATTTCCTAGTTTTTACACCATGACTGTCGCTGGACAAAACATCTCTGTGTGATGTATTAAAAAAATCACCTTGTTTACAAAAATCGGCGCAAGTCTGCTTATCATCTAACACTCTTATTTGATTTTCATTTACATTTCCACAACTGATAACATGCTGATGTGCAATATACTGACTGTGTGCTGTGAATGAATGAACATCCTATGAATCATCTATTCACGGTGGAATACTGACGAGGCTTTGTTGTAATATTTCCTTTTTTTTTTTTGCTATTTAAAGCGCTTGACGGGGACAATCAAGACACTCTCAACTGTAAAATATCCATGTAGCTTTCTGTTTAGTTTTAGTGATTCTCACTCTTGTTCCCTCCACACGGACACGTCCTTTAAGCACAAGTGTGAGCTCCGATGTCTCTTAATCTTTGTGTTTTTGAGCAGGAGCGCAAAAATATCGACTACACTGGTGTACAAAATATGTAAATGTATATATTTAAAGAGGCGCGAGGAGAGGAGCTGCCACTTGCGGCTCCACCTTTGTACAGTAAAAACAACGTTTTGATATTGTATTGCTGAACCATGTTGTGAAATAAATGAATATTCCTTACATATCAGTGAATTCTTGTATGATATCCTTTCTGTATCCAGTGACAAATTATAAAATATCAGAAATGATTCGGAGGTTAAATAGACAATTTTATAATAAACACATTTATATATTAATATAATTTTAACAATAACAACCTTAAAAAAACTCACAAACATTTTTACCTACCAAGAAACGTAAGAAAATAATAAATATAGATGGTGATAAACCAAATTATTGTTTAATCTGATAACAGACACACACTGAACCCTACACACACACGCACATACATAAGGGGCTTGGGCAGGTGGGTTTTTGTAATCATCTTACTGTTACGCACTTTAAAACCGTTATTTTACATAAAAAAGTGGCTCGGTCAATTAGACGCGTAATTGTCACCATCTTGCCAAAATTACGGGTAATGTATTCAGCAGAGGAAAATCACTCCCTGAGTATTAGCTGCTGTCTTTTCACATTTTTTTCTCTCTTGTGTGTTCAGTGTGAGGTGGAGGGATGTTGGGATATGATGATGATGATTGAGGAGCCAACAGCTTCCTAAGTAAATTTAGTCACTGTTGCATCTGAGTCTTTCTTAAAAAAAGAAAAAGCAAATAACTCCACCTTAGGATTTCAGTGTTTCAGCAAGCCGTCACTTTGTTATATTTCTTTTACATTGTATAGATTTTATAAGCATATTTTAAATATTTCTGAACGTGATAGTTTTTGTCTGCTTTTAAGAAAACTCTTTTCTTCATGAGGAAAACACTCGTGATGCCACTGATATTTAAGTCGTGATTGTGCAACACACAAAAAAACACTCAAAGATCTGCAAATAACATCTCGCTGTATGTAATAAAACCTATATGTTGTAGCAGCCTAAATAATAATGTAAATAATTATTTTTAAAAAATTAAAAACGTTTTATTAAACTGGTAAGATATTATCCTACAGGTGTCACTGGACAGAAATCTGTGAAAATAAGACGTACACTAAATATTCAGTATTTGCTGTGTTATCAAACCAATTCTAATCTTAATCAGAAAATGCGAAATGTTTCCGAGTCACAGTGATCGAGGTACTTTTGACAGGATCCATGGAAGATAAACCGAGACTAAACCTGAGTCTGAAATTTTTGTAGTTACTACACATACTGTTTTATGTTTTACTTAAAAAATACGATGTATGGTGCTGAAGTTATGAGGCAGCAGTGCAGATTCAAGGGGAGAAGGTTGTGAAGGGAGGGAGGGAACCGTCCTCTCAGCTCCTGTTGAGCTGGACACAGGCACAATAAAATAGCAATGATCAGTAATAAGTAATAATTTTTTACAAAATTAAATAATGTTTTAAAGTCAAATATAATTTTTCAAGCAAAGATTTTAACATTTTGTCGCTTTTGAGTCTGAGAAATCACCTCCAGACCATACTCAGGTGAGTCCAGGCTGCAGGATCTGCAGAGAAACTACGACCTGCTGCTGCTGCTGGGTGATCCCTTTAATTAAAACACCAAATGCACAACAAAGCTCCATTCACTCACTGTATGTTTAACGCGCCGACAGACAAGCGTCATCGTCAACCTCAGCCTGCAGTAATTCATCTAGTAACAGAACAGTCATCATTGCATTTGGATTGACCAAACATGAGACACGTTAACATGTGAGAACACAGCGGAACTACTTTGAATTTTAACAAACGAGATAGTTAAAAATAAACTATGACGCACATGTATTTCTCAGAACAACAAAGGTAATTTTCTCTTTTCACCTATAAGCGAATATAGTTATTGGAAATTAGTCAGTCAGCTATAAATTGCATTATGACCTCATCAAGAGACAAAGGGTTCATTCAAATATCGTCAGTATTGACGCGTACCTACCATGCACACTCAACACTGCCCCATTACTGTAAATTAATAGATTGATATGGCATTATTCCCCTGGCACATATTGATCTGTAAACGTCTGCAGCACATTGCGTCAAGTAAGAGCAACGTTCACACGCCGCTTCTGTTCAGCTTATGACCTTGATTTGCGCGCATAAATTGAAAAAATTACCACTCGATAATTTCCATTTGTGCAACATCTTTATGTAAAGGAGAAAGGGAGCGGGGCCAAAATCAGATAAAGTACATTTGCAGGAAAGGGGGCAAACGGACGTGACCGGGGACTGCGCTCAGTGTTTTACATTAAAATGGAGAGCTGAATGGGCAATTTTAAGTCCTATCATGGGTTTTAGTGCCAGTTTGGAAACACACAAGTGGCCTGACCACCTTGCGTAACGCTAGCCTCTTCTCTGCAGCAACTGGCATCTGCTCACAAGTGTAGTTTGAGAATAAAAGTTTGTTATAGCGGGACACAGAGGCTGCACGGAGGGATTTAAGCATTTATTTTGAGTGCCAACGTGAATCTGTCATATAAATGAAGCCTAACGAACCATTTCTGGCTGATTCATAAAATGAGGTTATCTGGGGTCCCTGAGGCGCTGGCAGATGCTTCCCCGCCAGACAGAAATCGTGTGATTCCGGTGATATTTCAATCAAACAGTAAGAGAATTGTATAGAATATTTAAGATTAAATGATATTTTACACCCTCAGTTATAACGTTTCCAATATCTTTAACAAATCATAACAATAACAAACATCCTCCTTTATGTCTCCCTCAGGCAAACTGGGCCCAAAGTGAATGTGCCAATAGAGAAGTTCAAGCAAATCTCATGTTTGAACAACTCTTTTGACCCTTCTTGAAGAGGAAATCTTGTTTTAAACCCATCCCATTTGCTTTCCTGATTGAATGCGAGCATCAGATTTTCATCAAAGTTCTATTAAGTGAAACATAGGTTGCAGGGCACCGTCTGATTGGAACAGTTTAAATTTTAATTGTGTTTTTGATTTGACATATAGTTGCTGTGAAGAATGACACTGAAACGCCGAGGGGCGGTCGATTTTTTTAATTTCTCCCCGAGGAATTGATGAGTCTATCAGGGCAGTAGATTGGAAAGCCATTAAAACTCAATGGTTAGGTTGTTAATTGGAACTTGATGGATAGGAGCCCTTGGTTAGGCTGTACTGATCCAATCTTCCTGACTTTGTGTTTTCCAATAAATTACCTAGTTCATTTCCACACTCAGATTACATAAATTGTACACCTCCAGGGCCTGGCCGCTCTGCTTGCGTTTACAACTCTCTCTCTCTCTCTGTCTCTCATACATACACACACACGCACACACACACAAACTCACAGGTGCGCGCACGGACGCACACAAACGTCCCCTGAAAAAAGAGCAGGCCCTGCTTTCTTGAATGAAAATCGAAACATAATCAACGTTTATACTTAGAAAATTTATTGATATCATTTTCTCTGGTGATTTCCTTATTCTAGACTTGGACACGCCATATATCATAATACACACGTGTAAAGGGTCTTTGTTTAATATTTATCGAAGCTTGATTCCCAGATCAAAGCACCTCATAACTTCATCTGTCTTTCTCAGACCTTTCTCTCCTGCTAAAGATCTTGTTCTGTTATTGCGGTAGGGCCGCCATACACCACCTTTCATTGTGATAGAGCACGACGTTAGGCCCGCTCCCTGGGCCTCGCTAGGCCTCAGTGAAGCACAGAAACATAGGTAAAGGGATGAGCATTTCCATAGTAATAAGGGGGGGGGCTATGCTGCTTGGCCTGTAAACGTAAACTTTGGCACAAAAACGTGTGTAATTCATTCACTGCAGCACAATAGCAGCCTGCTATGTCCACTATCTCTATGACGAACTAATCTCACTTTACAAAAGTCGTCTGAAAGTGATGAAGGCAGCTACACCGACAAAGGTCTTTGTTTGAAAAGAGCGGCATATAAAATAAACCCATTTAACTGTCATTGCAGATTTCACGCCTTATGTGTAACCACCATAAATCCAGCATCCGCCCCGACTGCCCTCATATATTTGCCCCCCGTCAGGAAAGTCTCCCCTGCGTAAGCGTTTTGTTAAGATCGTTTAGCAGCTGCTGGCCCCGCTGCCAGTTGACGATATTTACGCATTTATCCAGATGCTTCTGTCTGGCAGCTCGATGACGACAGAATCTTCTGTCAGCATCATCAACACCAGCAGCAGCAGCATCGGTGCCGACAGTCGTCTTCTTTTCCAGTCTGTCTTAACACGGGATGCCAGGAAGAGCGCTGACATGATGATTAAAGCAGACTATTTGTAATGTGTCTGGGGCTCCCTTACAAAGCAGTAAAAGGGGGATAATATGGCCGACCCGCCAGCTCAAGCCCCGCAGCTGTCCCGCAGCCAGACACAACCAGAGAGAGACACACACGCAGATAGAGAATGGTTAGTGAAGGAGGGAGGAAGCACAACCCCCTCCTCACACACACAAACACACGTGCGTAGCGAGCCCCCACCACCTCCAATCAATTAGTCAATCAATTAGCCGGCCTCCACTCCATGCGCGGTCATCACGAGGCAGATTAGCTCAGTAATGATCAAATTAATTCTTAATCGCAGATAATGGACGCGGAATGAGTTTATTATTTTCAGGAAAAATGAGTTAGGCCTCTGTATTAGTTCCAAGGCTGTATGCGCGTTACCGTCACCCCGGTCAATTTAGCATGCACAATAAAAAAAAACAAACGACATTACAGTTCTTGCATGAGGTCATCCTCAGTTGACTGAGCCATTTTCTGGTCGTAGCTACCGTTTGCATGTATAATAATTTGCATGTTGCCTATATTCTCGTCAGGCACAAACGCTACAAAAATAGGTCCTATTTCAATTCATGGCATAAGATCATATTCTAAAGGGCATAAACGTCGATTTTTTTTTATTCTCAAAATTTCTTAAAGCATATTTCAGTTTATTGGAAAACATTTTTAACATTTTTTATTTTTAACCATCAACAAGTAATAATTTATTCAAAAACACACTAGCCCCTGATTCAGTAACGTTGGTCCGCACACGCATACAAACATTCCACATCCTCGTTTGATTTGAAATACTTTAGACAACTCATACAACATTTGCTGTATGGATTTTGTGCGGTAAAATCTGATTAAAAACGGTAAAGGTAAACTGACCGTTTCCGATTCAAACACACTACAGACATTACTACTATACTGTATCCACATGCAGGGATGAGCACTGTTGGTCTTCCTCAGCTCTCTCGCTCTCCTCATCCCATCTCAAAACCTTGACAGGAATTTTGAAATTTCCGGGCTCGTGTTGGAGCCTGCGATTGGCCCAGGACGCTCTTACCTACATGCAAATGAAGCAACGCAACCTTGCTGCCTATGATCCAGAGCGTGAGGAGGAGGAACAGGAATACACTCATGTTCCCCGAGCTCTAGAAAAAACACCTCCAACTCCTTCAATGTTATAACTGCACAATTAAACAGGCTACAAAAAAGAGGACAAAAGACGCAATCTAATTTTTACGCACCAATCCTGTAGAAAGCAATAACGGAATACAAGAGGACAGACAGATTCAGTCAATACTTCAATACTGTTATGAAGCGAGAATGAGTAGCGCAGAAGACAGCGGGAGCAAGTGCTCGTCGGGCCCGATTTCCAGCTTCACCATCCAGTCGATTTTAGGCACGCCGTCCGATGCGCCGCGCTCCGGGACCAAGGAGCTCTCCAAGGGGCCACTGCCACCGCGGAGGCGTTCACTGTCGGTGTCCTCCGAGGAGGAGTGCAGCGGCGGGGAGGACTCAGCAGACTGCTTCTGCTCCGACACGGGTCACAGCGAGCCATGCACCCAACACCAAGCCCATAACTTCTCATGTTTAGGTAAGAAATTATTATTGTCGCTGTTGTATTATGATTATTATTATGATTAGAATTTGTATTATTATTGAAAATACTAAAACGTATTTTCAAAGTGGTACTAAAATAATAAAATTGTTAGAAATTATTAATACATTTTATTAAATGAATATAGGCCTAATTACCTCCTTTGAATATATAAGCAGGCCTTGTGCTTTATATATTTACTAACACTTCACTTTCATTGTTGTGTTTGTGACTGTGACACTCACATGCAGCCCATCCACTTGTTTGTTATGTGCAGACTCAATCATCGCAGCAACAGCGGAAGAGTGAGGTCGAATAATTAGCCCTCTGTCTTTCCTCTCATTGCAAATTTGATTGAGCCTACTAATTGATGAAACATGTTTTCAAAATGGCAGGACTACACGTCGTCAACCGAGCGTTAAATAGAGCGGGATTTAATTAATAGCTTGCTTTACACTGAGCATACTGATGATGAATTGTTTATTTAAAAAGTCACCTGCTTTCAGCTGCCGATTTAGTAAGTCAGAGTTCCCACTTGACGAACTCTCAACTGAGTATATTGTATATAAAGTGTTTTTTTTTTCAGTCCCCCGTTGAAAAAGCACGCTCAACACAGATGTATTTGTCGCTTCTGATATTCATCACCTCCCTCTCGTTCTGCAGGTCCCGCAAAAGGACTTCTGTCTGGAAACGACGGGCTCGCACGGCGGCCGCACCTGCCGCAGCCTCTGCTGCAGGATTATAAGGAGGAGCAGGAGAGACCGTGCCATCAAATGTCACCTCTGTCGGAGGAGAGACAGTCAGACGGTGCGGACAAGCAGGGCAACTCGGCCAAGAAGAAGACGCGCACGGTTTTCTCCCGGAGTCAGGTGTACCAGCTAGAGTCCACCTTCGACATGAAGCGGTACCTGAGCAGCTCGGAGCGGGCCTGCTTAGCGTCCAGCCTGCAGCTGACGGAGACTCAGGTCAAGACGTGGTTTCAGAACAGGAGGAACAAATGGAAACGGCAGCTCTCAGCTGAACTGGAGGCGGCCAACATGGCCCACGCCTCCGCACAGACACTAGTGGGGATGCCGCTGGTTTTTAGAGATAACTCCTTACTGAGAGTTCCAGTTCCCAGGTCTATCGCCTTTCCGACGCCCCTGTATTACCCTGGGAGCAACCTGCCAGCGTTACCTTTATACAACCTGTATAACAAGATCGAGTATTGATTGACTCTAGTGTATGATCACCACTGCAGTCCACGTAAAAACGCATTAAAAACAATACAACCTTCTTATAAGTGTCTCCACATAACGCCTGTATATTAATTGTATCACTTTATTTGTTGAGGGAGTTCTTAATATGCAGCAACTGTGTGTTTCACAAGAAAGCAATCAAGCTTCCCTATATGTATAAAATACACCGTGTGTATAATTATTATAATAATTTTGTACTTTTATTTTCCTTCTCTCTTTAAGTGATAACATTGGAGTTTAGCCTACATATCACATTCAAAAAAATGGGTTCCACAACAAAATGCTTTTACACAGTTTTATTCATAATTGGTTGGTTAAACATATTGCAAAGGATCATTTTTATTTCACCTAACGTGAACCCAAAGCTGACAGGAAAACCACAATTCTTCCATTTAAAGCAAAATATCATTGTTTCTATTGTAATTTAGACCTTCAATTATAACCTCTTCATTCAATAAATTTTCTATTTCAGTGAAAATCAGACTTGCTTTGTTTTATTTTATCTGCTGTAATTGTTTAAATATTTTATGAACATATTGGCAGTTTTATTTTTTTTAACTCAGAAACAAAAAACCTACAATAATCGTAAACAAGGCGGATGTTGAAATCTTCACAGCTTTGTTGACCCTGAAGAACATACAAGCAGTGCACATAATAATTTTCTAATCTGTGACACTCTCTTTATGCTAAAGGCTGATGATGTAGTCATAAATAAATGGTGAATTTTATGTTAAAGAGCAAGACTAATTCTAATATTAAGGGTTTTATAAGAGGTGCTTTAAACTAAGGTGTCACTACGACTAGAGTGAGAAAAAAAACGTAAGACGCTGGTGTAAATTTACATATATGACATTACTGTTTATACTGTAGTTTACACTGATTTTGGCTCACACATCTTCATACACATCAAACACATTATTTGCAGTTAATGTCTGTGAAGGTAAAAAGCCTTTGTAGGGCTGCAGGGTGAAATAAAATGCAGTTTTCCTTTTGCAAGGCTCAAACTTTGTTTGATTCCTGAGCAAATTAGCCTACATGCAGAATAAAATATCAAGTTGCGTCTAAAGTGGAAAATGTTTTCATTATGCAAGGTGTTTTAATTCATCTAATGGATTCATTTTGAATTTAGATACATTCCAAGTAGCCACAACGCTCTGCTTTAAGTCATGAGGTGGATAAAATGAGCAAGCTGTCTTACTAAGGTTAAAATATAAAAGTAACTAAGAAGTGTATAAAGGGTAGAAGAGAGAGGCGCTCTATCACAAGCCAATCATACCTTTGGGCGGGATCTTCTCCCATTTGAAGTCTGCCTCTTATGGCTCTCAAGCATCAGGTCTTGTAATAGGAAACCTAATAAAGAGGCATATTGTCAAAGTTCACGACGGTTGCCATCATTAATCGAAACTGTTCTCTTTTCTCCGTCAGTGTGATGAATTACTGTATCAGTTACACTTTGAATTCTGGACACCAAGTACAGTATGTCCGGTTAACTCAGGATCTAGTTTAGATTTTCAAGAGATCTATCGCACTAAATCAACTCACATAGTCGAATTTCACTTTACTATTTCATAACAATTCAATACATGAAAATACTAAACACAAGCCTGAATAGAATCACACAGATCTGTAGACACTCTCACTTGCAAGCGCACACAACGCACACACAAACACACGAATGTCCAATGGTTGATGGGGAGCGATAAAACCGTGTCATTTACCAGCTTTTCTTGGGTGTCACATCATGTACAAGGGACCCCCAGCACCACCACCAACACCACCACCCACCCATCCTCTCCTACCCATCCCACAATCTCTCACTGTGTGCTAATGGCTACATTACCTAGCAGAATCATGACTAGCCAGGCTCTGGTGCCCTGCAGATTATGCCTGACCCAATTTCTGCAACAGCCGCCCTGTGTTTCTGGGAAAATGGATAGCGTTAGACAACAGCAGTGATTAATGGGTAACTCCGGCACCAGCGAAGAGGTGAGGTGCAGGAGGATGAATTTGTGACAGATAGGAGAGGGAGAGAAAAGAGAGATAGAGAGAGAGATGGGGGACCATAACGCTTATGAAAAGGAGCAATAGCTTTGGTTGAATGAAGCTGTTTATTAGTTTCCAAGTGGTCATTATGTCATCAGGTGTGACGGTAATATGCCGCTCTTTTGGATGGATGTTTGCACCTCACTGACTTGTGGGAAATCTGCATGACCTGTCACCTGAGGTTGTTTGATTTACAAGACCGGGACAGGGAGAGAGAGAGAGAGAGAGACAGAGAGAGTGAGGGATGTGAGGAGATGCAGTGGCAAGCAAAGAAGAGAGTGAGAAAGTAAAAGGGAGGAATAGGTGGGAGTTAGGGGAGGTTTGATGTAACTATGTATCACTGCAATGGCAGGTGTGAATTACAAATTTTAATAGCAGGGCAATGAAAATGATTTGAAGTGGTTTAAACTGCAAAGAGACAGCGACTGGCATGGTGATGAAGATTTGTTGAGATGATGTGTTGTGCCTTAGGATTCATCAAACCTGCCTGGTAAGGTGAAAAGCAAGTGTAATTCACTCTGTGGTATAATTTATGATGGGAGTAATGGAAACTGTGGGCTGCACACAGTGTGGAGAGGGAGAGGCAAAGACAGAGAGCACTGGGCAAATTGATTCTCAGGATAGTTTTTAGAGCATATTTACAGGAGCACAATGAATTATATTAAATCCTCCAGATATCACCTCTTTTACATCTTCAGATAAAATGTGAATCAAAACTAACTTAATAGAGAGCCCATTAAATTTAAACAGCCTGCAAAAACATTATCTATCACTTTACTTTTGCATTTACAATGTTCTCTTCTAATATGTGTAGATATCTTTTTTTTTTTTTTTTTTACATATTCTATCCTTTCATCATTTATTTGGATGAAGGGTTTTCAACTACCTAGCAACATATTTACTGCCATTTGATTTAAAGAGGGTATGTGTGGCTTCATATTAGAGGTTATGAAGTATAACACCACGAGCAGATGCAGAGCCTCGGGTCTGCCTCAAGACAAGAGTTTTAAAAGCGATCGCAATGCATTAAGCCAGACAACTCTCAAGACCTGTTTGCTCCCTAAATGAATTTGAGGGGAGCATAACAAGGTTTTTGAGGCTGGCCCTGTCATCCGCTGGCTTTAACCAGCTTCTGTATTTATGGGTTAATGGTTAAAAAGGAGAGCTTGGACCAGAAGTGATTTTTCATGATTCTGTTTTATATCAACTGGAAATGAAGGAGCTGAAGGGAAATTGTGTTTGTCCCCCGCCTTCCCCGAGCCCCTACCCTTTCTTCTTAACGGTAGAGGAATATGCTACTGAACAAGGCAAAGGGAAATGGCAATGCAGTATATGGATAAAGTATGTTAAGTAAAAGAGGGTAAAACCATAGCTTTGGGAATTATTTGTGCTACTTTCAAGACACTGAAAAGATTACAAAGAAACAGGCATGAACATGATAAACACTGGGATATAACAAACACTGAATAAAAAATGGTTTTGCTTAAACTGAAAGCAAATGTATTTCAGCTGAAAAAGAATTTGCTTAAAACCATCATACTATGATTGACAGTATCAACATGACATATTTTGAGATGTTTATAAGGTCAAATACAAGCAGCTCCACTATTTGAACCACAATAAAAAGCATTTCCATCCCCAAGTTAAAGTCCCAAAGAACAATATTTAACCAAAAATCTGGATTGGAGCTTAAATGGCGAAATGCATTATGCTTCATTGTTAAATTACCAACCATTTCTTGAACTGCCTGTTCTGAAGTGCCACTGGCTGTCCAATATGCATCAAACTATTATAGGCTACAGTACATGTAGGGAACTCAGCTATTACTCTAGAGATAAGTCCATTAGCATTACCTTTGACACAATAATGGATGTGAGATACAATTTTCTGCTCTCCATTTTGTATTTGTAAGGATAATAGGGGGATTATCTTGAAGGCCTTATGCTACACACTCAAGAGTGAGCCCACACGGAGGACTGAGAGCTCTGCAACAGTTGTTTTCACATCCTCTCCTCTTTCCCTCAGCCCTTCCCTCTGCTTCAAGACCCTCTCAGAGAGAGTCAGGGAAGATAAAGCATGTCATTATTCTATTAAAGACCTACAATTTTTGTAATGGGACTTGCAGCGGTCGGCAGAAGTGCAGGCAGCTTCTTCAATATCCTGGACATTATTTGCTCGTTTAGTTAAATGATGTTTCTAATTCCCTCATAATTACTTGTAATGAGGCTGTCTCCCTCGTTTTGATGCGGCTACATCTTAATACAGTATGGCATTCTTTTTTAGGGATAATTACCTCTCATGAGGCCGGGGAGCAAGGCTGGGGTTTGTTGTGCCCTGCACACGTGGCAAATTGGCTTGTTTCCTGCCATCTTGTCTTCCTGCAAATTGGTAAATTACGTTTCTTGGCTGGAGCATTAGAACTGTTAAGTTTGCTTTCTCGGCTCCGTCAAATGATTGGCTTCACTGACAGAGAGACAGCTGTATATTCTGAGTTTTGTCTTATTAACTTTAAAGCCTTTATTTACAGATTATACAGTGAATGTTGGCAATGTTCAATATGGGAGCATTAAAAAGGTGTTCAAGGAACAGTTCTGAAATTATTTGGAAATATAGTACATTCCAGATCTCAGAACAACAAAAGCGTGCAAATTCATACAATTACTTCTTAATCTTAAATTCTATAAAAAATGTTTTATCTTACATGGGTCATTTTAAGATTAAACCCAGATAGCTATAACTGTAATATAATACAACTCTAAAAATGCATTTTTGTAACAAACTGAACAATGGAATCATATAGTTCAAAGTAGGTTACTGTAATGCTACAGCAAAAAACAACAGTCTCATCATTTTCATGCTGATAATATCATCAATTGAGACCTGAAAGTCGTCTTTTATGTTAGGGGTAATAACAAATATTTTATATTTAAACACTTGAATTGGAGAATTTCAGTGTACAGAAATAATATGTATGAACTCAAGCTTACAATTGATTTCTCCTTTCCTGTTTCCCTTCAGTTAGCAGACCTGTCTGTGTTGTCCCTCTGAAATGATCCAGCTGCTGTACTCCAACCACAGCCGTCACAGGGTTGGCTGAGGGGGTTTTATTTCTAAGTGCTGATGTGTCGCAGACAGTTTGGCTCTACAAGGGCCTGTTACACGCCGATTAAAGAGAGGGAAGGAGTGCTCCCACAGGGCAGCCTTGTACATTTACCCTGACCACAAAAAGGTCTAACGTTTACGCCCCGGTGCTGACATGACCTTCATACAAGGTCCCTCAGCTGCCTGGGTGGATACTGGAACTGTCTGGCAGAGACCTGCAGTGAAACTAACAGACAGACAGGAAGAAATCATATCTTTTATATCAGGAATGACCTGTCATATCCTGTAAAGTTAGATTTGGCTTTTATTGGGAAATATGGGAAAGAATAGTTATTTTTTACACGTTTGGCAAAATGTGCCTGTGATTTTCCAAAAGATTATGTCAGATTCGCTGATGAAGGAACAGGACATAAGATGTATCTGTTCTCCATTAAAACTGAGCCAACTGACAAACACAAAGGAAAAGTGTATAATTCAGATACAAATCCAGTCATCAATCATCTATTGGTGGAAGACAAACGCTGGCTTTTATTTTAATTTGTAAAAGCAAGGACAGATTCTCAAGTGTTCCCCTTGTGTTTGCTGGGTCAGTGATCTGTTTGTTATGAGACTTGATATTTAGCTCTTTTTAATATGGAGAGTTGGGATCTCTTTGTAAGGACCAAGTGGTCTCTTTCAGCTGTAGGGGTGTATAGAGAGATGATCTGTCACTTTAGTCTGAGATTGACTGCTGACCACATAGCCTGCAGCGCAGCAGCAGGGAGCACAATGAAAGCAGCACACTATCACCCGATAGCTAATTAGGGATCACTCCCCTGGAAGGGAATACATTTTCTTTGAGGGAGTGAGAGAAACAAAGCAAGAGGTCACTGAAGTCTGTGTGAAGTGTCAGTCAAAGCCACAAGCCACCTGTAATTTCTAAAGGCAATTCCTTGAAGAGAACTCGGTGGACTGGTTGACTTTTTGGTTATCATTATTGTTAGTGTTCCGTCATATCCATGATGGTAAAACTTAAGTGGCCTGACACTAGAGAGTTCAAATTAACGTTTTATTTTTTTCTTGTCCCACAGACATAAACTAAAAAAGAACCCCTTATGGAAAAAAAGCATGCAGTCTGTTTAAATTCCCAATTAAGTTCACACCATTCTGTCCCCAGTTTTTTCTGTCAATGTGCCCATATTTGTGAGCAATGAGTGTGTGTGTGTACATATATGCACATCTAGCAGTTTGAGCCTAGCGTTTGTACGGGAGACCTGGGATTTCTTTGAAAACACATTTGCAACCATTAGTTGAGTGTAAGGTTTCATGTGCAGAGTGCATCCTCTGGACTGGTGTCAGAGTTTCTGTGAGGCTCTGCTGCAGCCTCTCTTGGAGGGACAGTGCTGAGGGGAGGATGATGGTAGTGGCTGGTGGTTGAGGAGAAGGAGGGGGGCACTGGAGCCAGGGCGTCCCACCAACAATGCATCACGGCAGGCAGGGTGTAATCTGAGCCCCCCCTCTGGCCCTGGTGTGGCCTGCCACAGCGCACTCCCTCTTGGCCCCTTTGCACCCCCAAGATGCTTTTAAAGAGATTTGGCCAGCGAGAAAACAGCTCTTCAAAAGAATTGTCATCACGTTAGAAAGTAATTAGCCAGGCCTGAGGCTGAGGATTCCCTGAACTGACTAATTCTGCACCCCTAAACCATCCGTCTCGATGCTAGGCGGCTGGTGAGGCACGCTCTCAGTGTAGTGGGGAGGAGGTATTTTTGCAGGGGAAATTCCCATGGTCCTGCAGGTGAACAAACCCTACAGAGGTCATCCGGAAAGGTTATTCAGTAATCCATCTGAGTAAGGCTGCAGGTAGATTTGAAAATGTCTCACAAAACAGGTACAGGTAATTGTTGATTCTAAATGTAACCCACACATAAGAGAATAATAGTTGCTAATGTACTCCAAAATTGACTGCCACTTTGTTTTTGCAGATCAATATAAAGAAACCATTTCAGCACATGGCCACCTGTTCTTCCAAGCCTACGGGGCCCACTGGCAACAACCTTTCCTCTTACTATTAGACAAACTAATCTGATTGGGAAAGAGATAGAGCTAGGGAGGGGCAGAAACCTACAAACCACATGCTGCAGGGTGGGACTCGACACCACCAGTCCTCTTTTCCAATGTCTCTGATGCTTTAAGAGCTACTGTAGCCTTCAGCATTGTCAGACTAACACACAGTAGGTGGTAGAATGAAAGAGAGACAAAGAAATTGTGTGAACTCCGAGGTAAATATACAACGCAGATTTCAACAGTTTGAACTCCTGAGCTGAGGTTGTATACATTAAATGGTATTTTCTGTTTTTATATAAGATTATAAAGGAACCCCAAAGCATTTGTATCTCACTTTTGACTGTTCTAGAAAGGTGTATGAATGTATATGCTGGGGGAGAATAACTTCAAAGCCATCAGTTATAATGTGGTAAGACACTGGAGAGTGTGAAGGAAAATATACACTTGTTAAACCAGCAGGCTCCAGAAATGGCACTGAGCAATTGGCCAATTAGGAAGTGGTCCATCATGTCAAAGTCATTTGCAAATGGGAAGGCTTAACCCTTAGGGTTCGTAGGTCAGGATCAAAGGGTGTCCCCCGTGGGACTGCACAGAGATCCTTGAAGAAACGCTGATCCCAAGCTTTTGTAAAGGAATCTTCTAATTACAATAAATCTCCACTGCAAGGTAAAGACAGGAGTGTTGGTACAGTGGCTATATGATAGCTCTCACCCAAGGGCCTGCAGGAGGCCTATAGATGTCTGGATAGAAGACTGATAGGAGATAGTGGTAGCCACCAGGGTAGTGGCCTCTCATTTGCCCAGGTCAGAACCTCAGAGACTGATCACAGCATAGGTGGCTCAGGCTGACCAGCACCTCTGAGCCTTTATAGCCTCTGGTGTGTAACTGGGTCTTTGACCTTGCACACAGATTAGTATCAGTATCAGTATTAGTACTGGATTTAACTCTTCCCATCTTGTTTTCTCACAATGGCTTGTCACAGTTGGCTTCCCTTGAATGGAGCACACTCCTTTATTTGAGATTTTAGTCCCCTACTATGAACCTTTGAGATGATTACTTTTGCTGTCTGATCTCTTTCATACTGTTAATACTTTGTGTTTTTATAAGAGACAGTTTTGTCACACAATACTTGCTGCTGGGTGATGTTTTAATGTTTCAGCTAACAGAACATTTATATTGGTTTTCAAAAACATCATCTGCATAATAATAGTTCCTGAGTATCAAATGCTTAGCATATATTTGGTCTAATTACCCTGTAATCCTAAACATTTAGATTTTCTAGTGTGAGCACATGCTGCCACTGTCAGCTAAGGGGAAATTGCTTTCAAAGGCTTAAATTAAGGCCAACAGCATACAGTATTTATCCTAATATGGTAAAGTTGAATGATGCCTTAGCTTAAAAAGATGAGATTTCCACCGATGTGGATAAGAGTCAGTTCAAAGTTACTCTGTTGAGTGAACCTTCACCCTGCACACTCTCACACTGCCCATGACAGGTCGACGCGAAGGCTATGAAAATCAATGGCTGTATGTTCAACTGTGTTTTCCCTCTACATATTGAATCTCACTTGAAGAACAACCTTCTTTGTTCCTGCTCCAAGCAAAGCTGCATGACACACACACTGCTTCTCAGTGGTCTCTACCATTGGCCAAAGGGGGAGGAGAGAGGAAAAGGAGGGGAACGTAGCAGTTTGTTCTTCCTGCAATTTGCATTCACGGTTAGCTAAGCAGAACTAATGCAGCGAATCTTTGAGTCTCATGTTACCTGTTTTCTACTGGCAGAGAACCTGCAGGCCAGATTAAACTGTAGAGAGATGACAAACCCCCTATATATCCATTACAAGCCTTTTATTACTAGCTGTGTTATTGGTAATTCCTCTTGAACGGCCATGACAAAAACTATGCAGTGGCTAAGGCAGACTTAATAAACATAGGATACACCATGGGCGTGGGTAATGCACTTATAATATTGTAATTGTGAAAACAAACTGAAAATGAGAATTAGGCCTGCATAAGTGAGGCATTGTTTGGCAGGCATAATTGATGAAGTGGAACATTTTGATCTGACCTGTTTTAAGTGACAGGCTTCCCATGACAATAGTTAGCACTGTCACACGTCAACACAAGAAGCATCTACCCTCAAACATCAATTACCCATTTACTTTATTCATATTTTATGTCACCTTCTTTCACAGACATCCTGTTGTTATAACAGTGTCTTTAATAAAATGTTCTGCTCCTGCATTTTGAATATAACTTCTGTCAGGCAGGGTCATCTACAACAGGTTCTTTAGCATCTAGGTCAAGACTGAATAGAGATGTATAAAGTACACAAACTCAATACTCAAGTAAAAGTGCAAGTATTTGGCTAGACAAATACTCCACTACAAGTAGAAGTACCCTTTAATTTTTCTACTCAAGTAAAAGTACTAAAGTACATGCACA
>JAUMHL010000008.1:1333553-1348301 GCA_032362345.1 Sandelia bainsii | reverse complement strand
TAAATGTAGTGGAGTAAAAGTACAATATTTTCCTCTGGTTTGTAGTGGAGTAAAAGTAAAAGTAACATAAAATGGGACTACTCCAGTAAAGTACAAGTAGCTCTAGACTGTACTCAAGTACAGTACTTGAGTAAATGTACTTAATGACTTAATGTACTTACCACCTCTGAGACTGAATGATCTCATGACTCCCTTTTCAACTGGGAGAGGATCAGGATATGGGCTAACCATGACACTATTATGGGACATGGATAAAACTGCAGTGATCTCATGAGTCTTAAGTGACAGATACAAATACACCACTGTCTGATTAGATTAATACATATGAATAAGTGAGTGAAACAAAACAGCACTGCAGTTTCATTTTGTGTGTAGAATAGATAATCATTTTTTTTATTTCTGTTCTCCTTCCCAGTATGTTTGCTGTGTTTATTCTGAGCTAATCATTATCAGTTCTCTGAAGTGTTGTCTTATCAGTTACAAATAGGTACAAGTGCTCCCGATTGATCTGCTAAAGACTTCGTCTGTGATGAGGCCACTGTCTAGTCACAAGGAGCCCAAGGAAGACACTGCTCAAAATCAATAAGTTTTTCTGTGACACTGGCTCTGCTAAGGTCTACACTTAGCTCATCACTGTGAATGTGAGAGGCAGTTTAAGAAATCATTGAAAAAGAAGTGATACTCTGTGCCACACTTCTGCTGCATTGATAGTTTTAATTGCATAAATTGTTCAAGAGATTTGAAACCTAACTGCTGAAAACAGAATTTTTTTTCTGATGTAGTTGTAATGATCAGGATATATACCTGATTTTTCATTCCTGTGCATGAAACATTTATTTTTGTGAGGCCAAACAAGATCCTACTTTTTCAAAAACATGTTTGCAGCTTGGCTTACCTACACTGCAGGCCAATTCTCTCATCTACTACTGTAAAGGACTAAAATTTGCTGTTTGGGTAAAAAAAAAATGTAATAGTCACTGCAATCAATGCACAGTAATTTCTGGAAAAGGTCGAGGCACATTTTACCAAATGGTTTGAGGCACTTTCATTTAATTAATGTTGTATGTCTGTGTTTAACGTACGTGGTTTTAGCTGAAAATTGATAATGTTGCTGAACAGCCAGGCTCAGAAAACTGAAGCCATTTGCAGGGGAATTACAGGGGAATCTCACTGCAGCATATGGATTTAAAAAAATAAAAATTACACTTCCCTGCAGGGTTTTTATTGCCTAGTGGACACAGTTTGAATTTGACTCAGTGCTTTAGTTTAAATCGCAGAGAAACTGAATTGTCTTAACAAAACAGACATTTTTGGCATGTATTAAACAAAAGTATTTCATGAATATATTTTAGGTTTAAATCAAGACTGAGGCGCAACTACAAGTGCTTCCGTCTCTCACTCTAATATTTCTGTTTGTATCACCCTGTCTCCTTGTTGAACTATAGCTACTTGCCTCTACTTGATGTCCAATCTAAATAAAAAATATTGAAATATAATAAAGCACCCATAGTCCCTACTTATACAGTACTTACTGAGTGGAACATGGAGATTTATATAACTCCCCTCAATGAGAGAGAAAGAGAGAAAAGGAGGGGAAGAGGAAAGCTAGTTTCTCTATGATTGCGAGGGGGGTTTAAGGTTACCGACTAATTTCCCAGTTGTTACCTGCCGACAACACCACATCCGGTCTCCTCAGTGTTTTTCAACAGGGAACAGTACAATCTGTTATAGTGTAGTGATCATCAGCTCTTCCTCAACCAATGATTACCAGTAATTACCTGTTTTTCTCTCCCTCCATCCATCTCTCCTCCTCCTCCTCTCTCTCTTTCTCTCTCTCCCCCTTCCTCCCTTGAGCTATTACGCTAACTGGCTGTTGTGGAGCAAAGAGGAGGTGTGTGGAGAACAAGGCAGGCTTTTATGGACTCCCCACCAGCACCACTCCACACCGCTCCATTTTGAAATTATCGGGTCCCCTTGCTTTTGAAGTCTCTGTAAGCGCACCCTCCTATTTACGAGATGGCTATGTACTTAAAGGTCACAGATTGATCAAGAGGTCCTAAAGATGGCCTTTTTCACTGAAAGCACTGCAATAGTGTGGCTTCCACAGACCACATCTGTGGGAAAAAGAGGGAAAATAAAATGTATCACTCCCCAAAGTGAGGCATATTCAGACTTTAATGTACAATTCCATTTACCCTGGAAAATACCACAATTGAGTATGGAATTCACAATGAGCACAGCAATTTATCAGTGCTTTTTTGTCCATTTCTGTTGGCTCAGGCTTAAGCATATTTTACTTACTGATTACCTAGGGGTCACTTTATAAATGTGTCAGACTTTAACTTTGTTTAAACATGAGACCTCCGCTCCATTGTTTTGTGCATTTTAAAAATACATTTGACACACGCAGGAAATAACATCAATATTTTGACAAAGCCTATGCTGGAAATAACAATGAGCCACATTTAAAGCACCAAGGCTTCAGGAGTTCAGTGTTTTGTCCAGTGACACTTCAACATGTAGTCAGTGCCTTTAAATTGAAGGCAAGTTTATGAAAACTATGCTCTTTTTCAAATATATTCATATACATATACATTTGAGTCACGGACATGAGCACTCCCACAGAGTAAACTTTAAGTGTTTACTCAGCAGCTCAACATCTTTAAAAAGACACTGGTAGTCTAATGGTATTATGGCCTTTTAAAGGGCTGCATTGTAAAGTGACAACATTATGCTATCTAAACTGAGCATGAAGAACACATATGCTTACTGTCACTAGCAATGCCAGCTGTATAAATGAAAGCATTATGAATACATTAATTGAGGAGTGTGTGACAATATTTAGCTTTAAACAGTGCAGTAACGTTAGGAGACGTTTGCCCTCAATTGCAGGACGATCCAAGATATGGATTCAAAGCCTGGACCAGTAACAGGCATCCATTCATTGCCAGTAGTTACACAAATTTTAGTGCCTGTTAGTTGATGATAATTGCTTTGCATTTTGACTGAAGTATGTTTGAGGATTTCTTATACTGCCATAAGATGACATACATGCAATTTTTGTTTATTTGCTGACACATTTGTGAGTGTAAATTGTTGAGTGATATTGCCCACCCTTACTTTGAATAAGAAAAACTTCCTGTGAAACCTAAAGGAAACACATATCAGTCTATAGACACTGAAAAGATTTTTTGTTTGTTTGTGAGTGTGTGGCGGGAAGCTTCTCACTAGTCTGCTTCAGCTTTACTGCTGATCTTTTAGTGGTTTTTTTTTTTTTCTGTTAATGGGATTCACTGAACAATTGTTATGTAGTAAAATTCCTTGGTGGGAGGCAAATTATAATGAATATGTGATGAATATTCAGCAATGATTTTCATTTTGATTGTAGTTAAGAAAACAAAAAGGTGCTCTTTAAAAAAAATCAAATACTGACTGTTTCTTAGTTTTCTCTAATTGTTACTATGTATGTTTTTTTACTTTAGATATTTGCTTAATTGATGTCAATTTTGTATTTTTCTTGATTATTTCTTATTAATAGTTTATTTATTTATTATTAGTTTTTGGTTGTTTAAATTGAACATTTGCTTACTTGGGCAGTACTCTGGGCACCTCAGGGATACAGGTAGGCAGGCAAGTGTAGGAACTGTATACACCTGCATACACCTTTTTAACAGCGCAAGAAAGGCAGCAGGAACAATGTTTGATTGTATGTTTGCTTTGAAGAAAAATAAATCATCTGAACGCATATTGGAGAATGGACTCTTGCCTGCACTATGTTTCCCCAGGTGCATTAATGGCCTTTTGATTTTACGTTTGCTATAAGATTAATTTGAATTTTTGTTAACAAATGACCACTACAGTGATAAACTTGTGAAATACCATCTATTGTGCTCAGTAATGGCAGAAAAACACCCAGTCTTGTTACAAGTATGAATCCATTGTCAGTTTCATCAATAGTCTGCAATTTCTTTAGTATATGCAATATATGTACTATGTGCAAGCATTTTTTCACATTACAGAACATTATCTTACTATACTAAGTTATTCTTTTTAAATAGAGTAGGTGAACTGTATGTGCTATACATTATTTAATTTCAACAAGGTTTGAATATGAAGAGCATACTGAACAGCATTAATAAAGTAAGAAAGAGAGAGCCAGGGCCTTGATACAGTTGTGCATTTGTTTAACTAATAAAATCCCCTAAATCAAAAAAGGACTGAGACTTGTTTGATCCAAACGCCAATGTACAAAAACACACAGGCTTTGTTCATCAGAGGGTCCGAAACTAAACTCACTGTGTTATTATTATTGATGGTCGGTGCCCTCAGCCTGTCTCTTTTATTAGCTAACTGGGGATGTATGGGAGAGGGTCAGGCGGTATATACAATGCCAATTTGACCCTGTGTTTTAAAATATGCACACTGTGAACACCAGGCTGGGCAACTTGGCAGCAGCACAGACACTGAAATTTTATTGATTGCATTACTCCGCGATAATATGATGCATGTCACATTTGACAACACTATAAGAAGAGGGGTCAGAGCATGAGGACTAATGAAACTGTTTTGAGGGGGGAGAGCGGAGAGATGGATGTTGTTTTCTACAACATTAACCTTGCAAATGGCTGTCAGTGAGCAGCAATGCCTTACACCACACACACACACAGTCTCTCGCTGTCAACTCTGGCAACTTCCTGATGGTTGACATTAACACCAAGCCAAAAACCTCAAACCATTAAAAATACCTGTACTCATGCAGGGACGTAAAATGAAGTAATAGATTTTGAGATAAATGAAATCTTATTAGCATTACAACATTGTTCATGGCAAAACACTGGGTGATTTGAAAAGTGTCCCCTGCTGTTTGCTAGTGGGGATGACAGATGAGGTGAGGACGATGTAAAGGGATTGGTGTAGAGCAGGGTGGGGCTGGAGTGTGGGGAAAAGCTACCAAGGAACACACCCTGAGTTAAATCTCTCCAGAATGAGTAATCTTACATAATAATATCCTCATGCGTCTTGATAAGAGCAAACCCCAAACAAGCCGACAGCATCCATCAGCATGGTCTATGAAAACTCACTAACAATGTTATGGATCCTGAAGGCAGCTATAGCCTTGGCAAATATGCTCTGTGAACCCTTAATTTGGCAGCTATATCTTCTTTAACAACACCATTACCAGTGGCTATCACCATAACCGCACCCACAGCAACAATACTCGCAAAACCCATGATGTGAAACTGTGTTACGATGGCTCCTGTGGAGCCACATCGGAGTGTTCCTGTGCTGTTACACACATGAACAGACTACAAACCCCACACAACCACAGGCATTAAATGGTCTCTACTGACTACATTAGCTATCTGGTATTGTTTTAACTGGGAAGTAATTAACTAACTTAGTCAATAGGTGGGATGGAGAGCCAGTCTGCTGAGGTGTTTATAGGTCCCAGGAGTCATGGCTGGGGTGAGAGTGCACGGCCGAGCCATCTATCCAAACTCAATGACCTGACAGACCCTCCACTAAGGGCTCACATTCATATTAATTATTGATAAGATAAAAGAGGCATTATTTAAAAAATATTGCTGTCACCTACAACTATGAACAGATTCTGCACGATCTGAGCGATACAGATTAGTGCCCATGTATACTACATGTTTGTTTGAGAGCTTGTGTATGAATGTGAGTGTGTAGGTGACAAGCTGAATGTGGTCCCTTTTTATTTTTTAACACACTGTACAGAAAGGCGCTGTGGATCAGTAAATGGCTCCCTTTGCTAATCATCTCTGCTATAGCAAGGGAAAAAGGGAGAGATAAATGTTTGAGTGGAGAGGTTGAGGGCATCTCTTTCAGATCTGGCCCTACTGTCTGTGAATAAAAGCCTGAAAAGGAGCCACAACGACAGGCTAGAAGTGAGTCCAACTGGGCTTTGAAAACCCTGCCTCTTCTCCGGGCCTTGGTGCTAATGCATCTGACTCAAAGGCTGTAAGTGAGAGAGAAAGAGAGTGTGGCAGGAAGAAAGAAACAGAGAGAAAGAGAAGTAGAGAGACAGGGAACTGGTGCTGCAGAGGACAAAGAGCTCCAAGGTGTGCACTCGGTATTCAGTAATTGGTAAAAGAAGCTTCATTTCTTACAGTGATTTCCTGTCTTTTTACAGCCTCTGACAATCCTGATGCTTTTAATAGGGGAATGAGTAGGGGCTATTCTGTGCGCCTACAGCCCCCCCTCCAAGTCCCCTCAAACACCAACCTGTCTGGCTGCTCGGTGCTCACTCTGACCACTCCTCCCATCTCCTTCTCTTCTCACAAAATGGGAAAAGAAAAAAAAGCATTAACCATATTCTTTCTGTCATTCTCTCTCTTTGAATACCTCAAACCCCTTTAGCTTTAATCATTTCTGGATCAGGCTCAGTCCAAATAAGCCAAGCCATTTTCTGCACTCAATTACTCCCTTAACAGCATCAAAAAGAGAAAGGATTCAGGTATAGTGAGGAGAGAAAGAGGGTGAGAGGGAGAAAATTGTGAAGCATCTTCATCCGCCGAAATGCTTTGAATGCTTCGAAAGGCTTTCTTTTTTAATGAAAAACCAGTAATAAGAGATGGTTCTGACTATAACAAAATGTTTACTGTCTGTTCGCTAGCTGTAAGCTCTTCACTCCCTCAGATAAATCGTTGAAGAGGTAGAGGGGGAATAAAGACTTGAAGAAATGGACCTCCAAATTATTACATTTCCACCGAATCCTGCTTTCATTACCAAGGAAAATATATCAGAAGGTACTTCACTCTGAAAGGTATTTTAATAATACATTACTTTTCACATAACTACTCTTAACCTTTAGATACAATGCATTTTGGATGAATGCAGCTGTCACGGCTTGGTGTTCAGATAATGAGACATCCAACTCTTATTTACTGTTGTCTTCCTGAGCGACTAGAGACGTCTGGCTCCTATGAAGTCATATATACACGCTGAAAATCAGTCCAAAATAACAATATTCTCTGATGGACCAGAATGAGGGCACAGCTCCATCCAACGCTTCTGGGTATTTCATAAAATGTATGCAGGAAGTGCATCTAAATAGGTTGCTCTTTTTCGTAAAGTAGCACTCAATCCATAAGCATGGGCTTTGGGCTTGAAAATGCTGCCCTGTTTTTCCTCATTGCCCAAATTGCCCACATTGTTCTAAACGCCCGCCAGTAGATACAAATCAAGTATGAAATGTGTGAACACCAACAGAGGTCAATAAAGCATGTCCACAGTAATATAATGTGATTGATTTTTTTCTCTGCAGCCCTTTCCATACAGGCTTCTGCTGTGCGCACATTGCCGATGATTACACAAAAACTGCTGATGGTTAATCATAATAGCTCAGGGTGAGCACTTTACTTTGGTGCTCCCTCCTTCTCATACCCTGCGCATATTTCCCCTCTTAGCCAGACGATGGTCAGTCACGTCAACGTGACACGCATGCATCTCAGGACGCCATCCGCAAGGGCGAGAGTGGAAGCTGCTGTTTGGATGCATCAGAAGAGCCTCTACTGGCACTGGCAGTTTCTCTCCACAGTCTCTCATTATATCAGTAGCGCTACAGTGGGTGCTGGGGTCGAACACTGAGAGCAGGGTGGCCGCTTTTCTAGGGTCCTCAACAGAGAAATAATATCTTTGCCTGCCAGAGGAATGCAAACAGTAAACAGAGAAAGTAAACAGGCAGATGTGAACCTCTTGTGTTGCAATCAATACTCAGGTCTGAACCACCAAAGGAACAATTCCATCAAGTGTCAACATATTCTGTTTGAATCTCCAAACACTTTACAGATTTACTGTGCCATCAGAAAACTTTTCTGACAATGGCAGAATTAATATGTAATAAGTATATAATCCATACTTTAGTCAAGAGGTTGTGTGCTTGTTGCTATCAAATCCCTGATGACTACATGTATTCTTCACACAATTAAATAAAATTACAAATGAGATGAATATTAAATAAAGATGAAGATTTGCTGTATTGCGTTGGACTCTAATAGGTTACTTTTGGCATCAAAGTGGGCAAGTAGAAGTTATGCATTTGGGCTATGAAAAGAAAAGGCCTCTGCAATGTTTCTGCAAAGCACCTTTTAAAAACATATTCAAAATTATAGCCCTGTTCTTTGCTAAGATGATCATTTACAGAGCATGAACAAAGCTGCCAGCTATCTAGGGTGTTAATTAAATCTAGATGCCTTTTAATGCATTTAAACAACCACTTTATATTTTCCACTTTTCATCTGTACACAACATATTTTTACCATTCCCTTATTATGCTCTTTAAAGAAGAAAATCCGGGCCAAATGAATGTTCACAGAAAAGAACAGAAGCTTTGACTCTTAATGGGCATGTTAGCCCAGCAAAGTCGCTAATGGACGATGCTAATTATCACAAGCTTGGAAGGCCTCACAAAGAGAGTGGATCAATACCTGACGCACCATGCTCCACTCATTCACAGATGTTGGATGATGACATTTGCTCGAAACATGGCACTAGACAAGAGTGTAGTGTAGGGGTGGGATGATGGGGGACCAGGAGGGTGAGGACCAAGAGTATTCTGCTCTTTCATTTTCAATGTGTGTTGGCTCAAAGAGGATATCTAATGCTTTCATAAAGACAGACAACGGGCGGGGGGGAAGAGCAATGTGCAGTGATGGATAAAGGAGAACAAGAGAGACTCGGTCTTAGTAAATCTGGTTGTATTGGAAGGTTAATAGAAAGTGGTTGAGAAAACTTTCTTAACTGGGGTTAGGTTTAGGAGCAGAACCGGTATTTTCCATAATCAACAGTGTATTCCTAAGTACAATATAACTTACTAAGCATAATTAGAGATGAACCACAGAAGATGCCTCTTGTCAACAAGGTCTTAGTTGATTTCTATGAATATTTAAACAATTTAAACTGTTAACTGACTATTCTGCGAACCTGTCTTTATTGTCTTTAAAATGTCATCAGTCGCAACAGAGGCCTTAACACAAGCAAAGAGGCAGTTTGCAATAACCAGCAATCTGATCAGTTCTGAAGAACAAATAGGTATCTTTAATTTCTGCAAACACTAATGCTTTACCAAGAGTAGATTCCATTCAGACCCAACTGAGAAATGCTTGTTCAGCTAGGGAATTGCTTTATCATTAAAGCTAGCTAGTTTGCTTCTGACCTACACAACCACATGCTTGTGTTTGTTTTGGTCTTTAAAATATAATTAAATTACAAGAAAACCATTGTTAAACTGTAGCTGGCCTAAGATTATTATGTTTTGTTCTTCACAATCACTATACAAGTCCGGATAAGTTTTGTCGAGTCAGCTGTGCTTTATTTTGTGTAGTAGACCTCAAGAGAACAAAGCTTGTTGGACAATTCTGTGTCATTGTAATCTGTAATACTAGTTACAAAGCCAGATTCTTCATAGGTGTGGCATGGGCATACAGCCATAACAGGCAAGTGAACATTCAACCTAAAACATCTGAACAGGTAACAGGATCGCTCACAACTTTGGGGATAATTTGGACACAGCATGGCACACTTTCTTTGGTGCAATATCCTGATCTGGTCCCCTCCCCCCTCCTTCTCCTCCCCGGAGAGACCCATTGATCCACTGTCTGGAAAGCCCTGTGTCTCCAGTGTCAGGATAATTCCAGGAGGGATTGGTTTTCCCTTGTTACCTTGTAGTTGGGAGCCCTGTTCCCACCCCTTCCTAATTCTCCCAGCCTTGACTTCCTATTGGAACTGGGCACTAGCAGCAGACAAGGGTCCCTTTGTCCCCTGTGTGAGGGAAGAAATGGAAGAGATGGAGTCAGGAATTGAAGAAGTGTACCTGCAACACCTGAACATCTTTCTCTTCTTCTATCAACCTGATTTAAAATTAACATGTAATCTGTTACACATAAAGGGGGGTTGCAGGAGCCTATCCCAGCTGTCATCGGGCGAGAGGCGGGGTACACCCTGGACAGGTCGCCAATCCATCGCAGGGCCGACACATAGACAAACAACCATCCACACTCACATTCACACCTTAGAGTCACCAATTAGCATAACACGCATGTCTTTGGATGGTGAGAGGAAATCGGATTGCACAGCTGTTGTATTGTATTGCAGTCAATTGTACAGATGTACCTAAAAGATGGCCAGTGAGTGTGTGTGAAGAACTGATCTTTCAAACTCCCAAAGACTAATAGGTGTAACTCATCTTTGCTTAATTCAACTGCAACATTCATTAACAACATCCACAGTGTGGATCACGTTGTGCTGGAAATCCCCAGAGCACCTTCATGCAAATAAGAGACATTACACAGAAATTATCTTTGCTTTATTAGGAAAACAATTACCTTATTTTCCTAATACAGTAATATCTCAGATGTTCCCTTGTGATGTTGTTCACTGTTATCGAAAATAAGAATATATTTATGATGTCCTCATGTCCATTCACTCTCCTGGCTTATAAAATACAGTCCCCTCTTGCGGTTTTTCTATATTTGCTGCCTTGAGTAGATTATTAATTGTTGTCATTGTACAATGTCCCACCCTATTCTACACACACACACACATCTAGTTGACCTAGTTTACTTGAAACAGAAATCATAATGCATACTGTACATCTGCTATATACATCAGGTTTTTTTGTCTGCTAAACCATCAAGATAATTAATCCTTATATAGCCAAATAATAATTTTATCTTTCAGGTAGCATGTACAAGCAGTTGAATAATACTCTATCTCTCAAAAAAAACTGTTCTGTTCTCCAGTATGAGATTTTAGGCTGCCTGTGACACTAGACATCTCTTTTATCCTCCCTCCTTTGCGCTTACCAGAAATAATGCCACGAGAGCTGCCCCTACAAAAGTTCCCAGCACACAAGTAATTCTTATTTCTTTTCATTGTCCTTGCTGGACAACACAAACAAGGCTTGAGAGCGAATCATTTCATTTCCATATAGATGAAAAGTGTGCAATGAAATAAGCAAGTGTCCATTTGTACACAAGGCACAATGGTTTTCATCTTGATGCTTTAGTATTGTTCGAAGTGCTCTATGAATTACCTGAACAAAACACTAGATAGGATGATATTCAGTGCATTGTAGTTGTAAAAGGGTACTAATAGATTTTGCCAGTGTCCAAGTACTTGAGACATGAAACGGGTTAAAGCAACACGAGAACTGAGACGACAGAACGCTTCCTCAATCTTATTCATACCAGATGCCATTATACTCTCTTATGCACATTTCTGATGTCCAGTTCCTTTTGGATATTATATGGATGTTATATGAACAGCCTGAGATGGATTCTGTATAAACATATTGTATTGTATTGACTTTAAAAGCAGTGATCATTTTAAAAATTTACAATATTTAGAATTTATAGTAGAAAGAGAAATGTTCATCTTACTTGACATATACTGTATTAACTTCAGTTTAAGTGAAATTTGATATTAATATTGTCAGGAATTTAAGCAAATGGGCCAAAACCACATTTACATTAAAGTTTCTAAGCCTTTTTGCAGCAGTACATTATAGACTTGTCCATCAGAGGAGGAAGCAATGAACTGCTCCTAAAGAGAATCATTTGTTTACCATTTCCAACTAACTTTGGTTTGTTTAAATCATGACTGTGGTAGCTCCCGAACCTTAACCAATTAACATACAACAACAGCTAGTATTTTAAATGTGACATATAAGGTCCTCTTACATTACGTAGTAGGAATTTTAACACAGACTGTCCTCTTTATCTAATCAAGTAGTTTTAGTGTCTAAAAACAACCAAATCTTAATCACAATAGGTCATAAAATGGATTTATTATTCCAACAGTAAATTGGGTAGATTTTTGCAGGCATTATTCTTGTTTTAAAGATCAGTTTCAATAGTTTTGGTATTTTAACAAATACCATAAAGATACTAAAGACACCAATGAACTGCATCAAACTGTGAGGTCAGTGAAGAACCTCATTGAGCATATTCATCTGTGCTATAGATTCAAGACTAAAAAAAAACTTTATTAACCTCTGGGGTAAACTGTTTCACATTAACAGACTAACTTTCTGTATTAATTCAAACTGTACACTAATTAGTGTACCTGTGGGCAAGGATGATTTTTACAGTAGATTTTGGTGTTTAATTTGGATGACTTTTTGGCCAACATATACAGTATCTTGTGAAATCCATATATAGCAGTATATTACTTACGTGAATAAATACACAAAACACTACTGTGAATATCCATAGTACTCTGAATCCTGAGTAAGGGATGATGTTGGAAATATGCACGAAGGTAAGTGCTTATTTGGTTGCAGTGCTTAACTCAAAACCTTGGTGTACATTTTGATGGTATTTCTCAATCCCATGGAATAGACAGACTGAATTATAGGTGAAAAGCCTCTTTAATCTGAAAAAAGTACAGTCTAAAGGAACTTATAAGGAGCTCTGATAGATGCAGTGATCAAGGTTTATATTCCTTTGATCTGGACAACCCCCAGTTCTTTACCAACATCTCAAGACCAGTTCTCTTGCTTACACACACCAGCATCTCTCATCTTATGATGAAAAAGCTTATATGGTACAAACAGCTAAACAATATTTCACTCTCAGGTTCCAGGTCCCATTTGAAGAGATCACATCGGGACATGAAAGCATTCTTTTTTCCATATATCCAACCCCACTCATGTTTGCCTGAAGCGTTGATCCTCTGATGGTGGTAAATGAGTTAGAGACAATCCAAGTCTTGGGTAAATGGAGTAGTGAGCTGTTAATGCTGCTCGAGTGGTTGTAACAAAGCACTGAAGAGACATAAAATGCAGAAATAAAAAATAAAAAAAACCCACCATACTGTCTTAGACATGTTGGGTGATTGGAGATAAGTACAGACAACACATTAGCAAGATGCTGAGAACTGAAGAAAGCCAACATGCACAACATCCATTATAACTGAACCCTGAACTTCGGTTTTAGTATCCAACTGTTGACAACAGTTGTTAGTCAGTTGTCATGATTATTGTGGCAATGTTTAATTAAACATCCCGGGATAAATTATGCTAATGTAACCGCTGAATAACTTTTCTCCTCTCATAAGAGGTTAGTTGTTTTTAATCTCGCCCAATTAGCACATTAAACACAAAGTGCTACAGAACCGAGCAGCACTGGAGCAAATGAGCCCACCAATCTAATTGGGAATTAATGAATGCTTTAAAGTGCTAGCAGCCAGCGCAATTGTAATTCAAAACAAGAAAAAATTAATCACAATAATTTCTGGGAGAGAAAGTTAGCATTAACATAATTGAAGCAGAGAGGATAAAAAGGCCATGGCAGCGTTAGGGAGCACGACTAATCAGTAATCCTCCATGGAGGAAATTGTTTGTTATTCGAATTAATTATCCACTGTACTTAATCACCTAGACTCAACAGAATTTTTTTTTTGCCCTTTAATCTAGCTTTCATGTCACAGAAGTTGAACTGTCCAAGTGTGTCTGTTGGTGGGTGGGACTGAGGTCCCTGAAATGGCTGCAATGGGAGAGAAAAAAAAAAGAAAAAGAAAACAAGAGAACAGATTTCGCTGTGACACTGGCAAGTTCCAGTTTTGGTGTACGCACTTTCTTTTCTCATTGTTTTCCCTTAGCTTCACTTCTTAAAGAGTTACTGCTTTTCACCTTTGTATGGGACAAGAGACTTTTTTATACACTGAGCTTGTGAATAAATAGTTTGACAAATTGGAATTCATTGGCCGTGATGCAGTCAATGGCATATCCTTTATGCTTTACAGTCCCTTTGCAGGTATGATAGTCCTGAACAAGCAGCAACATTTATCCTGGACATGGGCATGATTGTAATGATGTTGGGAGAGAATGTATCTGTTGCTTTCAGAGCATCTGTTGCCAACACAGGCACAATGGCATTAGCAGCAAAAAACCATGGAACATTAACCGCTCCCAACAGAACTTCCAGATGGATTTAGTTCTAATGGCATCATTATACGCTAAATTAAAAGGCGGGTAAATGGAAGTGTAAAAATTTAAATGACTGAAAAAAAATCTCTCAAGCTTGAGCTGTCTTTAGTGGAGGCCTCCGACAGAGAGATTGGAAGCTGAGCCACACAATGAGTGTTAATCATACGCATATATAAAATAGTAATGAAGGAATGAATAGTACAGTAGGGTGGCAGTACACATTACACTCTGTTATGTTTAACGCACCAGCTGAGGCTGAAATGGCTGCTTTGCAGATGATGTGTTCAGCTTACATTTCACTTGTTAACCTGTTAGACACTCTTTAAGTGATTTCTCAAGCTAATGTGATGAATTTATGAAGTTATCTTCACCCTTTTCTCTCTATATAATATTACTACTACTACTACTGATATTACTATTAATAATTATAATAATAAAAGCAAAGTGAACCATTTGTTTGTAAACATTATTTCCTTCCTTTAAAAATCCACATGTAAAAGACATTTACAGATAAAAGTCACAGAGTATGACTATAGAACATTGTTATTACACCAAATTCAGACATATTGCATGTGTTATATGTGATATACAGTATATGATCAAATGTACTCCCCTCACAGACGAGGAAATGGACATCCTGCATACTTTGTTTCTTCTCTCTCCCCTAGTTGTGCTTCGTCCTCTCTCTCTCTCTGTATCTTTCTGCAGGTATTCTCAGCCTTGGAGCTGTAGTTACTGGTCCTACCAACCTGCCCAGTGCCTCGTCTGCTGCTCCTTGTTGTTGTTTTGATCTC
>JAUMHL010000008.1:1320745-1333453 GCA_032362345.1 Sandelia bainsii | reverse complement strand
ACCTTACACTGTAAAGTGCCTTGAGATGACTTATGTTGTGATTTGGCGCTATATAAATAAAGTTTAATTGAATTGAATTAATGTTTGAAGTCAGACAGAACATAAAAACTATGTTTTTACTGTGTAAAAAAAACTGTTAGTGTCAATTACAGATTGTACAGATTATTTAACCATGTCTTACAGCTGGGGTGTTTAAGACCTAAGTAATGCACCATTTTCTATAACACACTGACACATCATCAGTTTTGCTGGCAATGTCATCAATATGATAAAACAGTATTAGGTATATGATTTTTGCTGTTAAAGGATGCCCAGGCATCCTAAACAGAATATTAATATGATAAATTAACTATATGTTGCAATCACTTTGTCCTCCTGCAACAAAGAGGTGGAGACACAGTGCCTGTTGTGCATAGTCCACAGGAAAGTGAACTGTGATTGCAGACTTGGGGTCACCTGTGGTCCTGACCCTGACTGAGACCTTCTGACCTCTGTCTGGGCCTCGACAGACACTTGTGGCCTTAACCTTTGCCCTTTGACAAGCTGTCGTGTCCAAAACCATCAACATATTCCCTCTGTAAGGTCTGGTCCTCTCCTGGATCGATCAAGCATAAGGGAGTGAACTTTTTCAAGCAAAGAACAAGGTCATCGGCATATAGAAGTTATCAGATAACAGGCTGCATCACAGTTCTTATCATTGTATTTCGAGATTTTATCACCTTTCACTTTTTTTTATTCCAAAAAGTCGGATTGACAGTGAAGAAACACACAATCACTACTAGTAACACTTGATTTGTCTGCTTTTCATACTATCACTGCGTTTCTGTGTTCAAATTGCTCTCAGAAAAGAGCTTCAACAAAAGTAATTGAGGCTATGTTTTACACTGGAGGTACAGCGCATTCTGTATTGCTGTGGGAAGGGTCGGTAGCACTCGCTGTTGTGAAGAGGGATGAAAGAGAGGGAGTTTGAGCTGCTACCCTCTGACCCAATAATTAAAAATGAGAGATTCGACAAAACGCCATTATCAAAACAACTCTCCTAAACCCATTTAACATGACTTATTTCCTGAACACATAACAGCTAATGTAACTGAGCAACCCTCTTGGTAATGATTGCTACTAATGTTCATATTGTCTACATTTAGCATGTTTTTTTTAATTGTGTGGGTCATTTTTTTTACTCACCACTCTTATGTGGCTATGGCTGCCATCATTCACTCTTTATCTTTTCGAATAAGCAAATTTCAGGGTTGGTTTCAGGGTTTTTTTCTGGTCCCTGCATCACAACTCCAATACAACTAATATTTATGTGAATTTAACTTTCATGTAAAAGATCATTTTTTGAATGATCTCGTCTGTATCTACCCCCTGCTCTTCACCCCCTTTTTGAGTGTCCCTCCACCATGTTTGTCTGCCTTGACAAAAGCTTCATTAGAGAGTCCCATCCATCTGAGTAATTGGGCCCATTTATTTCAAAGGTACATTTAATGGTGTCTCTTATTTTTCAGCAGTGTGCTGAGGATTAAAGTAGATCACAATGCCCCCTTTCTCATGGTTCTATTTTCTTCATTTTAGAGGTGGTCAATTATTAAATTATTTTCACTTTTTCTTTCATCTGCAACATACAATGAATTGCACAGACCTCTTTAGTTAATGGCGGTGGTGGCAGTAGGTGTCCATGTGCATGCGTGTGTGTGAGCATGCATACTTGTGTGTCTGTATATGTGCATGTGATCATGTGTGTCAGTACTGTAAATACAGTAAATATGTAGTGTTTGCTTATCCAAGTGTGGCATCCAGCACTGTTTGTATCTTGTACATTGTGTATGTGTGCATGTGTTTTCAAGGGTATTTCCATATCTGCTGTTCACACTGCAGCTGAGGGGGTTGTGCCAAATACCCTTCTATCCTTTTACACACCCCAAAACATCAAAAGCCATGTAAGCAACCAAGGTGGAGGGAAATTACTTTGTGTGTGATTTCTCTGCCTCCGACTCTCATGTCAGCTCTCCCCTTTATGTCAGTAATTGTGGGTGATTATTTTAACTGTGAAAAGGGTAGCAGGTAATAGAGGCTGATTAAATCCAATGGACAGCAGCCCAGACAACCCTTAAGACACAGCCATGTAATAATGTAGTGAGAGCCAGCATCACCTACACAGCCCGTCCACTCACCTTATTTTCCATGGCATGAGGCCAGACGCAATTTAATGTATTTATTGTGGTGTTGGTCCCTACATTGACAGCTGTAAACAGTTGTGGTTAAATTGAATCTTGCATCTCTGCCATGGTTGTCTGTGGTAAAGCTACAGTTACAGTGACAAAATGTGCTCTGAAATGAAAAGAATGCACTTGAGTGTGCGCACACAGGGAGATGATATACCATCATTTGGCAACCACGGACTGACACAACAGGGATTAGTGTCAGCGCTGAGATCTTTCTTTCAAAAAACCTAATATCAGAACTATTACTGCCAAGAAGCCTGATCTCCTCATTTTTCATTTCTAAACAAGGCACCTTGTAATCTCAACTGGATGTATCCAGTTTAAAGGCCTGTTAGAACAAGTGCAACACAGTCATAGTAGATAACTAAATAACATCTTTATTTGTGCTGCTTATGATGTGCTAATTTGTTTATTTTATTCAGGGGTAACATTTATATGACAGATAATTGAGTTAAAAATGCATCTATGTTCATACTTGTTAAACGCTGAAAGTATATGGCAAAAATTTTACTTTTACAGGTTTGAATTAAGGACTTTCTAAAGGTGAACCAAACAGCTGAACGTCAGACCACATGAAAGCAACCTTTTACATGAATAGGCATACTGTACTGTTGGTCATAGTACTTAAAACACATGGTAACATCTTCTAAAAGTTCACAACATAATCCCTCTCCATTTGTTTTTTTTCCTGTAGAAAATTTCAAATTTAAAGCATGAATATGTGTTATCTTGGCTCTAAATACTGATATTTTACACCAATGTGTTACACTCTTTCTTGGAAAAGTTTTACACCTGGAACAGTAAAAATTCAGTCATATTGCCTTAAGTTACATCTGAACTGTGGGTGAGTATTTATTTAGAAAAAAGTCTCCAGAAATTAAATCTCCGTCAACTGAGTTTGGAGAGAATTCTAAATGTGATCTTTATTGATGAACGGGGCTGGTTGAGCAGGCCACAAGCACAAAGAAGTCAGTCTGTTGGTGGTGGTGCGAAGGGTGATATAAATCATGTCTCCTCCATGCTATTAACTTTTGGAGCTATAGGAAGGTTAGCACTGAGGCTGCTACAGGAGCATCCCCTACAGAGACCTTGGTGGATGGGGGACTTTACACCCAAGTAAACAACTCTCCCTGCCCAGAGGGCAGCACCAGCAATACCCCATCCATTACATAGAGCAGAGTAAGAAAGAGGGTGGGAAACAAGAAAGGGAAAGAAACAACAAACATTTATTTACTGTCACTGTTGTCACTTTTTCAGCCATTTTTTCATGATATATGATTGGCTCCGAGAATTGATTGGGTCAGGTGAATTTAAGAAAGAAGCATTGGTTATGGTATGGATGCAGCAGAAATTGCTTTCAGAAATATACAAAAGCATACAATATTACACTTCCATCATATTATGTGATGAAATGTGAAAACCCACTTTGTCAAAAACTTGTGATGTTAGGATGTAATACGCACAAAAAATGCATGTTAATACAGTATATCTAGGTTTTACCTAGAAAGTAAAGACTCAAGACGCCTGCTTTATGCTAAGTATTCGATGTTGCAGACAAAGATGGTTTTGCCTTACATTAGATTATTCAGACACTTTGAGACAACTGGCCAACTCACAATAGAATTACAGATGAAGCGCTTGCTTATAGAGGTTTACATTCTTTAGATAACCAAGGACAGGAGTGGTTGACTGTGTGCCTAAACATTATCTGGGTTGTTTCCAAGGGACATGAACTAGATGGCTGGCTATTCTTACCTGTGGATTTCCCCATGCTCTCAATCACAGCTCAGACTCTTGTTATTGAATATGGTGTTTGTGAAGCATGAACCACCTGAGAGAAAGTTTGAATAAGCACCAAGTGTCACAATGCATAAAAGGTGAAAGCAGAAAGCCACTTAGTAGTAATGGTCAATAATGGCACACACATTCTTTAGAAAGTAACATGCATATTAATACAGTACAACAGGTATAAGTAAAGACTGTATCCAAAATTGAATATGAATATTTTTAACCACAGCTATAATTAGAACAAAGTAAAAGGCACCTAAAAAATAAACTTTTTGTTATTTAGCCAACAAAATCCCAAAGAATTCCTCAATCAAAAACAATTCTTCCCATTCATGAAAGAGAAGCACCTGTCATCGTCCTGGCTCTTGTGGGTTGTGAATTATGTCTCGGCTCCTGTGGGTTGTGCCATAATGGGAGTCTGATTATTTTAACTACTGCTGTCCACCAACAGGAGGATAAACTTACATTCCAGAAATGTTTGTAGATGTGCCACAACTTCTCTGAATAGCTTTAAACCCACTATGACATTACATGACATAAATATTAAATTCTTAAAACACCTTATTTCTTGTTCTTGTATATAACAACCACACATGTATATTCATAGTTGAACAATTAGTAACATACTACTCTAATAGTTTAATCACAGGACTTTGATCTTTTGTTCATGTCACTGACAAGTGTGAATGAACAGATTTAGATACACAGTATTGTGTCTAGTGGTACAAGGGGATGGAAAGTAGAGTATAAAGTAACTAAGTCTTCCAGCTATGTACTCACCTGGATTACGTGACCTCATCAGGATGTGCTACCTTTGTCTTCAAAGACAAAAATAATATATTTTATTATTGTTTTAAAATTATTTCTACATTAGGACTTGAGCATGGCTCTATGTGAACAACTATGAACCGAAATTACATTTTGTACAGACATTCATGGGTCCCAAATAATGAATCATACTGGTGATCCCCTGACCTTTTGTCTAGCGCCAACATGACATGCACATACTGTATGTGGATTTGAATGAAACATTACAACTATGGTTTTGCCAATACAAGCCATATAATGATAGACAGTTTACAATTCATATATTCTGTATATTGCAATACTGTAAGCAAGGTGACATCTTGTGACTTTTACACATTAGGTAAACCGTAGTAGTATAAAGAACATACCACCTCATGCATAAAATGTAGTAAAACTGTTTGAAATGTGTCTCCCAAAAATCTTAATGCATACAAACAATAAAAAAAAAAAATCAATGCAGTCTTTTTAAGATTCAATACAGTAATATCACAATACTCAAGTGTATTGATATTGTTGATATTCTTACACCCCTATCTCCCTCAGGATAAATTGTTATAATTTCTGTCATCTATTACATCTTTCCCTGGTTTCACTATCACACCAAAGTCATCCAATAATTAGATTTATGACCAAATACCTGTAATAAGTTTCCTATCTGATTCAGCTGTACTTTGTGTTTATTGAGTATAAAATAGTGGCCTCACTAGGAGGAAGAACTAAATATGGGTGGAGATATAATAGTTGGTTTTGACTAATTAGGTCTTAGTTTAAAAGTAATATAGCTAGAAGGGTTGTTATATTGTTATTATAACAACTTTATAACATACAACAGCATTACAAATAATATCATATTGCATGTACAGTAATAGAGATTACAAAGTAATCTTTACTTTACTTTTGAGGCTTTACTTTTTTTCATTTTTGTGGAGTCAAGATAATTGACCAAAGCTGCAGTGAGAATTGGAAAAGTAAAGGCAAAATGGCAGTGGAAAGAGAAGGAATGGAAAGAAGAGGTACAGCAAGTGATTATTGAGAAGACAAAGACCCTGCTGTCTCGGGTCTGACAGCACCCTCTACATCAGGTGCCCCCGATCCCTCCCTCCTTCATCCCCAAGCTCACCATCCAATTTCATCCAGACAAGGGAATTCCCTCCTCCCCACCACCCACCCATCATCCATTTATCCCTCTATTCATCTCTCTTTTTTCCCCAACAAATGGAAATAATAACACACAACAACACAACAACCAACAGTTCACTGTCCGTCCTTTCTCCAACCTCACATCCAAATGTAAGCTTCTCAGGATGATGGGTCTTTTGATCAGACCTCTTAAGTCTGTCCCAGTGAGGGAAAGAGATATGTCTGAATCATGCGAAGAATGTAACTGGCAGGTTTTGGTGTGGTCTAGCCATCCTGTCTGCCAACGAATTCCATACAGTGTCGGCCAACAGACGAGACGCCTGCTTTACGCAAGTATTCAATGTCGCAGACAAAGATGGTTTTGCCTTACATTAGATTATTCAGACACTTTGAGACAACCGGCCAACTCACAATAGAATTACAGGTGAAGCGCTTGCTTATAGAGGTTTACATTCTTCAGATAAGCAAGGACAGGAGTTGTTGACTGTGTGCCTAAACATTGTCTGGGCCGGTTCCAAGGGACATGAACTACATGACTATTCTTACCTGTGGATTTCCCCATGCTTTCAATCACTGCTTGAGTTGCTGTTACTGAATAAGGTGTTTGTGAAGCATGAATCACCTGAGAGAGATTATTGACTCATAAACACCAAGTGTCACAGTGGTGAAAGCAGAAAGCCACTTAGTAGCAGTGGTCAACTAAAGGCACAGGTATTCTTTAGAAAGTAACAACTCTTTCTTCATCGCCAAACATCAGTCTGGATGTAGACAGATGTATGCACAGTATGGAGTCAAATTTCTTGTGTTCTGTCTGTCAAAAGACTTTGCTCAAAAACCTTTTCAGTTCTATACAGTATGTAAACGTTGTAATTTTGCTAACATGGTTTTCAAGAATAATTCAGTTTTTTGTTTTGATCAACAAATGGTATTAAATGAACAAATGCTAAGTGCTCCTTCCTGCTGAATGTGAATCTTTAAATACAGTTCATGAATATGCTGAATTAAATATGTAGTACATTAATAGAGGTGTTTGGTGTGAAGGAATATGCTTTACCAGGCTGCACAGGCAGTATCTGTTCAAAGGATTAATTAATTTATTGTTGCTTTTCATCTTTTATAGGATTTGACAAAAAGGGGAAAAAACACACATTACCAGATTTATTCTTTATTTAAAGAGTCACAAAGATTTCTCCAGTGCATTGCACCCAGACACAGGCAATATGGAGGTAAAATAAAGTGTTAAGAAAAAAGTGCATTTGGATATCTTTCTTGGGACCCTTGGGGCACAGACATTAGTCAAAAGAGTTTTAGCTCATACTTGTGACCCAGCGAGCTATCTGCCCTACAGCAGGAAACACAAAAGGGAACAACACAGGTGATTCTACACATGCTCCTGTCCTGCTATTTCAACACTTGTACTCTCTGTTTCTGTCACCCCATGCTACTTAGTGACATCAACCTTTGGCACATTGACAACCTACTCTGGGTTTCAATTTACAGAGTGACAGTGAGCATCCAAGAGATCTTTTTAACTTTCAATAAAGAGTCAATTTTCCGCGGGCTTTGATTAGTAAACGTCATTGTACTGTAAGAAACACAAAGTGCCATCAACAATTCTGTTATAATCAATGAAGAAGGACTTCAGTTGACAGAAATATACTTCACAATTCAAGCAGATTTTGAAAGGCTGTGTCACTTTATTCTCTTAATTTAGTTTCACTTCTACTAGTGGACAATACAATGGTCTCTGGAGAAATGGCGATAAGAGGTCAGGACCTGAAACTGAACCCATGTGCATAGGGTGTCAGGTATAGGCAATTCACCTTTAGATTGCTGACTTATGTCTTAAACAGTCTACTCCTGATGTGATTGTCTGTAAAATAAACTATGCTTGTAATGAGCCCATCACAGTGGAAATATCAGTGAGCAAAAAAAAAAAAAAAAGCACAGCCTGGAGAGCAACATCACAGACAGTTGTTCAACTGACAACTTAACTGGCATTGAGTAATGGCGAATACTTTGTGTGTGCTGGGGATGTGTCATCACCTGCATGTATGCCATTCAATCCACACAGTCTTTTCCTTGTTAATTTACACAATAGCTGAACATGAGCATGCATGGGGCTGCAGTTTTACCTGGAGCCAATAGTGCTGAGTTACAAGTGAACCCAGGATAGGAAGGTAATGCCATATCAACAGGATCTGAGAAGCAGAACAGTTCAAGGAAGGAAACGTGTTCATTTGTGCATGTGTCTGAGCTATGTGTATTATAATATCTAAGGTATGTGGTGCAACATAGAAGAGCAAAATCAGTGCATCAGCATAGACATGAACAGGTATGGTAATGTTACAGAAAATGGAGAATGTCCCACAGCAGTGACTAGAAATGTGCATCATTTATCCATACTTTATCATTATAATACCATTATACACGGTATATAACCACATTATAGCACATGATATGGACACTGAGCTTCTTTCCAGTCTTTTGTCAGATTTTGGGAAAGACACCACCTAATTTAATTCATATTTGGGAATTCCCAGTGTATTTACGGCTATTATTACCGTCTGGGCTGCGTTGTGTGATGAGCTACCTGATGCAACCAGACAAACAGTACGCCTGCACTGACAACATTAAGGAAACCAAATGAGACACACACGAGTGGGCTTTACATGCACTCTCTCACTCACAGTCTCTCTCGCTAACACACACACACATACACACACACACCTCTACATTTTGGCAGTCTATATCACTCACAGTCTACATTTTACTGCATTCATTGGTCAAAAGCCATACACTCCAACCAACACCTGCTTTGCAACACAACTTAGAATGCAGAGCACTGAAAACCCCTTGACAAACATCTGTTTTCAGCAAAAGCCCCATTAGATGTGTAACGTGCTGTTTGGTGACATGCACCCTTTAGCTTAATCACCAGATTTGCAAAGTTATGACCTCAATCACTGTTTCCAACTTTAAAATAGCTCTGCCTTCAGCCCGACTTGGCTAACAGGAAACCATTAAAGCACCAGCAATTACCATTCCCATCCATCCATACGGTCCCTATTTTATTTTAATCTGTTTAAGTGCATTTTCTACGCAAGGTTAAAATATGAATCCCCACCACCCCCAGCTCTTCTCTACGAGGCAGGGTTTTTCTGGCTTACTTGAGAGCACAATTTACGACTGATTTAATTTAGCCTCCGCAAACATTTCTAATGACATTAGGCCCAGTGCATATACTGACTGCCTCTCCCTCTTATTCCATTAACTCCTAAATCAGGTTTAAAGACCATACTGATGCTGGATGCTATTATGGGTGATTATCAAAACAACAGACAATGGGGCAAAGTGTTTACTAACTGGTTTAGCCATAATTTTGCTTAACCAGGACAGATGGGAACACTACACATTACAAATCAATCTTTTCAATATTGAAGAACCTCACAATGTGCACACTCGGTCAGGTCTATTGTTACATGAAGCAACCCAACATTTACAGTGTGTACTAAATTATTTTTATCTGAGTTTTTACTGATGAATGAAACACGTCATAAAAACAGATCCTAGCTTGATTTTGTGCAGAAAAAAACAGCATCTACTGTGTGATCAAACTGATCTCAAAACAAACTAAATGCTGGACCTTTCTCAGCTGTTATTCATTCATGACAAGAACGTGAAGAGCTCTCTTAGATCACGCCTATTCAGCTTGTTTGACAAGGACTAATGATGGCTGTCCATCTGCATACATGCTTACAGCTGCCTCCCACCCTCAACCAGGTAATGATTGTGTTATTAACCCTGAACCCTTTTTCAAATTGTTAACTGCTGAGGGAGAGAATAGGACTAAAACTGTCTCCGCTCACCTGTCACCAAAGCACTGCTGAGGATGGTTTGATCCTGGATTGCTATCAGTCATTGTCAAAGGCAGAACTAAGATGGTGAGGAATCACATCCACACACAGATGAGGATCCCAGTGAATTTAAGTGCATTCATTTTTTCCTCAGTGGATAAAACTTTTGTACCTGTCCTTGACTCTAGCAGCACTTTCAGTGGAAAGAATACAGCTCGCAAACATTTTATAGATATTTTTATACCAAAGTCCAAAAAAGTATTAAAGCAATTGTTAGCTTTCAAGCTAAATGTACTGTACCACTGCACAGATCAATGATGCATCATAAAAATATGATAAAGCACACTTCTATCTTGAAATGTCTTGGTCTTTCCTGAAACACTACCTCATTCTAATAAGTTTGTGCACTGGACACCAGTAAAAAGTAGATATGCATGTGCATCTGAGTATATTTGCTGGAAGCCATCAGACAGAGACAAAAAAGACACAAACTCACAAAATTAATCTGAAAGGTTGGAAGTGAGATTCACAGCCGCAGGTTGGACAGGACCGTGTGGCCTCTCCCAGTGATAGATATGCTAATACTCTGCATTCACTCCACTTCACTCTCTTTATTCCCCCCAATTAAAGCAAACGCCAGTGAAACTGTAATTAAGCCGTGCCCAGGCAAAAGACTGCCTGCTGCTTTTAATGAAGCCCCATTGATCCTTCGTTTATTTGCTATTGGTCTCCCTATAACATCCACAGCCTGGAAATAAATGCAAGTTAAAAGTGTAGTTCTTCCCATCCAGGTTGTACATTGTACTGGACTGTTAAATTAAAAAACCAAGAGCGATTGCTCTAAGCACATAGCATATTAAGGAGAGTATGCTGTCTGTACGCAAGTTTGCATCACTCACACTCTTGTGTGGGTGCATATGTGGCCGAGTGAATGAGTGTGGCTACAAATTACAATCCAGCTGGTCTGTGGGCTAATGAGCTGAACTTCGGTTTCTGTCTCTTTAGCCCGAATGGGTGAGAGCTATACAAGTTTCCAAACAAAAGCAGAGCAGTCTCACTGATTTGTGAAACACAGATGACCTCATGTAATCAATACCTTACAATTTAACAAAAAATGCTGAAACCAATTAGACAGATTGAGCTATAGCTGAAGGCAAAATCGGTCTAACTGGAAGTCCAATGTGAGCACAATTAAAGATAAAAGGTTTGGTCAGGCAGAAGGTTAGAGTCAAACTGTCAATTAACTAGAATCACAGCTGCAGATCCTCTGTAGTCACTGTAGAACTCAACTTCCATGTTGGAACATAAATGTTTTGCTGCTACTGACTGCAATGCTGGTGATATAATATGGTTTAACTAGCAGAACTAGTATCTTCAACCTGAAATAGCATCTTCTGATCTTTATTAGTTAGTTAGTTTAGTTTAAATACATAAAGTTAGAAACTGTTGTCAGTTATGACTTCACACACAGTTTGAATTTTCATTTTCGACAATGTACAGTCACATTTGCCTTAATTACCTTGGTATATATATAATCATATTATATTATATATATATTATAAAATTATATTGTAGATACCTTCTAGAATTGCAATTACAGTTTTTCATTATAACCATGTTGTAATTCAAAATGTAACATTTTCTGGAGAATTATGGACTATTTTTTCTTTAACAATCCAACAAAATATTGCCTTTTTTTTTTTTTTTTTTACCTTTTTCTTGGTTGCATCCTTTTTTGCAGTAATCCTTGTGTCAGCTTGACTTGTCTAAGACAGGTGTCACAGTGAACTTAAAACTTATTTTTATTTTTTTCAAAAAAGATAAGATTTGGATAATATAATAAATAAACGTGTGAAGTGATTTCAAGAACTTGTGGGACATTCAAAAAAGAGAGGCAAGTAGATATATCATAAATGAACAGAGATACTAGGTTAAACTTTATTTAATAGAAGTTAGAAAATTAACATAATCCCACTTTTTTTTGTTTATTGATTTGGGAAAATGCAAATGTAAGACTATTTTACTTTTTGGGAATTGGGGTTGTACAGTATTTTATTCAGCTTAGAACGCTTAACTTCATTCTAATTTGTAACCTAAACGATTGTTCTGTAACTTCCTTATGCACAGCTGATGGTTTATGCTATTGATTAAGTTCCCCATATTCACTTTGGAAACTTTGCATAGCTCTCAACCAATACACTACCTGGTTTTCATATTAGTCAAATAAATATGCACTTATATTAACTGACACAGAGCAGATATTATGTGAAAGTTATTTTAGTGTTGTAAATGTGTAAACGCTTTGACTGTATATACAGTATAGCTAGTATCACTTTCATTGACATCACAAATTCTTCCTTCTGCACACATTTGGATATGCAAAACATCCATACATGTACACAAATGCAGGGACATGTAGGGACTTTCTCGGTCTGTTTGATTGGTAGATTTCAGTCTGTCATTATAAGTATAATTTATGTAATGAGACTGTGCTGTACCAACAGTCAATGTAAAACTACATTTGGTCAGTTAGCAAAGGAGACTGTGCTCCCAAGAAAAATGACCACAACAACCCTAAAAATGCCATGTTTAGGTATCAAGGGACACACAAGAAAGACCTGGCAGTGAATTATATACTATATATGCAGCATACAATCAATTCATTACAATCATTAATTAATCCAAACAACCATCATGGAAGCAAACATATACACTACAAGACTAATTACTGCGAGTTTCTACCTCAGGCCATGTTGCAGCTCATTTCAGTCATGAGACGCATAGTACCTGAAACCTATCTGAACTCAATCCATCTTCTTAACCGCATGTCCTCGTAAGGGTCACGGGGGGTGCTGGAGCCTATCCCAGCTGTCATCGGGCGAGAGGCGGGG
>JAUMHL010000008.1:1251548-1320724 GCA_032362345.1 Sandelia bainsii | reverse complement strand
TCTTACCCTTGTACTGCCGTAACAATGCAAATTTCCCACTTGTGGGACTAATAAAGGTTTATCTTATCTTATCTTAAGTTTGCATGTTTTCCCTGTTTTTCTCAGGGTAATCTGATTTCCCCTCACAGTCCAAAGACATGCAGTTAGGTTAACTGGTGACTCTAAATTGTCCACATGAATGGTTGTCTGTCTCTTTATGTTAGCCCTGTTATAGACTGGTGACCAGTCCTGGGTACACACTGTCTCTCACCCAATGACAGCTAGGATTGGCTCCAGCACCCCTGCAACCTTTAACAAGAACAGCAGTCAGGATAATGGATGGTTAACCAGACCTAAGCAAAAGCTGCGTAAACTCAGAAAATGGTTTTGGTCAGTACTGACAGGTGATGCTGTCCTATTAATTGAGGTCTTAAATCAGAAAACACTGTTACAAACAGACAGTGTATTTTAGAGGACTTGTTGGAGTCACTAAGATCATTAATCTACATGTCTAATCAAGCAGATTATAAACAGCACAACTGATCATTGCAGCATCATTGAATTCTTCCAAAATGGAAAGTAAATCCCTTTAAAAAAAAAAAAACAATTCAATTTCTGCTTATTTTTCTCACTTTGGGCAAAAGTAATGAAGTGTGAATACGGGACATACAGTACATGTAGAGAGTGCTTTTGCCGTTCTTTTTCTTTTTTTCATTCAGTCAACTGGCATGTTAACAAGGCCAATATTAAAAACACATTTCTCAATACACCAGCCTGTGTATGGCATTGTAATGGGTATCAAATCAGAATTGAAGGCACATTAGTTTAAATGTAGTGCAGAAGCTTCTTGCTCATGCCTCCTATGCCTGAAATGTGCACTGAAATTACCCCAAACGAATATCACTTTCTCTAATGGATTAATAGGAAGATTTGAAAAGAAAAAAAAAACCTATTATGAAGAGTAAACAACCAACAAAGAAAGATCACGGTGGTGGAGAGGAAAAAAACTGACTGGTGCTCCAAGCTTAATGGTTTTCCACCTAGGGGAAAGAGTAATTTAAACACGCATATTGTACTCTTACTGAGTACATTTTGTCTCGCTGACGACAGAAAATGGCTCGAGCCTTCTTTTTTAACCTTAATAAACAAAAGGAACTGCACAAAAGAACTGAAACATTTTAAAAACCAGCATCAAATCTACAGAAGACACCATAAACAAGCTCAATACGATGCCCTCCCTCCTCCGCATCCTTTATTTCCCCAGCCCCTCAAATCCTTTTTCTCTTAACTAAGTAATCACCCTTGTTAAGATTAATGAATATTAACAAGTTGTTCATACAGTACATCTGTTGTCCAGTCAGCTTGCCAGTTAATAATCATGACAATGTGAAAACTATCACTGGTAAGTAAAATTAACAAGCATAATCCAAATGCAAACCTCTGGAGACAGATATGAAATGCATCTTCAATAACAAGAGGCTGATAATGCACTTCTCTTTCTCTTTTCTCTGCCAACCCCACCCGCCTCCTCTGCTGTTTTTTCCTTTTTCCCCCCTTTTCATCCTCCCTAACAAATCTTCCGATAAATTAACTGCTTTTTAGTTTGCAGCTCCGGTCCCCATTAATCCATATGGAGAGAAGTGTAGTCAAGTTACACTAGAGAGAAGAGAACTGGTACATTTTAGCGATGCAATTAGGGCCCATTAGTCTTGGCTTTAATTAGAAGGCTGGAGCGTTGATATTTCAAGTGCTGGTTTGTGCTGGTGTTGTGTTTCCCCGCAGCATCACTCGTCTCCGTCCTGGACTAGGAGTCTGTCTGGCGCTTGTGTCGTTTTCTACTTTTTTAGTTCGGTTTCTATTCTGAATCTGCTATATGTCAAGTTTTGACTTTTCAGCTGGCTGGTCAGTTTTAAGAAGTAGAGCACAAGACAGGGACTATAAGGAGAAAAATGGGTTAAGAATTTGAAGAAAATTAGAGGTGTTGATATGCCAATAGGAAAAAAAATGCAGGAGAGAAGAAGCCCGAGTGCAGCAGAATAAAGTAAGTGAGAGATGAGCGAGGAGTTAAAACCTGAAGCCTCAAAGTAAAATTGATCTGCTTGAGGTGCCACATTTAATTGTTAGCCAACAGACAGACATGACATCTTAGCTCCGCTGCTTTCTCCCCGGCCACATTAGCCGACCGCACCGCTTCATGTTCACAGAGTGGAGGCAGACTGTCTAGAGGAGGAGCAACACTCACCATCCCTCCATCCTCCTTCCTGACTCATCACCTCCTGATCACTGCTCGTCTGACTCTCAGCCCACAGGAGCAGGGACAACAGGAAAGGTCATTACAGTGCAAAAATCACAGGACAGATTTGACATTTCTGACTTGGTTTATATGACAGATTGTCAAATTCATCTGCAAAGAGTAAAATCGTACTGGTAACCATAAAGGAAAAAATTGCTGCTCCTCTACATGATGAAAGATCACATAGCATTAAATTAAAACATAAACAGAATTTTTCAACTCTGTCCTGTGCCTCCCACCACTCCACTCGTTCACTTTGTCAGCAATAGTTTATTAAAAACAACAGAGCTCATTATAGCCAATTAAGCAATGATTCATCTGTCTAGATAAACAAGCGGTGGCATGGCATTAATGTGATAAGCAGTCTGTTTAGACTGCAACATGCACACGATAATACACAGGCGCAAACACACGCACACAAAAGCAAAAACATTCTACTAAGTATTGGGTAGCTTATAAAGGCTAAATATAACTTGTAAAGGTCACAATGGTTAAAGAATCAAAATTAGTAATGACTGAATTTATATTTAGGTTCTGTTTGTGTGTGATTTAGATTAGTTACTGTTAGGCATGTTAGGCATGAGTTGCATGGTACATTTTGAAAATGAACAAGTAAGTATGAGTATGAGGTTTCATCTTATCTGCAGATTACTATTCATAAAATTACAATACATTTTTGAATAGTACATTGAGTGCAGCTGCTATATTTTACTAAAGAGGACTTCTTAAATATAGTTCATTCATTCATTAATTATTATTAATTAACTGCAGTTAACTACTTCTTTGTCATTAATTAACTGCAATATTAATCTCTTTAAACTCGAATTATACATTTTAGTTAATATTGGTGGGGTTACATTACAGTTATGTCCTGTTAGTGGACAATAATAACATTAATATACAATTCATATAGACGTCTACCCACACTATGGGATTCTTTTTTTAATGGTGCATGTTCTTGTAAACACACCATTAAAGTACTGGCAGTTCTTACAAAGCTGCATTGTCCGTCTCAGTCACACTGCAGAACCTGTTCGGTATGCTCAAGGCTCCAACTGTAACAGAAGTTATTAGATCCCCCTCTCAGACAACAAATCTGTAACCTTTCGAGATTGCAACATATTCTTGACACTTCCCTATCGCCCCATCTAAACTAAACTATTTCAGCGGTTATCTATCTTTTGAATATGTTGTACAAAGTAATTAGACTTCCACTGGTTGCCTGGCAGCCCTCAGCAATAGGCTGTCAGCCAGTTTGCGGGCCTGTCATGGCCTTCATGTTGACAGGCCAAAAGGAGGTCCCGGGGGATAAGGAAACCCAAACAAGAAGAATCTCATTCTCTGTGTGTGTTGTGTTTTCTAACATATAAGGAAACAATGTTATTATGACAGAAAAACTAATGATGAACATCCGAACATTGTTGATAAGCTGTTCACAATTCCCAGCTGTCAGTTATGAACATGTTCCCTCATAATAATGAGTGTATTAACAAAGTTTCCAATTACAGCAACACTGGCAAAACCAGCCACCTACTGCAACATGGGAGAGTTTCCTAAAAACTAAAAATGTGTCAGGAGGGTGACTGTGTCCATTTTTCAGCCAGTGAATCTTTGGCAGCTCGAAGCAAGGCTGAGACCAGAGCTCCTTCATGTCTCTCTCTGTTTACAGGGCAAGCAAATCAAAGATGCGTCTCATTTCAGAGGCTGTAAAAGTGCGCCTGGGGATGGATCAGGTGTCTCTGATACACCCAATCCTCCCTGAGCAGCCTCTACTTACAGGCTACCAATCCATGTATCCTCCAAATGAACACTGCAAACAAGCAGTATAATTAAGTGTTCTCAGGAATAAAGTGCATTATCTGTTCATGTAATCTTAAAAATGGCTTCCCCAGTCATCTCAGCTTGATAGTCTGCTAGTACATGTACTTGTTGGAATGATGCTGTATTACTGTCTTATTAAAATCATAATTAAATTGGGCTCACCACCAAGTATTCTTTCTCAATATCAATATACAACCTCAATATAGCAAAAATAATACTCGACTGAATCTGGAGGATTTACAGGCTTACCAACTATGACACTTTAAACTTTCCAGTGCAACAGTAACACAAACAGGGCATATCAGTTTATTATATATTCAGCTGTATTAGTGCTTTTAGTGCATCATAGCTATGGGCTTTTCCTACTCATTTTATGGAGGAAAAAAAAAATCAATGGAGGATCTCTGTTGAGTTTACCCTTACAATATTTTGTTTCTTGTGGTGTATTTGTTTCCTGAGTGGTCAAGAATAAAGCCTATCTAATCGAAACATCAATTTATTATCTGAAAGAGCTTGTTCAAAAAAAAAAAAAAGCACTACATTTTTACTGGAAATTTCACAGCCTTACATCCGCTCCCATAACGTGTGTGAAATGAAATATGACTTAATGTTTTCGATGCACTTTCACTCATCAAAGTTCTCAGGGATTTCATTTCTGTGCCGGTAAGTGAAGGAGCTGTTAACTTGTCTCTTGTTGAGTGATTTAAAGTCGTGGAGCGGACGTGTTGGCTGAATGGATGAGACAGAAGCAGACAGAAGCATCTCCTGACATTTATCCCTTTTGGTTTGCATTTCCAGCCCTTCTGACAAACATGGCAGGATGGGAAAGAGCAGCATGGGCAGGCCCATTATGGACAGCAAAAAGGCCTCCATTTACAAATATTTTTTTGTAAATACTATATCATGTTCTTAACACAGCAGGTCCCCGGGGTCGCGCAAAGAGCCCTATGAGAGTATGGGTGAATTTCAGTCTTGGGGCCTGTATCGAACTCTGAGCATCTGGAGACTGGAGGTGCCTGTCCCATGTTCATCAGAACAGAGAGCCACCATGGATAATGTCCTGAGGGATCCTGCCTTCTGCTGTTGTAAGAGATTAAGAGACACGGACAAGGTCTCTTCACCCCCAGCACACACACACACACACACACACATACAACTGCCACCACATGGACCAAGCATCTACGCACAGTATACACACACAACATGTGGCTGATCTTTTTCTTTCCAACCTTTCCCCTCCGTCCTTAATATGTACATGGACACAAATGGCCTCACACACAGCAACACACACACAGTCGCACACCCCCGCCTCCTGATTACCTCATAATGGACGACTGATGTCCAAGAGACCCTAAGGACCTCCCTAGGGAGCCCTCCAACTCTGACCCCTATCTCCACCCTGCACTCCACCTTCTTTAAACACACTAAATAATCTTTCATTTGACAGGGGTTTGAATGAAATTCTACTTATAGCTGCATCATTTACCCTGGACAATAGAATATTGATAAATGAATTATTGTCATCCTAGACTTGGCTTGAAGGAAAAAGATGCAGATTGTTCTCAGCAGATCATGTTATTATTTCACAGTTATATTCAATGATTATGTTGCTCTTCCTTTGTATGCCCATTGAGAATTTCTGCACATTAACCACAAAGGGCTCAGGGGAAGTTAAAACAGTGGTTTGATACAAGTTAAGTACATTTCATGTTGTAAATGAGACATTTACATGATCCCACATCTGGACGTTTATATTTATACAGTCCACAACGACAAATAAACGTGTATTCATCAACCCTGTGCAATTGAGCATATGCCACTATGGAGACAATATCCGACAGATTCATCAGAGCAGGCAATTAATCACCTCACTCTAAAATAAACAAAACAAGGATCCTAAACATGTGCCTATTAAATCAGCAAGCGGGGCTGGATGGCTGCTTTTAGATGCAACATTTACATGTAATTATCTTCTTATATAATTAAGTGCATTCATTTAACAAGCATCTTGCTAACGGGCCACAATGCTTACCCAAACGAGCGGCGGGCAGCCCAGAACGCTGAGTGAGTGAGTAATTAGAGCTCAGCATGCCAATGTTAATGGAAGTGATCTAAAAAATCATCACCAGAGAGGGAGGGAAGGAGGGACGGGAGTGAGGGAGAAGGAAAGGAGGAACAGATCAGCAAAGGTGAGGCAGAAAGGAAGCTTCAGAATTTAGGATATCAAGTGGATGTAGTTTGTAAATTGTTGGTTTGATGATTTCAAATTTCAGCAGCATTAATGTAATGCAAAGCCATATTTTTTTTATGAATTTTTTATGATTTACATGAAAACATGAACTGATGTCCCTAGCTACAATCACTGTTTAAATGCTGAAAATATAAGGAATAAAACTATCCAACTTTAAGACTTGAATAAGATATCATTAGATTAGCCTTAAAGGCAATTATGTTGTGGTAACATAACTAGAGCCTGGATAATATTTAGAGCAATCTTTTCTTTTCTTTTAAATAAATTAAGTGCTACATTCACGTACTACACCTGAGTCATGAGGAAGTGTCTAGGGTGGATGGCAGGCATACAGAGCACAAGAATGTGACTCCAGAGCCTGGCGTTTCTATCTAGACTTTCATATGTGGTTAGGTTTACGCAACAAAAACACTTTGGTTTAGTTACAAAAAGACTGTGGGTTGAATTAAATATTAACAAATTACAGATAGGGTGTATCAAATCACTGTGAACTTTATCTTTAATTACACCAGACAACAGTTGTTGCCTAACTTTATCAAAGTGATATATACAGTCTCAGCATTCATGACAGGATAAACAAGATATAATGTGTCAATTAGTGACATTTCGAGGACATGGTACAGTGGATTTATTGTTTTTTTACCTGGATGGAGCCAAAACTGCCGTTTCCCCCTGATTTCAGTCAACATGATAAGCTAGGCAAACTGTCTTCAGGCTCCAGTTTTAATGGACACATACTAGATGAGAGTCATATCAATGTTGTCAACTAATGCTATTTTCCAAAATGTTGAATTATTCTGCTGAGTGATGGAAAGTTTTTTTTTTTTAATCAAAGCTGTACCAGTTTCTACTGCTGTGAGGGCCTGCATGCAGAAAGGTGTGTTTTACATGACCTATTATAATGATACAGCCATTCAAAACAACAATGGTGAGTGACGAGTGTGTGTGTTTTACTGATGTTAGCCCTGACACTGTGACACCGAGGTCCACCCTCACTTCAACCAAACACTTTTCTTTGATTCCACACTGCACAACCATGAGCTCATCCAGCCCGAGGCCACAAAGGGACAAGGGAGTGAACTCTGTCACACTCTACTCTGCAATATCACTTACTTACCTGTCTGGGAGTGTATTGCATAGACATATTTGATTCCAGGTCTACTCAAATACATGCAGAGTTGTAGTACAAACGATGATTTTCAGGCTATGGATGCCTGATAAAGCTCCAGTTTGGCCTAATCTACAAATAACTGCCATTTAAAGTGTCTCAGTTGCATTACATTAATCCAACAGAAGAAAAACATAATTGTCAATATTTATAAGATCTATATACTGAAGAATATTTTTGGGTCCCCAAAATCTTAGGAAATCCAAGCAGTCTCTCTAGTTCTTAGCCTGCAGCCACACATTACAACAATGGACAACAGCCTTCACATGTCATGTCTAACCGCAAACCTTTTAGTGCTCACCCCACTCTGTCAACGTGCCACATAACCTCCTAATTCCACACATAAAATACCAAATACCCTCATAAAGTCAAAACCATTGTTCAGTTAATATTGGTGTTTAGAAGTATCCAGGTGGAACCCACAATACAACAAGGCCAGCTAAAGTTCAAAGACCCACACTGAATGGCTGCCAAAATTCCTCACACAGCACAGATTGCAACAGCTTATAGTGAAATTATGACACAAACTATGCAGCAAGTGAGTAAGGAATATCAGGGCCCTTTGTCCCTGCGCTTTCTAAGTTCAATAAACACTTATACGATCTAAAGGACCCAAGCTCAAGAAGGGACAATGGCTCCTTTAACAATACAAAAATACTATGCTCCAAAGACTAATTGATGTTATTTGCCTTTTGATAAGTCAGAGGTAGGCAGACGTAATAGTAAAGAATACACACACAGCTTTTGATAGCCCGTAACCTGAGTAACTGGAGTACAAAGAGGGAGAGGGAACAGAAATGCTCAGTTTTTGGTTGCTTATCACCAAAGCTATGATCATTTTTGTTTTCAGGGCAACAAGAGTGTAATTTGACTAAGGACAGGCTTTAAAAGGAAAATTGCCGCTGTGTGTTTATAGGACTTGGAACTGTCGGCCACTGGCCTGTGAGCACATTGGTTATTGATATTCTCTGTATCACACACACACTGCATCTGGCCTCTGAAACAATGGCTGAAAAAGCCCTCAAAGCCAGGGTGAAACAAATACATTTGCACTTTTTTCTTTGGCAGCCAGAGCTGGCAAGTGAACTTGGTGGCTGCGCAGCCTGACATTTTGGCTGCAGTGCCATCTACTGGTGACAGACTCCAGTTCTGTGGTGACCACACTCGGAAAGCAGGAGGTGCAGAGAAATAACATTAGAAACAACAAAAGGATTCCTACTTATGCTGAACTACTCATGTTAAACCATCATATTTATCTCCTTTTTTCTCTCTTGGTCACGCTGCATAGAAGGTACCACTCATTCAAAAGCAAAAATGCCATTTTAGAGTTGTGTGGGAAAGACCATTTTTCACCCACAATTTTATACACTGAATACGGCATGTGCCATCAGGGACTAAAAGGGGAGGGGTAAGGGGGAGACAGGAGAGTTACAAAAGGATATGAAGTTTGACTAAACTACTAGCTAGCCCTCTAGGGAACCAGAAAAGTTTAAACTTCACCAAACCACAAGGCACGGGGAACTTCAACACAAAAGCACCATTTAAAAAAAGACCTTTCACGACAAACAACAGGTCTAATTGAGGCTGGCGATGCACCTGGCAGTAAAAAGTAACCCTTCAGTGATGTGACAGACCCACAGACACAATTCATACTGTGTGCATACATAATATAACACATATCACTCAATATCAGATGAACATGAAAGGAAATAAAAAAATGCACATGTACTAGGATTCATAGAGAGATACAGTAATTGCAGTAAAGATTCCATGGAGTTTGACCTCTTTATATGTATTGTTTTTATTCCAAGATCACTTCAATATCTTTACGATCCTTTAGTCAAAAAGGCTCAAGAGTTTTATACACAGCGTTCAAAGATCTGCAATTCATCACTGACCACCACAATGAAATGGGACATAAAGGCAGAGATGACATCATGTAGCAAGCCTCGAGGACAAATATAGATCATGTTTATCTTTAACAGATGATTCATTTGTGACATGGCAAAGAGATCTCCACTGCTAAGGAAAAGTCCGCACTTTCAACTGATTTTAGCCATCAGTCATTGGATGGTCGCATCCCTGTAGCTGATATGGTAAGTTAAAAAAGTAACAAAACCAAAAAAAAAAGTACAAAACTCAGTATTAAATGTTACTTATTCTTTTCTAAAGATAGAATTTTTTTAAATAGATGTTTGTGCATGTTCTCTCCTGGCTTCTTGGCAAGCCGAAATTGCATATTGATTAACAATTAAACAACCAAGCTGAGAAAAGAGATTATTATAATACTTAAACTACAAAAATAGATGAGGGACAAAAACAAAAGCTATAATGTGATCTTTCTTATATTCATTTTTTTCCACATCTCACATCCCTCCTCATCCCCCAAACCCTTGGGAAGCAGCAGTCCAAGGTCTTTCATTTGAGCTTGTATTATGCCCCTGTATCTCTGCTCATTTTTCATCCACATTGCATTAAGTATTGATATTGATTTCTTGTAAATGGTGGCGAAATGGATGGCTCACACTTTTTTGTGTTATTGTTCTGCAGCACTTGTAGGTAATTTATTATGGCTGAGGGTCCGGCGAGGCCTCCCGGTTCTCTGTGCCTCGTCCTGATGGAGCGTGCCAACCTGACTAACAAAACACACCATGCACTGAAAGGCCACTCATGAAGAGAATGAAGCACGAAGGAAGTGTGCATGCACACTAGCACCAGCACGAACATGCATTCACACTGTATCCCTCTCACTTTCACCATCGCTCACATTCACGGTCCACCATAAACCAGCACACATAAGAGGGTCCCTTGGAAAAAACACACAGCAATAAACTGAAGAACGCTAACTTTATAGGCATTTCTCAATCTTAACATGAGAGTTGTGCAGTGGGCAACTATTTTATTTCTACTTTCCTCCTATTTTTGAATATTATTCTTTTTAGTGCTGTAGCAGCACTTGTACTGAAATCCATTCCCAGTTTTGTGACAAAGCATGGCCTTCTTGACAAACTGGAGTGGTTTACTTGCATTGTCATCCTGGCCAATTTCTTTTCCCTGCTGCCGCGGCCCCAGCAGTCTATTTGCATTTCAATAGCCTCTCTGTCTGCCTCTATATTGCCTGATATTATGTCTGCCTTGTATGAATTCGAATTCAATGTCTGCATCTGCTGTTCCACTCCCAAGCAGTCCTCGTAAAAGGTGAATCATGAAATAAGGCTTGCAAGCAAAAGACATTGATGGTGTGTGATGATGTAAACCAAGACAAACACATTATAGAGGCTTGTATGTGGATTTCCTTTAATAAAAAATCTGTTTACATGCATGTTTTGTTTTTACATGCAACACAACAACCTTATAGCAAGGAGATTGTGATTCGCATGATTCTTGATTGAACCCTTATCACCTGCAGTCCTACCAATAGGTGTTCACTTACTTATCCTATAAGCTATAATTGTAGAGCAATATACAGCATGTTCTTACAATCCAGAGAGAAAGGTTTGAGGTAAAGAAAGGTGCTGTGGTAAAACTGATACGCCCTGTTTACCATCTGTGCCACCACAACACCGGGCCTTAGCCACAAGCCCTGGCTGGTGCCACAATGTCGGACACTGTTGGTCACATGACCCAAACCAGAGTGCCACGGAGGTCCCTTAGGTATCCCAGAATGCCGTTCTCTCTGGCTGACTCTCTCTCTTACATGGTAGAATATATGGGATGTCGGAAGGTCAAAGGCAGTTACTGTTAAAGCCAGGAGGATTTACAGGAATTTCTCCTTTTTAAAAGATGTAATGCACCAAAGGCTGATTAATCCATGTATGTTCATTGGTTATTTAAGATGTAAAGTCAAATACCAGTTAAGTTGCACAGCCTGTGCTTCCTTTGCTTTGCTAGAGAGAGTCCCTTGAGTCCACAATGCTGCAACCGACCCTGTTCCCAAAACTGTAAGATCTTTTATGCTGAACTCTGACAACATACTGACTTTCTGAAATTTAAATAACATAAAAAAAGTGAAAAACTTAATGCATGCTTCATTTTTAGATACAGACATAAAGGAATGTTTCCACCCCTCCTCTTAATGTTAACCTCTGCCAAATGCAGCTTCTGTTCAGAAACAATTAATGCCAACCAGTGTTCGGCTGCGCAGGCAGGCTAACAGCTGTGTTTGGGCCACTTGTTGTGCCTCCAGCACAGATAATTACAGCAATCCAAAAGCAGAGCAGCCGCTCAGGGAGTTTAATAATGTACAAGTAGTCACTATCTCTTTATAGATCATGTTACTGCAGCACTCACTGATGTGTAATTTAGATCAATCAAAAAATATGGCAGGGCTATGAAACCAGTGCCTTTGATAATAGTTGGCAGGTAGTAGTCACACCCTGTTGTCGAAGCATCTGATATAAAAGGCTTCATTCCACCCTCCATCAAGAGGTCTGGTGTGCTAGGATGTGTAACCCAGGCAACAGATACATAAAGCATTATGGGACTTGATTTAATTTGTCTAAATGGGAGCTGGAGTATCTTGGTTCTCAGTTCGAATGTCCCTGTTAACCACCACTACAATGTAATGGGCTCCTCAACTTGTAGCTGCTGATTGTGTCCTACTGGTATAGGAGGTTTTCCACTATATGCTGCTTTTTGACTGTGTATATGTGTGTGTGCGCGCAAGCATGCTGTGTGCACAGGTCCATTTGTGGCTGTATGCATGCAATAACAACAAACAGTTCTTAATAGAAATAACTAAACTTAGTCAAATCTTTTACTGGGCAACATAGGTATTTGCTACAAAACCTAAAGAATAGAGTGATTGTATAAACATATCATCAATGATCTTGACTTTGTTTCCTTGAACTTCCCACTATCTGCATTTAAAATATTTTGGGGTCAATAATGTAACTGGGAGGCAAAGCTTCATTTAGCATTATTTAACTTTCTATGTGTATAAAAGCCATGGAATTCATCACAGGTCAGGGTTTGTACTGAGGAATGAACTCCTTTGCTAAGTTTGGTCTATTGTGTATAAGCTCCCAGTTTCAACACATTTGAAGAACTATTTAAAGACAATTTAGCAGGTAATACCTTGTACCATTTTATTTTATCATTTGCCTATTGGATCAATTAAAGTAGCTTCCTCTCCTTGTCCTACGTCTAACTTCCCCTCTTCCCTAGTTTTCAACCCATGGGTCTTTGTTTTAAATGGCAATTCATCCTGTTCGTCCGCTCAGCCACGTTAAACATCAATTTCCTCACCGAGCACACATTACGACCCAATAGAAAAAATAAAATCTCAGCCATTTATTGTGCCACTCCCTCCTCCCTTTTCTGGCACTGCTGTCCACCACTGGCACCCTCATCAAAGCAGCCCACATCCAACAACAAGGGAGCAGCTACACAACAAGTCTGATGCCATTCGACTTCCTCTTAAGTCGTTTTATACTTACTGCAAAACAGTAATGATTTCAAGGGCCTTTGAATTCCTCCAAGAGCCACGGGTTTATAAAACATGCATGAGGTGTTCAGTAAACAATGCCCAATGGTCTTATTCCTTTTAAATAAAACTATTTCCATGAGATGTAAGAGAGACTTTAATATTGCCTTAAATATTAAAAGAGAGAACTGAGCCTCATCAATTTTTCATTTATTGGGCCCGCGTGTAAGGAGTCATCAATCTCAAAAGAAATTACTGACATTTTCATTTCAAATAAAAAAGGGTACACTTTATCCAGCGGTAATAGGGATTGCCACTCTTACACATGGAGCATTAAATGGCTTCTGGAGTGCTGAAAATGAGAAAATTTTCTTTTGTTGTCTCAGAACAGATTGTGGTTTTTAACCTTGTGAAGCAAACATGCATGAAATTGCTAAATAAAATGCAACATATTACCCTTCTAACACTCTAGCTTTTAAGGGGAATGCAGTTTGTTACAAATCAATAATAGTCTACCTTAACAAGTGCATATTCCTGTTTCCAACAAGCCCTGCCTCACTGTGAAGTAACAACCACCTGGTAGTTCTGCTCCTCGCTGATATTGATATACTGTGACATAAATTCATTGTTCGATTCCATTGGTGTTATGATTTATTGTTATAAATGTCTCCATCATTACAGCACCTCTCTGCCTATTTGCCTTTAGGCTTGAAGGTTTGTAATTACTGCACAATAAACAAATGGTTTGGGTAATGGGGAAAAAGGTCTGGGGCCTAAGGGCACTGGGAGAGGATTAGTGGAAAAGGAGCCCACTTTTCACCCCCCAAAAACTCCTCAACCCTTACTCCAAGGCCTGTCCCAAGTCTCACCACAACTCCCCCATGGAATCACCCTCACTGAATTATTAATCACTGAGCGGTGTTGATGTATCATCAGCCATGTACATACATTGTAGATGGAGAAAATAAGGGTTACAGTAGGCCAGGATTTATAACAAAAGCTTGACATATACTGCTAATTCACCCTGACAACACTGTCACTTCCTGCTCAGTGAATAATTGTCCAACAGAAGAAGACTTTGTATGCAGCCTCATTGCCAGGCACTTCCCGACGCAAGCAACTCCACCCATAATGGATGAATATTTGTTTATAATTTCTGTACACAAGTCTGGTTGTCAGTCCCCTGCTCACCCGCTCACTGCTGCCTCATTTGCATAGGTAGATTGAGACGCCGCAAGCGTAACAAGGTCGGCCTGCGTGTTGGTGATGGAGGACGCTGATGAATAGAGCTCTCTCCACTTCATGGCACCTTTGTAAATGTTTGATTAGTTTTGAATGGATTACTGTTAGATTATCGGGTTTGGGGCCCGAACCTAGACATGGCTCTGCTTCTCAGAGACAGTCCCTTACGGGTGTCCCATGACAAAGCGGTGGCTGTATACTGACAAAGACTGAGAAGGAAGGAGGGTGGAGGCCATGCTTGTTTATGCAGAGTTGTCAAAATGTTTAATAATGCTGTTGCTCCCCCTTGTTAGAACTCAAATTTCTGGAATACCTTGTATTTGGGAGAATAAAGTGTGAAGCATCTTGAGGTTAGGGACATCACATAATGAGTTTAAAGTCGACACAGTAAAGAAAGACAGAAATAAAAAAAAAAGAAAACTTGCATAAAGAAATGTTCTAATTTTTTAGGTTTGCAAACTTCTATTGAGTCTTATTTCACATTTCTGGAACCATGCTTTTTCCACTGCAGCCACACTGGTTCAGCATTCCAGGGATATTTAACGGGCTGGTGGGAATCTCATAGTCACAGGGCTATAAATTTCCTGGGGCTGCTGTAAGACACTCTTATATGGCTTGTGTGGCAATCAGACTGGTGATTATAGGGGTAATGAAACACGTGCCTCCTCCTGGTGTCTGGCCCTTCCATTGCCTGTCTCCTGCCATCTCTTTCTCTAACTTTTCTTCCTCTCTCTGTTTAAAGCTGATGATGGATGGAGCGTAACTATTAGAGAGAGCAGTAACCCAGTTCTAAAGCCTATTATGCACAGTTGGATGCTGGGTAAAGGGGATACAACATGTGGAACGGTGAAAGCGAAGCAGGCTGCCTCACAGGTTAGCGCTAACCCTGCCAGCCACCCCTGACGCCCCCCAATCCAATCCGTTTGCTCGAAAACTTGTCTTGTATTTTGACAGCGCCGCCATTGTGCTCCCTCCCTCTCTCTCTCTCTCTCAATCTGTTTAGCTTCCTGTTGTGACCTTTCATACAGTCAAATATATTAGCGAGTGGTGCACTCTCATTAAAACAGTGCATTAACCAAAAGACTCTTTGGAGTCTAAATGACAGCCGAAGGAACTGAAAGCTAATAGCCGTGGGCAGTTGGGGAAACTTAACTCATGAATCAGTGCGTTAATGCTGGAGCAGCAAGCCTGGAGCGCTGTAAGCGTATGGCAAAACCCCCCCCCCCCCCACACACACACACACACACACACACACACACACACACACACTCTCTCTCTCTCTACCCCCTTCTTGCTTCTTTGATCTCCTTCATTTTCCTCAGTGACTCCCTTTATTCTCTCATTCACTCCCTTTCCCTCTCTACTGCGACTTATCTCTCATATTCACTATCACTTGCTATGTTCACATTCCACTTCTCTCTGACACATTTATTCTTTTCTCTCATTCTTTTACTCAATCATCCCTCCCTTGTCTTGCTATGTTATTTGTTCATTTCATTGTCTTTTCACTTCATCCTGGTCCCACTATTGTATTGCACTCGTTGGTGCAATCGTTTCTACTTTCTGCCTCCCTGCTCTTACAGTTCTTTCCCTGTGCTCCCCCAAACTCTTTATCCATTCTTATTGTTTTCAAAGAGGAGGAAAGAAAGGAAAAAAGATGAAAGACTAAAGAAAGAGCTATAGAGAGATGAAGACAGAGGAAAGAAAATAAGAGTACACTAAAGACTAGAGGGAGACAAGTAAAAGAGAAGAGACTAAAACCTCATTACTTTCCTCCTGATGGGAGAAAATGAGTGAGGGGGCAATAATAAAGCTTGAATTTTTCAATACTGTTACAAATGGGGCTCTGACAGCTCACCGCCAGTGCAAGGGACAGGCGCCGACAACGCATGGTGAGCCACCAAATTAGCAATACTATACATCATAAAATCTAATTAAATCAAGGAGCAGAATCAAATTAGTTTTCTGTGACTCAAACCGCCCGCCAAAAGGGTTCTATTAAATGAACAGTAGAGAGGGAATTAAATAATTCACAGTGAGGGATTTTGCATTTATACAAAAATTGTGCACTTAATTGTCCGTGCTATATTACAGATTTGGCCTTATGTTAACAATGAGCCTAAAGCACACTTACTTGTGCACACTGGGCACACATTAGGGCCTACATGGTCGACAAGGCTTCAAACTAAGGGGATATTAGAGAAACCATTGGCTTGATGGCACTAGTATAGTAGAGCATAGGGGCTAGAGCGGGTAAAGGGTATTCTGATTATACTTCAATAAGCTATAATATGCACAATGAAAGACAGCTGTGTTAAACATATGATTATTATTATTCCATTTGATGCTTCAAAAGTTCTTTGTTGGTGGAGCAAGATGTAGTTTTCAGACTTATTGAGAAACTAACAGGTAGCCCATCAAACTAAACATGTCAAATGAAGTTCTGTCATGAAAATGAAGCACTTTTGTTAGAGCACCATGCAAGTGTTCAACCATCCCAGCTATTCCTTTCGTCTCTTGTCCACATACACCCTTTCTTTCAATTTCTCCATCTCCTGCACTTCCCTCCCTGGCATCAAAGCAGCACAACTTTATTATAGTTGCTGTCAATACCGTAATAATAAAAGAACGTGGAGGGGAGAGACTACCATATTACACTTTTAACAAGAATATAGCAGATGCACATTGAGTGAATATTGAGTTTTAAAACTTGTCGGCATGTGATTTGTGGCCTTGTCAGTACAAATATTTTTCAATGTCATGGCAGCAAGCTGGGCCTGTCACTTCAGCGGTCAGCTGGGACGGGGGGAGGAAAAACACAATGATCTGGCCGTTAATGGAGAACCGCTGGGACTGGCATGGAGGTGATGAAGCACTGTTTAGTTTGCGGCTGCCATATTTCTGCTTGGGGACGCTATTATAAAACACAGTGTTATTTTGTCAGATTTCAATCATGAGCCAGGTTATTTGTCACCTGTTGTCACATTGTTGGGGCAAGTCAGGCTGACGGTGATATATGACCTGTCCCAGTCCAACCCCCTGCTTTGGAGAAGACCAGCCTTTTTTTTTCTCAAGGTAACTAAAAAACAACTGTACAGATCTGCTGTTCCACTTCTTTGTCTCATTATGTAGGTATAGAGGCAACAGTGCTATGTAAATGTAGTTTAAATGAATTCAAACAAACGTGAGTTTTTAATCTTATTTCTGACTTCTGTCCTCCTTTCCTTCCTGACTGTCTTCCAACCACTCTTTTTTCTGTAATTTTCAATTCTGTCATGGAGAACCATCTTCTAGAGCAATCACAGGTCTCAATCTGTTTTTGTTTAACAGGAGTGACAGTGTCAATTATTCTCAAAGAGCGGCCTTTACCAGGGAACCTTCATTTAATTTCCTCTAATAAAAAGTGTTCTTAGGTGGGCTTTACTCATATATGACCTTATTGTGCTTCCTTTTAAGCTAGGTATTAAGATAATAATAGTGTTCATCTTCTGCCACCCCATGTTGTTCATAAAAAGTCACAAGTCACAAGTGACCAGAGGGACAAAAGAACATCCAGGTGTGGGTCAAATTCAAAGGCCCCTCTGCTCTTGAAGATGTATCTATATTTCATTCCTAGTTTTGAGAGCATCCATTTTTAGCTTATCCCTTTTGTAATGACACTTTGCTAAATGTTTCATGGAATTGAATGCATTCACTTTTTTTGATTGTGGATTACAAAATGATTTAATAAAGTACAAGCATACAGTTCAGTGACATATGATGAACATTATACTCATGCACACTTACTACTGACAGATGCTATGCAAAATGCTATACAATTTGCTATTTAATTTTCCTTTTCAGCGATTACATCTCCTACAGTGTGCCTGAATCGTAGAGGAAAACAAGAACCTGGCTCCACGATTTGCTGATAGACACTGAATTATGCTTTTCAGTTCACTGTACATGTCAGCGACTCGGACACCCCTCAATAGCTTCATTTCCAAATCATGTAAGTTTTATTTCCTTGTCGCCCTTGTGTTTGAATGTCATGGCCTCTTGCCAAACAGAAAAGGTATAATCCCCACATCAGACATTTCCTTCAGTTTATTCCAAATGATCTGTCTGTATGCACCATTACTTTAGACTGTTTGTAGATGCTGTTGATACCAAACTATCATCCAATATAGCAATATGCAAATAGAATTTGATTACTAACACTGCTTTCTGTTCAGAGACAGGGGTGACATTGTGTACTTCCATCACCCTCAGAGACAGGGGTGACATTGTGTACTTCCATCACCCATCCCAGTCCCTGAATAAACCTGTGTTATTGCCTCTGAAGGTAGGCCCACTCTCTCTACATGTCTCGTCTAAATTACTGGACGTTTAACAAACAGCATTTGTGAATTAACTGAAATATGTAAAGCGAGACAAACTTTTTCACTCCTTTCTGCTTTTAAAACCTCAATGCATTCATGGGTAAGGTGGTCCTGACTATCTAAATCATGATTACACACGCACAGATGTGTACAATGAAATAAAAAATACATACACATTCAGTATGGTGCACACATAAGGAGAAACACACAACAACCATTAGCTTTGGCTGACATGATAGCCATTAGCACACTGTTTCTAGTTGTGCGCATTCCAATCCAAAAGAAGAATCATTTACATAATGTGTGTTTTCCCCAAACGGTGTGAACAACCAGCACTCTGTGTAGGTTTTCTGTTGGCAAATGTTTCAAACTGACCTTGGGAAACGGTCCATCCGCAAACGCTACGCAGTTACATCCATAATGGGCCTTTTACTTGTTTTTGTGTATATGTGTGTGTCTGCAAGCATGCAGATGTGCAGTTGAAAGAGTGTGTGCACACTTATGCATTCCTGTGTGTGTCTGTGTGTGGCTACAGCTGATGACTCTGTGCCAGCCGGACGGCTTTTATATGTATTAATATTAATATGTTCCTGAGCTGCAGCCCATCACAGCCCTGCCCTGTGGTGCAGAGTGTCCAAGGGCGGCCATTATTATCCTGTTTTGACTGTCAGTGAACCTGGATGGAAAGTAAGATATGCACGTTGACTATTGTGCCAGGGTCAAACAGTCAGGCTAATACAGCTCAAACCAGCCGTAGTGTTGAGGATACTGTAAAATGCACTAGGGTGACACGCATCTACCCATACTGCAATTTCATATGAAATGCATCTCCATATAGATACAGTATGTGCATAAGACCTACACGCTGCCTTAAACAAATAGGCTCAGAAATATGCTCACTTGCCACTGTACACACATACTAACATAAAAAAGGTATACCATGTGTGTAATGTAATGAAAAAAATCCCTTCATACTACTGCCTGTTTATCAGGCACCTTACCATGTATAATCTATGACAAGTACTTTTTTTTCAGACTAAGTTGGTGTCTCGGTCTCGAGGGCAGTATTGATGATAATGTTAACTATGTCCCATAAAATCAATCAATAAATGGAATATTAAATGTATATGTCTGGGAGGTTGTCACTGGAGCACTCAGGGGTGAATCTCCAATAGCCTGTCAAGGTTTATTGCCTTTTATGGGGGATTCACCAACACACTGTTTCCATGAAAATACACATGTACAGTATATCAAAGAGGCTGTGACATCATAGCTACAGACAAAAAGGGAAGACAACCAAACACGACCAATCTCTTTCTCTTTTTCCCCTGACTTTTATGCATATAGGCAGAAACACACCCCACCACTACACACCAAAATAGATGAATTTTGCTTCAACAAAGGCAGTGTGGTAATTAAATGCAAGATAAGGCCATTCAGAATGCCCAAGACTGTGCCAGGCAAATATCCTGATCAGCTTAAAATCAACCAAGTGGGACAGAATAACAAAAATCCAAATTGGTTGGTCTAGATCAGCTTGATAGGGCTTTCAATATAATACACAACAATGGCCAAAATGAATAGGAATCAAATTACAAGAGCTGTGATATGGCATGAAACTGCATGGGGGAATTCAAGCACAATCACTTTTCAATGTGGCTTCCAATATTGCAGCCAATCCTCGCACAATTCATATCCGATCACAAATAATGTTTATCACCCTCATATCTCTCTCCCTAATGGAAAAGGCCTAGTGTTGGGGTTTAAGGAGTGCATTCATTTTTAATGAGGTCTGGGCATTGGCCAGAATGAAATGAACAGGCAGAGAGTTTTGGGCCACAATATAGCAACGAGTGGCAGTAAAAGGTCGATCCATTCTTTCTAATTTGACCAGGTTATATGTGACTATAAGTTGCTAAAGTTGTTCATAACAACCAAGCAGCATTTTCACCGTAATGTTACAAAATTGTTCAGAGAAGAGGTAAAGCTCAGCTGCTATTGCAGCAGCAATTTCTCCCTGGCAGGAACTTTCAAAGGGTCCCTGCACCATGTTAAAGGACACTATACTAGCACAAACAGCAAAAGTGTTTTTGAGTGGTATCAAATTAATAACACTGAGGTCAACACCTTGCTTCAATGAATAATTATTATTGGTTGCTGTGTGTGTTACATTTGTAAAACTCATCATGTAATGTGATATAATCTACAGTTGTACAACTTTGATATTTCTTTGACATCCTCCTACAAAATGATACACTTACAGACTAAAAAGAGCTTGGAAAAGTAAGCAATATAACTTGAACTAAGTAATTCGCTACAGCGTTTATGAGTTCAGAAGCACCATCGAATTTCATGTAAAATAAGCTCTCATGCAAGAGAAGACACTCATACTTTATGTCTAATTCTGGAAGAGAAGATGTATTTCCTGCTTCCCTAGAAAGCATGATTGGTGTGTGACTGTATGTCGTGATGAGATCACTTGGCGCTGCTGAGGATAAAATGTCACTTAGGATAATGTGATTGCCCTTAAGGTACAAGGAGGTGAATTATATTCCCTGATTTATAATCTGAAAATTAAAGACTCACTCATTTTCTAATTTAATTCCACCTTCAATGGAACAATGTTCACTCTGAGCCAAATTGGCGAATAATGTTACTAATTCAGATGCAGATGTAATTTCTATTCGGGGGGCTGCAGCGCGTGGTGATGAACGAGTCCCGGATGGATCGTTGCCACTCCTATCTTCCCGTCTCGACAATTCTCCAGCAGTTGTGATAATAACCTGAGCAATAAAGGAGGGAGAGGCAGTGCTACCCTGTTCCACTCTTCATACCGCAAGTCATCTGATACTTCTTCTAATAGTATTTCTGTCCTTTCCTGTGTTGCTCTGTCTTGAGTCAGCTGACACTGCGCTTCCATACAGGAAAACAGAGTGTGCTGAATATTATTGACGTAAAACTGCATTAACACAAAGGCTCTTAATAAGCTGCATAATTACTGCTGCCTTCTGCAATACAAAAAAGTCATTGCAATAAATCTGGTGTTAAAAACTTGATTGAATGCAGGGTAAATGTCAAGGTAATTACGAGGCGGTGAGGGTTAAAAGCAACGTTAAATCCTCCAACAGAGTGGTGACATTCAAGTGAAGGAGGAAGAGATAGCAAGGGAGGAAGGAGAGGGACATAGAGAGGACCGAGTTTGTAAATGTATCAGCCAATACGAATCTAGCAGTTCCTCACTTGTCACCGGCCTTTTATTTAAGACTGCAAACCATTTGAGATGTGACCTCTCTATGGCTGGTTTCTTCCTGCACGCTAATGGGTCCATTAAGGACAGAATTCATCATGTAAAATATCATGATGACACAAACACATTGAGTCTGCACATGTGAGTGTTGAATTACAAATTCTTGATTTTGGTTTTTCCATGTTAGCTAACTTGACCTTGCTAGGGACAATTCACCCTCAACACAAAACTCTCTCCAACTACAAGGTGTGGAAGATCACCAAGAGCAGATGAAAGGGAACAAAAGGAAAGGTGTGCACCCACTTCTTCACCCATTTTACACCATAGGCTATTCTGGAGATTAGAAAGGAAGTCGGCTGCATCCCTTCATCCATCTCAGCATCATACTGATACTGAAATACAAGTATTTATCCGAGGGGCTGGCAGAGGTCAGGTCATTTACTCACCACCCAGTCTCTGTAAATGGAGAGGTCAGGTGGGGGTGTGCATGGGGGGTGGTGACACAGCTGAGAGGTTGTAGGTGCAGTGTCATGTGCCTCCTCTCCAGGGCCTAATGATCTACTGAGCATAATGACTCCAAGATGACAGGGCCCCTACAAGCCTTGACTAGGCTCACTTCACTTCAGAAATAACGTGAAAGAAAAGATTTTTCTCTTGCTGCTTTGTTCTCCCCCGATCTCTCCCCCCTTGCTATACACCCCGAGCCACTGTAAAACCCAAGGCTCCATGACAAAAAGCCAATAGAGTTAGCTGCCAAGGCTTGGAGCTCTGAGAGGGATAACTGGCGCAGAAGGTTAAAGCAACAATGTGCTCAGCCCCATTGAGCTGCTCCTTCTGTGTTGATGGTGAATGTGTATGTGTGCATGTGGGTGCGCCTATGTCAGAAGCAGTGTGTGCATAAGGTGTCAAGGGTTGTTAAAATGTATATGTGCTGATATATCTAAAAGAACACCTGTTCATTTGTATATTCTACACCCAAAAGATGAGGGCCTCATTTGATTTCAATCAAACCTTAGTTATGAGTTTAAGGATTTAAGAGAAATTCAGTGTGTGCATTGTGAAGAAGGAAAGAACATGAAGAGTAAAATGTACACAGGCTTTGTAATTGCTTCAGTAAAAATGCTAATTATTTACTTCTTTCAATTTTAAAATGCACTCTTTTGACAGAGTCTGAAGTGAAATGCAAATGTCTGCATTTTCGTATTACAAATGGCTTTCTCTCACAGGTAACATTTTCAAGGCTACTGCTTTTCCACAGACACAGCTACAGTGAAAGGTGTGATATCGCCTCTCTGCAAACCATAATGGTGCCTTGTTTGAAAATGACAGGTGTACGAATGAGGCTTTCTCTTTTCCTAAGTATGGCAAACTGTGGTCATTCACTCTGCTTTGTTTTTAGCGTAATAGCCCCATTTACAAAATGTCTGTGAAATTAATGTGGGACAAACGCGGCGGTAACCGAGCCAACTAATTTTTGCTCATTCAACTTGAATTATTAATAGGTGAGAAATATACCATATGCTTTCAGAGGAATGACATACATTCATTTTATACAGAATTGCTGCTGTTTTGTGAAAAGTATAAGTAGCTTAACTGCTCTTTTCAAAAGGGGTGACTTATATGGAGGCCTTAATGATGTATAAATCAGCCCATGTAATTACGCTTCCAGCTGCTGCCTTGGGCCTGACTGAAACTACAGGCCCTCAGTAGAAAGGCTCAAGCCTTCACCTAAATCCCTTTTAATCAACCAGCACTGGTTTTCACTCCTCAGATCGCTTTATTATGAGTTACTGAGTGAGAAGAAGAGACAGGGAGTGTGTATGCACATAAATGTGAGTGTATTTGTAAGTTTAAAAAAAATGCATGAAATATGTATACAAATACAGTACGGTCATGTACGGTATGTGAATCTGTGCACATGTGCTCATGCTCTCAAATATATAACTTACTTTTGTTCTAACATTATAACATAAGTGACCCAGTGTACATTGTGGATCTAACTTCAAAATTGGATTAAAAAAGGCTGTCAAACATCATTGGATATACTTTCACTCATGAGTAAAGATTCACCACTCTGCTGCTGCTGTCATTACAGGTTTAGTGCAAGGTTTAAAAGAGTAATAGAATATGGTTCTGTCTTGGTGAAGAGATGGGGCACCACCTAGTGCACAGTCACTGCCAAAGCCTCAAGTCATCTTTCCTTGAACCGAAACCTTAGTGATTTACACACAATACATTCAACATACATGTAGATATCTGCAAAAACAAGTGTTAAACTTAACATGTGCAGCATGAAATGCAAATCACAATATCTGTCAGAAAAATCTCAATTAGATATTATCCCCGAATATCACATCCCTAATGGAGTGGGTGTTAAACATTTGTATAAGGCATGACCCCCTTCAAACTGAGCAACCTCTATCTCTCACTTGCATCCAAAATTGGTAAAAATGCTTCAGTGAACGCAAAATATTTGGACAAAAACACGGCAGGGATTTCAGCTGTTTGTTAAACTTTGTTCAAGAATCACATAAGATAGCAATGTCGGAGTAGTGATGGTGTTGAGGATCATAACTGATGTTTTTGTATGAAGCTCTCTCTTTGAAAAGCCATTTGATTTGCATATACAAACTCCATTTGTTTGGGAGAGCTAAGAAAGATGCAAAGCACAGTGGTCACACTGATCTGGAACAAGGGCACTGGAAAACAACAAAGGCTAACTAATGACTTGCTATAAATGTACAACAATGTTTTTTGAAATGATTCCCTTCCTGAGAAACGCTGTGGTTAGGTAAATGGTAATGAAATGAGACTGTATGTCTTCATCAGTATCCTTTTGTTCTGCCACACAATGCATCAGTTATCATTTACATGTGCTCTTCATTCTGAGGTCACAAATATCTTTTTCATGCAAATAGGTTCTGTATAACCCTGACTCATATTTACAGCCATTGAGTTATCGAAAACAACAGTCTGCACTAAGTAACTGGAAATTATGACCACCCTAACTTTCAATCATTTGCCACTAAGCATCTAAACAAAGCCTAAACATCTATTTACATATTTACGTATGAATTTGAGTGATTAAATAACTCATTGATTAAAGAAATAGTCTATTAATGTCTGTCATACACACAAAACATACTACAGAAAAAAAAATTATGGGAAATTGTGTCTGTTTATTTTTCTCTTCCGTTAAACTCTATTCTATGTGTTTGTAACAAAGATGCACATCTTAACAGTGCACAGAGTCAAACCATACTGGGATTAATGACTGAGCACCTCCTTGTTAATTGTCACATCAAACAAACAGGTCCTAATTGGAAAGGTTCCAGCTTGGTGCTAAGTGGACACGGAGTGGGCGCTGCCTCTAGATCGGTCTCTTTGTCTGCTTTCATTAGTAGGTCAAGCCCCTACATTAAGAAGCCCACACTGGACTCATGTTTGCTTTGGTGGGTAATGAAACACACACCTGCTACTCTCAGGCAATGAATAGAAACTTGAATCTAATATCACAGTCATGTGGCTTCTATTAGTGTGTACAATGCCTATGTTTTGTGTTGATTTTACAGTTGTCTGTGTTATAGTGTGTATGTCTGCGCCTCTATTTGTCCTGCTGTTTTACAAGAAAGAAGACAAGGAAAGAAAAGAGATATATTGTGTGAGAGAGGAATAAAAGAGCAAAGTGAAAGATGAAGGGAGCAAGCTCACATTCAAGCAGAGAGGTCAGTTCCATGTACTTTTCTCTCAGTTTGCAGTGCGTCCTCTCTGGCCTGGTGGAAGATAACATTTACCAAGATTTGAAAAAAAAAATGTATGTCAGAGATTTTCTTACATTATATGATCAACAGACTCCAGTGATAACTTTGCTCCACTCCACTCAAATAGTATAACAGCAACAATGTGATCCTAATTTGAAATTTTAAAATTAAGGTAATAAAAATTTAAAACAGAATGCTTAAGTTTTCTTTGCCCGATTTATATACAAGCACACATACACACACTCACACAAACATGCTGCTCCATCTTGAAATGCTAATTTATGATTAGCATGATTATGCAGTAGTGTAATTTCACAAAAGCCTTCCCACAGTGGTGCACAAAAGACTCATTCACCTCCAGAGCTGCTCTGTGTGGAGAAGAATTATGGCACGCAGATGAATTCATTCATGTGGGAAAGGATTTATTCGATAATTATAGACCTTCACAGTTTTAATGCCACTTAATGAGGAGATTGCATAGTATGATTCCTACTTGGGCTGACGAATGGATGTTGGTTTCTTTATTCTAGTGTTTTTTGTTTTGCTCCATCTGTTAGCCTTTCTATGCTGAGAACTAGCTGAAGCAGCACTTGTGGGGTCTGATTTTCTCTGTGTATTCTACAATAAGTCACATTAAGAATGCGGTTAATTAATAAGCTGGTGGTCAGATATAAATACATTTTGTGCTAATAAACATCCAAAATACCACAACTCTCACTCTACTTCTATTCTAACACATAATTACTATTAAAACATAATAAATTGTGATTTTTTAACATAATTAAAAGATAACAAATATTATATGCCGTGTTTACGTCGTCTAGCAGCTGGCAATAAACACACTCATACATTATCCAGTTCAAGGCTGTCGCTCTCTGACAGCAATGTTTACAATAATGCCAGTCTTAATGCCTCATAGCCATGTTGTTGTGGAGAGGTAATTAAGTTGCCAAAGTTTAATTGCTCAATCATCAGCAGTTAACAAAGAGGCATCAGTGGCCTCCTATACTTTCAACGTACTATATTTATAATGGCTAACAATTACAGCAAGGGCCCTTTAGCTGGGATAGCACTAGTAAAAGCTGCCGGCACTAATGAAAAGCTATAATCACTCCACCCACAGCAGTTATTAGTAGCAAATTATAGGTCAGTTGGAGGGGTAGCAGTTATATGCATTAAGATAAATAGCACCGCAGCTTGTGGCAAGTACAACGAATGAGCAGTACATGTACCTCTAATTTTACCCATAATGCAAATTACTTTTATTCATGTGTTTTAAAACACAAACTTTTAATGCTCAGACATGTAAAATTCCATTTATTTTTGAACAATATTTTGTATTTAGTTGAAAAGACATGCTCATTATGGCTTATGACTGATTCTGCCTGAACAATAGAGAACCATACTACACTAACAAAGTATAATTATATAAATCAAAAAAGTGATCAACTTGCGTTCTGTATCACCTTTGCCCTGTTTTAACTGTTGAAACCAATTAATTGATCATCACAAAACTTTTTAATTGCACCATCACTGTGCAGAGTGGAATATAACCCTCTTCTTCCCATAATCCCCTCTCCCTTTCTATTCCTTTCTATCCTCATCTTCCTTTCAGTCATTCCCTCCACCCTGCTCCCTCTCCCTGTTCGGTTGCTCAGCCAGGCCCAGTGGAATGCAACGTCCCTTTGATCAAGTCTTCATTATCAGTGACTCTATGACGTATGGTTGTCGGACACTAAGGGGGCTAGCTGAGGGAAAGTGTGGCCTCTGTGTGGAAGAGGCCTCTCCACACAAGACTGAACAATCACCAGGCATCCCGCCTCCATTAATGAGAAGCATCCCCATCCACTCCAGTCCCCAGGCAGCCTCCACCAGGTGGAATGCTTGGCCCATGTCACTCATAACATTGCTGAGGGCTATTAGCAATTCATTAGGTGACTGACTGAGCGCCTAGCTGTATCAATTAGGCTATAACTGATATGTCTGTTATTGTCAGATTCTCTTTGAGATTGCACTGCTTTTCATTTAAGGTCTCCTTTTGGTTTTATGCTGTGGCAGAGCTGTTGTATTTTTAGTTTTTGTGTATGCGTGTGTGGTCTTTGCATAGCAATGGTGTACAATAACCCCAAGATGTTGAAGACACTAATGAAATAATAAATATTAACAGATTAGAAGTTAGAAGTTTGACTCACTGTAAATCTTACATGTTTTGGTTTCTGAAATCCTCATATCAAAAACAGAAAAGGATAATTGTTGCCATCTGGAGGTAAAATAAAGAATTACCAGAATGTTTGTTGATAAAAGATTTTAGCATCATAGCAAAGGCTGTTCATAAGCTATGGCTGCAGTTGTTTTAAGCTCAAACTGATTTTGTCAACAGGTGAACAGTTAAATTGGGTTTTCCATGGCACGAACTAAAACCCTTCTTAAAAAAAAAAAAAAATCCGCCACATATTCATGAGTTTAAAGGAACAAGAAATAAACAGTTAGTATGCTAAAATTCATGGCAATTACTGTTAATATTTTGACTTGGTGTAATACAGTACTGTATATATAAAATTTGTTTAACAGCCAAGATCTTTGTGGCCTCTCCTGGCTAATATATAAAATATGCCCAAAGAATCAACCGTTGTTTAGAGCCAGCTAGGCAAATCTCAGGCAAATTCTCCTTGTTGTTCACAACATGATTCCTCATTTCACTCTATGTATTTAGATAAGAGCATACTTCTTTGCATGCATATCTGATCATTCCATATGTAGATTCAAACGGTGATGACTTCCATCACTGTTGCTCCACAACAGAGGCCCTCAATGAAAAACTAATAACATGAAAGTGCAGTGTAAAAGTAGCTGTGCACATGTCTATTTACTCACCTTGTCCTTATTTGCATTAAAAACTACAGCGATATAGTCTCACTTAGGCAGGGTGGACTGAGTTGACATCCTCTCTCTCTCTCAACTGTCACTGTCACCTCAGACTGCTCTTTCACTGTCACATCCAGCCTGCTGGTGAGTTTGCATGTTTTTACCTCAGGTGGCTCAGTGGTTAAAACTCATGTAAATGTACACATGAGTCATAAATTACATAAATAACATTTGCCATTCAGTTAATGTACTGTATGCAGCATTGAAAGTTCTGTTATGTTTATTTGTATGAGGTGCTTTATCTACATTTAGACAGTAACACTAAGTATGTAAATTTTCTATGCAACATTGTACCTAATTTTTGCCACTTCATTATTTTAAATTGTGGTTACTAGATATTCCGAGGTAATCAAAACAAATTAGGTTTTGTTTTTTAATGCATGCAAGGCAATTTATGTAAATCTGCTCATAAAACATGATCATCAGTCATGTGATCATACATAGAAATAAGTAGAACAAATTTTTGAGGATTATACATAGCTATGCAAACCCTGGCATGCCAACAAATGATGCAAAGCATGTCACAATCCTCCTTTGGTCTCAGTCTGTAGAGTAAAACACTTAGATAGGTGACAGCAGAACACAATCAAAAACAGTCAGATGTCAGCTACATTCTGTCCAGAACGATACATGAAAAAGCAACAAAAGACACAGGGATGATGATCATAATGCCAATTATCACATTTTGCTCAGGGGTCAGCAGCAACCGCATTAAACCAAGTCGCCATTACCTGATAAATGGCTGAACAAAACTCTTTTCCCTCCTGTGAAATTGTGTGTCAGCCATTAGCATTGCAGTGTAATGCCAATGACTGACGTTGCTGTCTACTTAGCAGTGACAAGGGATGTGTGTGTATGGGGAGGGGTCAGCAGGGTGGTAGGGGTGCAGTGCAGGGGATTGATCGGGGTCTGCATTGTTGCCAAACGGGAGGCGAGGGTGTATTGGTGCGTAGACAATGAGCCCTGGCCAGCGCTGAAAGGCCCATTCTGCGGATCCCTGTTAGCTGTCTATTATCCGTGGTCTCCAGGGGGCTGCTAAATAGAGGGCATGTGTTAGGCAGACATTTATCATGTAATTACAGCACTAGGATCCGTTTCTGATGGTGTGTGATGATTACTAATAATTACTGTGCATTTCACGCCTCCAAAGGGCCCAGATGGGGTCCCAGGGCGTCAATACAGAGGAAGGGAGGGGGGCACGAAAAAAAAAAAAGAAGAGTGAGGAAAATGTGAAGAAATGAAAAGACAGATGAAGAGGGATAGTCTCTTGCCTTAACCATTCAGAGGTGCTCATTAGCTAAATGAATTGAACCATATGTGTCCATTTCCTAATTAACTGGAAGATAGGAAACAAACACATATTATTATTCTTTTACATGCCAACTTCAATATAACCAAAACGTCACCCAGAATTATAAATAATTTTGATCTCTGTCAGAGCATTAGTTAATCTAGCTACAATTCACAGTGGAAATAAAATAAACAGCAATAATAATAGGGATGGGCATTTCAAGCTAAAATGCTATTTGATATTCACTGGGAACTAGTCGAAAAATATTCAATATGGATCCCTGGGCAGACACGACTGCGCAGCTCACATGCATTATCATCATATAGTTTATCCAGTTGTGATCATTTGTAGCATATTTGTTGTTTGCATTTGGAGCTGTTGCATACCAACCTCATTACTGCGTTCTTTACCAGTGCCGTTTTTTTAAGACAAAATCATCATCACATGACTTTTTATTTATTATTTATGACTACTTGAATATTGAAAAATCAATGTCCATCCCAATTTGATATGTGATTTTCTATAGAAATACACATGGATAACCATGTTGATTTGTTTTATAAGTAGCATATACATTTCAACTGCACAAAAACAACAACAAGGTTTCCTGTGGCTTGATTTGTGGTATCATGACTGATATACAATCATACTCAAAAGGTTTCATATCTGTAACAGGGAGTAAATGAATGGGCTGAGACTGGGGTTTAAATAAAAAAGAGAAACACCCTCTTATAAAAGCAGCCATCTTGCCTCTGTCAAAGTGGGAGAATAGGTCTGTGTGGTATTGGACCCAATGCAGGTGAAATACAGCAGTTCACTGTTGTATTTCTGCCCTCTAAGGGAATCCAGATAAATCAAAGAGGTCAAGCTGCCATTGATATGATGCAGTAAGGAAGCACAGGAATGGGTTATGCTATGGAGTGTATGTGTGTGTGCACAAAGGTTGAATTGCTTTGTGTCACTGAGACCTGCAGCCATGAACTGGAAAGGACCGGTCAACAGCAGGTGCAGCAGTGCAACTTTTCCCTGAATGCTCAAGCCAGGTTTTGTTCTCATCCAACCCTTACTGTTCATTTTACCTCAAGCCCAATGTGGCCCCATAGATACTCCCATTAACCTGAACAACAACACAAGGGGGGTCTTATTTTACTCTTTTCAGGGCCTACCTAATAAAGACTACAAAGTCAAAACCTGGTCAAGGTGAACTCAAATGAAGCTCACTGACGGGCGGCATTTTACCTGCAGCACAAAAGGCATCCAAATCAATATGGGTGTGGAGGGAGGATGGTCCTGTTTAATAGAAACAAATTGCTCTCCACTTCCCGGTGACACAGATAGCAGACCATTTGTGCCTGCTGGCCTTTGTTGGGAACAACAGAGAGGAAATGTACTCATCCTGGCCAGGGATAAAGTTCGGGGCTTTTTGTTACACGCCAGTTACCTTAGCCTCTGTGCCCACCCCCTTGAACAAGCACAGCGGTTAAGTAGTTCAGGTGCTTGCTACATTCTGTTATATTAAAGGTCCCTGCTTCTGGCCTGAGTTGAATTGCCTCAGCTGGGGTTGAGGGGAGGAAAGGGAGGGAGGCAGGGAGAGAGCAGCAAAGCTGTAGGGCCATGGAGCATGAATGGATATCTTGTGCGTGCTCACAGAAGCGAAACTCTTTGGGACAGCCGGCCAGCCTCTCTCTACACCAAGAACTTGAAAGAAAGTCTGTAAGGTGGGTTGGTGAGTAGGGAACATGGAGGGGGTGGAAGGTGGCCCAACCCCTCCCCACTCTCACTCTGTTGCTCAATCTATGTCTTCACCCATATTTTCCCCAGGTTAGTGGAAAGCTGTACATTTGTTTGCAACAAGGACTATGACAGGTGGGCAGTGGGTAGGATCTCAAGTGCCTTTTTGAAAGCTAGAAACACACATACCGTTACCTCTAGGGAACATGGACCTAAATGGACACAATGCACACAGGACATGTAACTGTGCGCCAGCGTACACCTGTGCTACCCACTCACTTACGGAGAGTAGGGTAAGAATAAGAGTCAGTTGAAGGTCCAAAAACACTGACTGACATCTGACACATAGCTGGTTTAACTTAAACACCAGTTATTGATTGGCAGCTGGCTATCTGAGCTGTGCTCGGTCCATAGAAGATCAATGTTTACATTTCAAGAGCAGATTCAAACATGTACATTGACGCTTTGAGTGTATTGTGTGATATGTACTATAAAAGTGTGAATTATTAAAATCTCTCTCTCTCTCTCTCTCTCTCTCTCTCTCTCTCCGACACACACACACACACACACACACACACACACACACACACACACACACACACACACTTCTCTAACTCTATCCAGCCAGGTCTCCCAGATCAATTTGTGGTTGGTCAAGCGAAAATGCATAACAGAGTCTGAACATGTCTGACTTCCACAAAGTCATTCCCAAGGTACGGGGTCAAGTACAAGAATCAAAAGTGAAGTCCCCCAAAGGATTAGATTCCAGTCTGTGGGGAAATACTCAGGAGTGGAGTATTTCTATGATCCCAGAAGTGACTTTTAACAGATTACTGCAAACTCTCAAGCTATATGCTAGCTTCTTAAGAAAAATTGTATCAAATTAAATTATATCATGTGACAGGATTGCAAGGTCATGGTGCTATATCACTTTATAGAACAAACCACATGCAATATTCAGTAATCCACATCTTAATCTTGTGCTGCACTCAGTACAGCTTAAAGAAACTGATACTCCTGTGACTACTTTAGCGGCTGATTGTGTTACCTTTACAATTCGGCTTCCCCTCCTTCCTGTTTTGTACCCTTGGAATGCCCGACAAAAGTATCCCCGCTGTGGCTTTCCACCTGCACAGGAGAGGATATGGTAGTGGTCTGGGGTCAGAATTAATATGCAGACCCATGGGGAATGTACATAGGGTTCATTCTGTAACAAATCTTAAGCAGTAATATAAATGAGATTCACATAACTTGTACATATACTGTATGACATCAGTGGTTAAAATCTTAAATCTATCTTAATCTTAAATCAACTTGAGTATTTTTTATATTTTCTATTAACTCAATCCTCTCACCTTCATGGATCAATGCCAACTTTTAGCTCCTTGTTCTTTTCTAGCAAAAGTAACTAAATGAATGTTAATGTTATCTGCTAGACGTGTAATTAGGCAACTGTTTTAACAATTTCATTATATCAACTTAAAAGATGATAGAATATGACCAATGTTATGACCACAATTAGTTTCTGCTGACGTAAAAAAAAAAATCTAATTATTCTCGGGTCAGTTCACCTAAATTACAAAAAAATGCATATTTCCTATAACTTACAGCTTAGCTTTGTTTGTACTTGTCTAGATTTTGAGGCACCTGTCTCAACACCAGTTTAATAGGAATGAACAGGATTTCACACATGGTGTTTACAGCATCAAATTATATTTATAAAATTCAAGAGAAATATGTCTTTCCAGATGCACTAGCTCCCTTAGTCCTGATAATACAAAGAACTGAACGTCAACAGTTTTCATTGGGATTACTTATCTGATAAAAGGTAGTTCCAATGAAAACAACTGATCTCTGTGAAATATTCAGGGTAGAGTTTGCTTTCACACATTGCTATCATATGTAAATGTAGTGAAATGATAACATGAAAACAAACCACACTGACAATGTGCAAAATAATTCAGACTAGCCAGAGATAAAAAATGTTGGAATTATCTAATGTTTGTAGTGATTAAAACTAACTGTGCTTAATGCGTTTCCTTTTGTCACTGAGGAGAACACTCAGATATCTGTAAACAGTATCTAAATTTTAAAGTAAATGTTTTAAATACAGTGCTTTGACATTTGTTTATAGTTTTCTACACAAATGCTAGAAACATATAAACAAATCACTTGGTATGTTGTGATATCTGGTACATGTTTAGTGTTACTGTCAATACAATAACAAGCATTCATATGAAAAGGTTATAGTTTTGGTTGTCAGCAGACAGTAACATATTTCTTTTCTTTCTCTAAATTCTGTTTCATTCTGTGCAGGGAGGAGGCAATTTATCTGTCATGGCTTCCCAAAGAGGCAGCTCACTTTACCCCCCTCTGTCCCATTTTACTGACAGCAGTCTTATTAGCCACAAGGGAAACCGGCTGCCACATGAATTTGGCCACTGTTCACCTATGGGGCCAGGGCAAGCCTCTTTTTACAATAGCGCCAATGATGGTGAGATTTTCTTTTCAGTTATTAATTTGATAAATATATTAATTATGACCTGGGGATGACAGACCAATCAGATTGTCAGGCGCCCAGTCGTAGGCTCCCACCCCCCACTTTGATGATAAGTTCTCTCAGGTTTCCAGAGCTGTCATCCAGAGGGCTGGAACTTCTTATCAGCATTGGGCCCATTCTAGGGATAATTTCCTGTGTGTTGTAATTAAATGGTGGCTCTCTGGTGGCAAGGGACTCGCCTTTTAACGTAAAAACCTCTAGTTTCTGTGAGGATGAGCCCAGGTGGGGCACTGCCTTGACAGGGACATGATCAAATTTGTGTGACCAAACACCTAAAACACAGCTGAGAAAGAGTTAGTTGTAATATCTGTGGCGCTGTGATTTGTTTAGTTTAGTTGGGATCAATACAATATTAATACTGTTCTGGTTCTTTTGTCTGATTTTATATACACCAAATCAGTCTCTTATGATTGCCCCATTTGTGGTAGTTTTCCCCTATAAAAGAAAGACACAATAATCTTTTACATATGTAGTTCCCACCATTGAACCATGTGACAGGTTTGCATCTCAATGTTAAGAATCAACATGAACCCAAGAGGAAGATAAACCAGGGTGGTTTTCCAACAGTTTCACTGGTGGTTTGGAAGCTGGGCCCAGGTATTTGAGCCACTGAAGGTTTTAAGAGGAAGAAGACTGAAGTAACTGAGTGTAATTAGAAGTAATCAGAAGCTAGTAGTTACAGGACCTGAACATAGATTTGATGTGGGCACAGAGAGCACCACCCCTCAATAACAGCCCATTACAACCTCACAGCAAAAATACTGTCCCTGCGGGTTAATTTTTGAATTAATTATACTGTAAGTGGAAGAGGGAGGATTCAAATGCAGATGCACAGGATGGGTTGCTATATGAGAAAGGTGGTCACATATACAGTATTATCAATTTATACAGCAACTCAGCAAGGATCCAAACTACACATGTCCCACCATTAGGTTTGTTCAGCCAACTATAAAACATTTCTGATACACAAGCATGCAGGATGCAGGTATGAGATGGAGTGCAGTACCAGTGAAAAAGGAGATGTAAGACATAACTTTCCATATAGAGCAGCCTACTGCTAGAACCACTGAATCAACCCCCGTGCCACTGGGTCTTGTCTGACAGTCGTCTGAACTTTAAAAAGGGGTGATAACTTAATTTCTACTCATGTCAACACTACTGCAAGAGCCAAGAGGAAACTGTGGCCCTATTGTCTGTCTGCCATGTCTTCCCCCACATTCTGTGGCACCAAGAATGAAAAATATTTAAGTGGCTTTGATGTCCCGGATCTTGTTGAACTGCTCTGATGGTCTGAAAGCATTTGAGTAGTACTCTTCCTTTCCCTGTCTCTTTATCCTTTTATCCTTAGAATGTAAATAACAAAATCATTGCTGTTGTGTCGATGAACGTCTTGCTTCTTCTTAGTGCAAGTTTAGCTGTATGTAGAGCTACTTGCACAAAGTCAGCCATGTACCCTGGCAGGAGCAAATACAAGTGCAGAGCTTATGCTGAAACAACCTGGAGCTTGAGGGCGTTGACAGCAGCTTCTATCTGCCAATCTCCCTGTGGATATTGTTGCAGTACTGGCAGACAGACAGCCAGGGCTTGTGGACTGACAGATCTATTCTGTCAGCAAGTTATCATTCCCAATTAAACCCTTTCATCTAAACGTACAGTCAACTCCTTGGCAGGCCAAAAAATGACCCGAATAAGACGTTATTAGTCTATTTCAACAGGTCCCCATTTTTTTCCCCAATCTCTACCCTGTAACTGCAGGGGTTGGCCAATCTGTTGAAGCATTACTGCTCTAGATTCTTCAACTATCTTGATCCAAATATCTCAAAACCTCAGCTATCTACGGTGGCCATGTTCTGTTTAGAGATAAACTTTCAAAATTGCATCAGATTGACACACTGGCATGTCCTCTCTAACATGTACCAGGACAAGGATCTTTTTGTTTACCTTTGTTCTGTCAGGACCCTCTGTGGAAGGTACTGTTCCTTTCAACTATGCAGGAGACACGAAGGAATGCATGCAGAGCTCAGTAACTGTCTGTTGAAAAAGGCCTCACAATGTCTCATTTCCTTTAATAAGATGGCCTCTAAGGCATCCGGATGGACCAACTAAATACAGATTAACCCTCAGCATCATCAACAGCCACTCATTCAACATCACTAACACACTCAAGTATGTGTGTGTGCACAAGCGTACTCTTGCACACAACTTTTACTTCATTCATCCACAAGAAATGCACAAGATTACACATCTCTTGACAGGGCACCCAGTTTCTACAGATCACACAAAAAACCAGGGTTCACAAAAGGTTTATCCAATCATAACCTGTCAATCACTAAACACTGGGATCAGGGTCTAGGTGCAGTTAATCAGAGGTTTGAAAGAGAAAAAAGGAGCAACACTGCCAGTTTTCACACGTTCATGCAGTTTGGAGGACTGTTATTGCAATACTGCTTATTCTTCCCATTGTTGCTTTGACATTATGCCACAGATCTAGCATGTATGACTTTCATTCTAATATAGCACATCTGAATTTCCTTCAGATGTGCTTCACACCCATCCCTCAAGTCAGCCTCCACTTTGTTACATAGTGTTTTTTCTGTATTTATATTTGCAGACCAAAAAAGAAAATCTCCACATTAACTTTAAAGGTGGCTGTTGGTTTGCATCTTTTCTTTTATAATGAGCCAATCTTTCACACTTATCCAAAAATACAAATATAACGTGACTGACAGAATGTCATAACAAGTCTACAGGACAAAGCTGCACCATCTAAGTCGAAGTACATTTTTAAAGTTGGAATCACGTTTGACCAGGATATTAATAAAAGCATTCTGACTCATTTGTGCATATTTGTGCAAGTAAAATAAAAAAGTATGCTCACATTATTTATGAGAAAAACTAGATTCTCAGAAATTGTATTTTAATCAAATATCATTACCCAAAACGTGCTGTGTATGACCTAAAAAGATCTGATCCTAGTTGGATGAAAAACATTCCCCCACAGCCTCAGGGCAACAAGCCGCAGTGTAGTTTAGCAATAAGCTACCTGTAGATCCTGGCCAACTGTTCTGGCATGTGACTTTGCTTTGAGCTGCGTCTAGTTTTACAAAGAGGGGTTTTAAGTGCAATTCAATTCACAATTTACTCTTTTAGCTCTACAGTAAGATACACTCTCCGAAATGTAGCCCCTCTAACCCACACCAACTTCCTGCTCAAAGACACAAAAGTGTACACTATGAAAGCAGTCAAGAATTCAGAGTGCAGCATTAAACCCAATTTCAGATTGACTCCCTTTCCATCTGCTTAATCTGCTTTAATCGGACAATAATACTTTATTTATTCAGAGCGTGGGGTAGAGTTGTCCAGTGGTGAGATGGAGACGTTGTACTTTTAAGAATTTAGATAATACAGAAACTAATCCTTGGGCAGAAAGAAACACTGAGAAAAGAAAAGAAAAGAAAAGAAAAGAAAAGAAAAGAAAAGAAAGTGAAAATAGGAAAAAGAAAGTGATAAACAGTGGAAAACTGAAGATAGGAGAAGAAAGGACGGAAAGGAGGAGAGAGACAGTGAGAAAAATAGGAAGTGTGTTAACAGGGCAGCTGTACTTGTGGTAAAGGAATACTGTCAGAAATACTAGGATAATCCTCTTGGTTTTAATGGTTTTGAAATGCTATGAAAGATTAGGTAAACAGTGCATTTGATTAATGGGAAAAGAAGTCAATTGGCCATGGAGCGTGAAGCAGCACACAAAGCTCCTTTCATATCCCCAGAACTGCTGAGAGCAGAGATGGTCACAGGTACATCTTGGCATGGACAACACTTTGTAACTCACCACTCACACTTTTTCTTGATTTTATAACTTTAGTGAACATGATTAACTACTGATGTATGACATGCACACACACAGATTTGCAAAAGGAAATGGAAGGAAAGTGACTTGGGATGACACATTCTAGTTCTGATGACAAGATTTAAAACTGAGCTAAATGCTTCACTTACTCATCCCTAAAATTTGAAAACTGACTCTTGTCTAACCGGATCTCTGCAGCCTCCCCTCCTCATCCCTCTCTGTTTCTTTTCTCCAGGTAAAGGTCAGCTAGCCCAGGTGCTTGCCCCCCACTTGACTCCTTTCCAGCAGACTGTGGCTAAAGCAGATTCTGCAGTGACCCATTCTGCCTCCATGTCATCTATGCATGATCAAATCACCAACAGCATCAACAGCTTAGTCAGTCTGAGCCAAGGCCTCAGGTATAAGCATAAGTCATATGACAGAACAGAGGAGGCGACTTCATCTATATATCGGTATTCAAGAGAAACCAGAAATGGTTGCTTGAAGTTATTTCTTAAAATATATGCAGAATACTACAGTTCTACAGAATGATAGAGAAACACTGTGGTTGTAGTGAATAATGACAATAAAATAATGATGATGACTAAGATATAGTTAGGGTTAGGCAACAGAAACACTTAAAGTTAAGGTTAGGGACAGATCGATGTTACAGTTAATAGAAACTCTGATTGTCTGTGATGGGACAGGAAAGCTGGTTTTGTGTCAAACTCAGATGTGTTACACACTCATCCACTACTCCCTCCTCCTACATCTCTTTGCACAAGTTGCAAAACCATCTAATACAAAATCTATTCAAAAGGACACTGGGCTGGGACAGTTCAGTTTCAAAACAGAATCCTTAAAATTTAAAATTAAGGGCAGAGAGCTCTTCCTTTTTTAATGATGAGTCTATAGTATTATATATATATAAACATTGTGCTGTTCACTTTGCCACAAAATTTGTATTGTCATTAGTTTATACTTTTTATGTCATTTGTACACACATGCATTCACTTCATTAAAGGTCAGCTTTAAAGGTCGCTGTGCCTGTTTAAGTATGTATTTGAACAGAAAGAATGTTAACTGTAAACAGGATGATTTGTTTGGAGTCTTGACCTCGACCCACAGCGCATTCTTCACTGACTAACTACATGGGATCACAAGGAATAGTTAACAACCAGTGTAGCATAAAGCACTTATTGACAACTGATATTAAGCACCTTCCTATAATCATATAAACTGAGGACACCTCAACACTATGGAACAAACTACTTCTTCATTGGACATGCAAAATTTTAAATGCAGGTTATTTTTCCCACATAAGTTTTGATATGTGAACAATTAAACAGCTATGACTCAACATCCTTCAAAATACCAGATAATCCACAGTGGCTGCTAATCCCCTGCTCATAGCCAGAGGCAGCACAAGGCAGCATAAGCTCTCCTGTCCTCCCTGCTATCACCTGCCTATTTACTGCAATGCCATCCCTACAGCGCTTTCAGCCACTCTCCCTCTCTTTCTCCTTTCCTCCCTTTCCATCCGCTAATCCTCTTTAAGAACATTACCTGCTAATATATCCAGTCAGAAAGTATAAAAGCCCAGCTATCTCTTTACTGCCGTCGGCAGTACGCTAAATAGGCCATTAATGGCACAAGGCAAATGGCGGATATCATGGTTTTGACCCCAAATACCATTCAGATACTGGTCCATCTGTTTGGCTGTCTGAGGTGTAGAATGTGTTGGGTCAAGAGAAACTGAGGGGGAAAAGGACATGATGGTAAAAAAAGAGTGAGGTGGCTTTCTGTGCTCAAGACGTGTCAAGGTGAAATGTTCTCTGGAGTTTGTTAAAAACAGACATCATGCCAAGTTTTAGAATCAGGAACTTCATTAACTGTCTTTGTGAAGTTTGTTTACAATAACATCCTAGATTTCACAGGGGTTAGGGTTAGTATTGGTGACACATATTTTTCTGGAGATAAGTTCCTATTTGCCATTTGGAAAAAAACCTTTCTGTGACAGCTTTATACTGATTTACACTGTTTATTATAGATCTGTTTACTTTACAGGGAAATTTTACCTACGCAACAGTAAACGCTGTATCATGTATACCTCTGTATATTACGTCACCTGGTTTGAGAGGTACTTTACTCAGCGCTGTGCAATCAGATTAAGAGCTTCCTACTAAATCTCAATTAAATTTCACATAAAAACAACTTAAACCTGCGGTTATGGATCACAATAATCTAATATTATAGAATTGAGCCTAAATCAGTTTGGACCATTTGAAATATAATCAAAACTACTGACAGTTTGTCCTGTGTTCCTAATTATAGCAGGCTGACCTGTATGGCTGCCCTGACCAACAAAGTTCACTTGTTGACTTGGTTTTGAAGCAGGGCAGCTGTTCTTTTTACTGCTAATACAGTGCCAGTGACATCACTTTAATAGGACAGCACTAATGAGTGCTGACAGCCTAGACAGTACACCGCCACATCAACTCACCTCCACCAGGTCCAGCAGCCAGAACGTATGAAGAGCAGAGAGTGCCATCCACTGGTCAAAACAGGAAATGACCACCATAAGACCCAAAGGTGCACCAGCAAATACGTTCCCCGTCATGTTTCCAGTGTCACCTTAAGAGTAAAAATAAAGTAATACAGCATGTGAATCATCACACATGGAAATCAAACATGTGTAACCGATATGACAACAACATTTAGTAAGAAAAAAAAGCTGTCCAAACCTGCCTAGGCACATGTGAAAAAGTAATTGCAGGCCTCACTTGCCTCAGTTAAGGTCAGCGTTCATGATTCAACAATAAGACTAGAGACTAGACAAAAATGCTGACCAAAAAGAACACAAAAGCTCGTCTCACATTTGCCAAAAAACAACAGGACTTTTGGGCAAATATTCTGTGGACTGATGAGACAAAAGTTGAACTTTTTGGAACGTGTGCCTCCTGTTACATCTGGCATAAAAACTAACACAACACTTCATAAAAAGAACATCATACCAGCAGTCAAACATGGTGGTGGTAGTGTGATGGTCATGGGGCTGCTTTTCTGCTTCAGGACCTGGACAACTTGCCATAATTGATGGAACCACTCTACTAGAAAATCCAGCCGTCAGTTTCTGACTCAAGCACACTTGGGTTCTGCAGCAGGACAATGATACAAAACACACCAGCAAGTCCAACTTTGAATGGCTCAAAAAAAAGAAATTAAGCGTCTGGAGTGGTCTAGTCCATGTCTGGACTTAAAGCCGATTAAGATGCTGTGGCATGACCTTAACCAGGCTGTTCATGTTCAAATCCCTCAAATGTGGCTAAATTAAAACAATTCTGCAAAGAAGAGTGGGTCAAAATTCATCCACAGCAATGTTAAAGTTATCGCGAACACTTGATTGCAGTTGTTGCCACCAACCAGTTATTAGGTTTAGGAGGCAATTACTATTTCACATAAGGCCAGATAGGTTTGGACAGCTTTTTTCACTTGAAATCATCATTTAAAAACAGCATTTTGTTTTTACCTGGGTTATCTTTGTGCAATATTAAAAATTGATTGATGATCTAAATCATTTAAGTGTGACAAATATGCAAAAACAAACACAGGAAGGTGGCAAATACCTTATCACAGCACTGTAAATGTAATGAAATTTTTCATTCTTTGTTATTTTTAATAATAATTATATATTAAGTTGTACAATTAATCTTAAAAGCATTGCCTATAATTTCCACTAGAGGGAAGCATTGCATCACAATTATTAAAACAGGATCCCCACAATATTCCATGAAGGCTTTTAAGACATAATATTTGTTACAGTAAATGCCTATTAAATGTTCTAATGACATAAAGGATGTAATTAGTGTTTTTTTTAGTGCATTAGTGTTTTTATCCCCCTCAGATACAGACTTTATAAACTGCTGTTTCCAAAGAGATTTTAGAAATATATCAGATTTATTTAAATCTTTTCCCCTACTATCAGCATGTGCCCAAACAGCATCATGAGAGCATAATCAATTACAACAGTCAGTGAAGTGCCAGGGAGAGCTAGATCAGCACATCCATCCACCCACACCCCTGACAGGTTGGGTGTGATGATTGGTGCCACTGTGCTACATGACAACAGCGGCTTCTTATTATAGCGTATTATCCCTGTTAAGGAGCATATTAACATATACAGTAAAGTGAGAAGTTATGAATACACCAATTAGGCTTAGACAAACTAAATTGTATCTTAGAATTAAAAAAAATTTGCTTACTTATTTGCCTGTAAATAAGGGAAGCATTACATCTTACAAAAAAGAACTACCAAGCCCTGGGTTTATATTTAGTTCAAGTGAACATTCATGGTCTGTGTCATTACAACGAAACATCCTGTCAAGAGATTAAAACGCAGGTTATAATATAGCTGTTGCTCCCAAGTCACTCAACCAACGTATGAAAGTATGAATCATAACACAGATAAGCAGATTGGCCACGCATGTGAAGCTTACTCTACAGAAGTGAGACAGCTGTCGAAGCATAAACAAACAAAGAATAATACGAAAAGACAGCCTCTGAAATTGTGCATGAGCCAGTTGGGGCTGCAGCCAGGCGTGTGTTCATTCAGCCACAGGCACGAGTCATCTATTGCTGGCTCTGTCTGCACTATGTATACTGTACAGTATACTCTGTACTATTTTCAGGAAGATGTGTCCCTAATTAACAGTTTCCTTTTTTTAAATCAAAAACTAATATTTTATAGATAATTTTTTTTCGTGATTTCTGAACTTCTAAATCCCAGAAGAACAGAAAGTTAGGTATTCTTTCAGATACTCACACAACATAATAAAGCCAATTAGCTTCAAGAACATGGATCACACACACACACACACACATTTAAAGACAAACCACATATACCCAGTGTCTGTGAAGGTCCAGACATGAACCATTGTGATCCCTCATTAAGACTCATAATCAACAATCCATTTGGGAGCTGCGTACTGTCATGATTGTGTTCAGCAATGTCACATTCATTACCAGAAAAAGGACATCAAAGCAGATGGTTGAGCACAATTAACTGAGCCTGGAGAATTTATGTGCAGCCAAGATACAACCACCCATTTGAAGCTCAGCCAATAGAAAAAAAAAATTGAATCTTGGATCTAAATTCACAATGAAAGTGGTTCTACATATAATGTGATGAGCAATCGGAGTGTAAACAGTAAGCTCTAATTTACAGGTGCAGAAGCCTGATACTGTCAGAGTAAAAATAATGCAGTTAAAGCTATACTATAAAAATCATCTTATGTTTGAATAACCAGACCAAAAGCCACACCGGTACTCTTAACAAGTCATTTTCAGTATTAACATGCAAGGCATCAACTTTGATCAAGCAGCAACTGTGCAAGTATAAACAGGGGATGTTAGGAAAATCAGACAGATTAACGCTAGAGTCAGTTCAATTAACTGATTCATACAACTACACAAAGCTGACAATCCTAACTGATTTTGCTTTGTTTGCCAAACATACAATTGACTATAACTTAATCATGAAAATAGGCATGAAATGTGGGGACTATTAGTTGGTATTATGCTCGTCATTGGCCCATGGGAATTCAAAATATCACTTATTCAGTAACTAGAAAAAATACCCTTGCATTCAGTCTGACCACCCAGCATTTTCAGGTTGTTAAAGTGGTTATGAAAAGGCCTTAAAAGACAAAGCAGTGTAGCAACGGTCATTTCAAACTGCCTCAAACATGTAATGTAAAGGCTAGACCTGTTACTTTCTTATTTAAGCTTATTGGTTAATATAATATACCTAGACAACCTTACTAGTTCACCATAACCTCACAGGTTTAGCTAACATTAACTCTCCTAACCTGTCTTCAAGTAGCATTCTCAACTTTTCAACATACCAAACACTCTAGGTGTAAAAAGTATCATCTATAAAACATACATGAACTGCTAAGACTGATATACATTAACTAACATTTCCCAGCTTTATTAACCGTATCTGAGATAAACGGTAACATTCACAACTTAATTTGCCTGTGAATTGCTTATGCTAACAGCTAACACTATTCACAAATGCTAACGTTAATCACTAATGTCTTAATTAGCCCGCAAAGCGATGACAGTAATCGATAACTCTTAGGGGATACGCACATATCTCAGTTTTTCCAAGTATGTTAAACTGACATTTAAAGTTTAATTTGCTAATTTAGCAGTGATTCACTGGGACATAAAGAAATAAAATTAAAAATTAAAAAAACATGGAATAGAATAATAAACAATTAGTAATAGAAACTATATTTTGCAATTTATTGTTATTGTAATGTCCTGAAAAGATGATACAGAGGTGGCGATATATTAGTGTTAACCTATCATTTTCATCATTTTATATGTCCTATAAATCAATTTGTTTTAATACAATTTTTGTTTGTACATAATGTCTCTGTATAGGCCGTTCCATCCATCATCATCATCTTAACCGCTTTTCCTGTTATAGGGACGTGCTGGAGCAAATCCCAGCTGTCATTGGGAAAGGCAGAGCACACCTTGGACAGGTTGTCAGTCTATAACAATTGTCTGTCTGAAAAGAGACAGACAACCATTTACACTCACATTCACACTTGGGAGAAATTTAGAGTCACCAATTAACCTAACTGTGGGAGAAAGCCGGTGCATTCAGAGGAAACCCACGAACAGGCACTGGGAGAGCATGCAAACTACACTTAAAAAGGAACCTGCCTGGCCGTTGGATTCAAATGAGGCAAACGTGCTAACCACCACACCACCGTGATACCTCGCATGCATTTTGTGTTTCCTTAAAGGTTCAATATGTGTTTCTCCTTCACCTGAACCCAAAAGTATCCCTAATGCCACATTCACCATATACTGTTTAAACCATATTACAGTTGGATAAATCTGTTTTCATCAGTCTCCATAATTCTGTCTGAGATGTCGGACATTTCTGAGACTACAGATATGTCAACAAACTTTTGGCAGAACAGCTGGAAATGCACCACTGCTGAGTATTACACCTGAATAAATTCCAACATTAACAATAATAGGCCTACAATCAGTTCAGCTCATAGGAGCTAGTTCAACATACACTGTTTCCCTCTAATTGCACATTGTAATGGACTGCTACAAATATTTAACACAACAAAATAAGTTAATTTAGGCTATTTGATGTGATGAACACTCCAAAGTTGTAATAACAGGTGTTCTTCCCATTCTTGCTATTTTGTTGACTTTGCATGAAAGTAGCACAACCCAGTCAGTCATTTTCAGACTGGGTTGTGCCCACACTGTTGTGATACTTAACCTGAACCCAACCTTACCCAAAACCACTTATGCATGTGACACCTAACTAATCTAACCTACAGTAAGCTCAAATCAGAGCTAGCCTAGGGAATTACATCAGCACAAAACAAATATTTCTTTCATTTCTATTAAAGCCTGAACAACTGATAAATTCAAGCACTGTTTCCTCTTTCACTGCGCCCTTTAGCTGGTTCTGGCAGAGTTGCAGGTCAGAGTTCACCTTTCTTTAAATTGATAAAGTGGCTATTCAGTCCATAGAGGCACTGATACACTGTGTGGAAGTGGAAAGGTGCTTTTTCCACAGTATTTAATCACAGTAATACATTACTACAAAACAAGACTACAAAATGGTTAGATCTACTATACTACAGTCAAGAGAAACATGACATCATGTCCTGTTTTGGGCAAATTCTTTTCTAATAACTGTCATTTTAAATGATTATAACGACAATGATGCTAACAGTTTGATAGCAGAAATAATATAATCCTCTGAAAACTGGTAGAGTGTATGCATGGCTTTAAGCTTGTTCATTTGTTCATTTGGTGTCCACATTGCCCAGTGCCTCAATGTCTTTTTGATCATACCACTGGATGGCACCAAAGACATACATTTTCAAATCATTAACATGATGGCTTTAAAAGAACTTCATTCAACTCAACTTTCTCTTGCTTCAGCTATATTTTTATCTGTCATTTACAGTAGCCTAATAAAAAATAATGCATGTGTATTCAAGTGTATAAAACAAGAATGGATTTGAAATGCCTTTAAAATCATGTCTGCGTTTATTAGGCTAATAGTACATTTTCTGTAACTGTGAAGTTTTAAAAATGTAAATGTCTTTAGAGGCCTTCAGCTGATTGTATGTATGGCTGTGTGTGGGTGTAACCTTTAACCTCATTAACTCACAGACTGTAAGCAAATGAAGTTGAATTTTATCCTGGTAAGGGTGTGTTCTGTAGAGACTTGATGGTGTGAAAAATATCCAGTGTATTTTCACCACCTATTCCCTCATTATGTGGAGGGGGCAGAAGTGGAAAACTTCTCATTCTGTGGAAATAATTAGAAAGTCTGCACAGCCACTATTGGCAATTTGTCATTACTGGTAATTTATAGGATGGTTAGACAGCTGCGCATGTCTCCACTGTTATAACAAATAGATGGATGCATTTTATTCTCGTAACCGGACAGTGAAGAAATCTCTTTCAATGAAATATTATAGATCACATCCATGCTTTTAATTTTGGTCCTGGAACTAATCTGAGATAAATGATTTTTTTGTAAATGAGTAATTTTAACTGAGGGGGTCTCAGTGAACATATTAATTGAAATTCTCAAAGAGCTCATATGTATGGTGGTCTGTGACAGTGGTAAATTGCTCTATTCTGTCTTCAAAGAGAAGGTGAAAGTAGAAACTGCTTTATGACTAATGTAATGGCATGGTTATTAAACATGAAAAGGGTCATTCTTTAAGTTTACTCTCTAAGTTCTGTTTAGTTTTCCCACCACTTGCTACCACAACACATTACAGTGACTACAGGATGACAGAGAATTATTTATGTCCTCTCCCATCAGCAGGATGATGATGAGACTTGTTGTGTTGCCTTCCTGCCTCTTCTAGACCTGCATCAAATAATACTGTGGTTTGACCACAAGCACTAGATCAGTGGGTATTTCCATTTTGTGGTTATTTACAGAGGGAAATATATTTATTTGGCAGTTAGAAGGCCCTGCGATGGATTGGCGACCTGTCCAGGGTGTACCCCGCCTCTCGCCCGATGACAGCTGGGATAGGCTCCAGCACCCCCCGTGACCCTTACGAGGACAAGCGGTTAAGGAAATGGATGGATGGATGGGCAGTTAGAAGTACATGTTATTTTGCATATCACCAGTTTATCAAATATTACACAGCTACATAGCTATATTTCCATAATCTACAACATGCTGCTCAGAAATGAATGCAACAAGTAATGTGTATAGTAATGCACTCACAAGGCCATTTTCCTACAAAAGGAGTTTGTTTGTGTTTGATCCTTTAAGCACATTCTGCTACAAGACTTTTCCCACCACTGTTTTTTTATGAATTTATGACCACTACTGAACTTTCCCCTTGAGCACATTCCTCCAGAAATGATAGCTGAATTGCTCATTTCGGCCCTTCCTCCTTGCTCATATTGCTAGCAAAGCATGTTTTTAGGTCATGGGTCACTGAAAAAACAGTATGTCTCCCCCACCCAGCAGGACTGGAAGCGGTGCACACATTGCTGTATTCCAGAGTGTGTGGTTCTGCTGTACTGTTGACTATTAATCTGGATGGAGCCGACCACTACGTCAATTTAAATCACCATATAAGGCTTTGAACACTGCACTGACGGGACTCTGCGTCTCCACAATGACATCTGAGCTGCAGGTTGAAAAGTAGATCTAATTAATTGCTGTTGAAAGAAATAAATAAATTGGTGATGTGATTCAATTCTGTTTAGACCTTTTCCTCGCAAAAAAACTACGAATTAACGAATTAATCTGTGCATATTTATATTCACTAAGTTGATCTACGTATGTGCACAAAACATCTCATTACCAGAACTGTGTGTTCAACGTGACGCTCATGACACCAGCCTTACCACCAACCACGCAATCGTGCGTCGTGCTTCTATTTTTACACTAAAAAGCTATTTTTGAACAGGGATTCACCAACGTGCTTTAGATTCTGGTAGATAACACAGTATAAGTAGCTAGAGAGACCGACCACTTGAAGTACTTTTATGTCTTTTTTTCTAAAGCTGCTCATCATGTCAATGCGCAATTGCGCAGCCAGGAAACCCTGAGCTGTGAGACCAGTGGTATGACAGAGGTGCTTGAAAACTACCGCAGCGTTTCACGAGAACAAGCCTCCTGCTGTGACCCCATTCCGATTAAACGGACTTTAACATGTTCTCATAATAATCAGGTGAGAATTCTCTCTATGACTTTTCTGCGACCTAACCGTGGACGCTATTGGGGGGACCGCTTCTTTTACTGAAGACATTTGGAGCCTGTGGAGAGTACGCATGAGAATGTATTTGACTAATATGTGTTGTCACTGCAACTCACAATGACAGTTTGCATCAGGACTGTGGATGCACTGATCAAAAGTAAGGATATTTAAGAGGAAGCACCATGGACGCAGCGGATATAATTGCTGCCGTGTTGGTTGTGGGGATTATTGTCGTGTCGCTGCTGTCCAACGTTGTGGTGCTGATTTGCTTTCTGTACAACCCGGAGATCCGCAAACAGGTTCCCGGTCTTTTTATTCTCAACTTGACGTTTTGCAACCTGTTGCTAAGCGTGTCCAACATGCCACTAACTCTGGTTGGGCTCCTCACCATGGGCCACCCCGGAGGCAGCGGCTTCTGTCAAATTGTGGGTTTCCTCGATACTTTTCTCACCACAAACTCCATGCTCAGTATGGCAGCGCTCAGCATTGATAGATGGGTGGCGGTGGTATTCCCACTGAGCTACCACTCAAGAATAAGGCATCGGGATGCGGTGATAGCGCTAGGATACACGTGGATACACTCATTTTGTTTCTCTACAGTGGCGACCTGCCGTTCCTGGGTCGGGTACCACCACCTTTACGCATCGTGCACTCTGTGCAATGTCAGGGCGAAGGGAGCCGGGACGCAGTTCATCATTTTCACCGTGGCTTTACACTCTCTGACGTTTCTCCTCACGCTGATCGTGTTGTGTGTAACGTACCTGAAAGTGCTGAAAGTTGCAAGGTTTCACTGTAAACGTATCGACGTGATCACTATGCAGACGCTGGTGCTGCTTGTGGATATTCACCCCAGGTAAATAATCACTGGACGTGTATTCGCTACAATCCATCTGTCCTTGTCTTTCACTGGAGTGTTTGCAAATGTACCTTTTTATTTTGTCCAGTGAGTTTCAGCATTTCAGAAGGAGCAGTGTTTAATAGTCTTTATCTTTTCCTTGTAAACAGTGTTGAATAGATGTCATGGACAGAACAATAATCAATTTTGATAATCAATTTATTTATAAACATAGAAAATCTTTTTCATTAGCATTTTTTGACAGTTGTTAGGACAAAATAAGCTATGTGAAAGTGTCATGTTTATTTCTAGAAATCATGATGCACACTCTTCTTATAACCCTTTATTCAGTTATTTGCAAAATAATAGTGGTATTAATCAATAATGAAAGTAATTTGTTTCTCTGGTTAGTAGCAACCTTATGCCGTCAAAAGTAGACTTTGAACTACAGTAATTAAAAATATACATACGCAGAATCTTCTGGCACACTCCCTTACCTGATTATACATGAATTTAAAGTGCCTCACTGATGACTGAACACTGCCAAGTGCTGACAGTGTTGGTCAGTGTTCATCATAAGGTTAGCAGGGCCTTCTTCGTCATTTTTATTTTATCATTTGCTGTCCATTCTGATTTCGAGTCAAACAATTAACCTTTGGAAAAATTACTTCACATTTATATAACTGATGTCTGTGCAGTGTGAGATTTGTACTTCATAGTGAGATAACAGCATACAGTTCACTGCTTTCTTCATGTCCATCCTGTGTTTCCTCTGTGGACTCCTTCATTGTGGATGCATGTCTCTGATCATGCCACCTGGGTAGATAATGGTACCTGTGTGCTTTGGCAGAGTGCGCCAGAAATGCCTGGAAGAGCAGAAGCGGAGGAGGCAGCGAGCCACCAGGAAGATCAGTACATTCATTGGCACATTTGTGGTGTGCTTCACCCCTTATGTCCTTACAAGGTGAGCAGATATTTATATTATATATGGGTTTATACGAGCACGTGGGAATACTTGTGATATAGATGTTTCTGGTCCTTTCCTAAGTTTTGAACCACAAGATTTAAAAGAAACGCTTAAGACGCACATTAGGGACATAGACTATAAAACTAAAGCAGAATACTGCACATCTAGTCTTTGACTAGCAATAAAAATGATTTCAAATTATTTTGCTTGTTCAGCCTAATAAGTGGAACAAATCTCAGATGAATTTATCTATTTGCTGATTTTGGATTTCACTTACCTTATTGTGGCTGATGATTGTACTTGTCCAATCATATGATAATGATTTTAGGTGCTGTCCTGTTATCTTGTAGCAATTTTAAACCCTTTTAACTGCTTCCTTTTCAAAATGTCATAATTTATTGGTTCTGGACAAATTTCTAATCCTTGTCACAGGGTCTTTATATGTGGAGAGATGAGAGGGAGACAGACAGATAAAGAGAGAAATAGCGAATGAGTCAGTGATCGTATCACTGGCTCTCATTAGTATTAGGCCCAGTATTAGTGGTGGCAACCTGTCAGAAGCTGTTAGATTTTTGCTATGGAAAGAAAAGGAAGCACGTTATGAGCTGTGTTGTGGTGAGACACATTAGACTTAAGGAGATCCCTCTAATTAAAAAGACAGATTAGCTAAACCAGTGTTGGTTTTTCCTTTGTCTTGACTTTAATTTAATTTTCTGGTACAAGATCAGTTTTAGGCAACAGATTTATCGTAGAATTGTTGTTGAGTAATTAGCAAGAAGTCCAGAAGCATCAAAATTGACTTGGCACTCATCAGTTCACATTCCCCAACACAGTTATGACATTTCATTGAAGTGAAAGGATGACATTTTCACAATATTACAGCTGCTGGGGAGGTTCATTTGCTTTAGAAGAATTTCTATCCAGTCGCACTGATTTAAGGATTGGCTCGAATCGCATTTTGCTCATTAATGGTGTGTGACTTTTTGTCCTATTTTTGCTTCATTTGGGGTAGAATTGTAGAGCTCTTCTCCCCAGGGCCCATAAGCCCTCACTGGGGTGTGCTGTCGAAATGCTTGGCCTACAGTAAAGCAGCAAGCGACCCGTTTGTCTACTCGCTGCTGCGTCACCAGTACAGGAAGACCTGCAGCCTGCTGGCCAACAAAATCCTCAAAAGGAGCCCACTCAACTCATCCTCTCTCAGGATGGAGACCAACAGAGAAAAGATAAACTCCAACACAACCAACAACATCCAACTATCTACCAAGAAGCCCCTTGGCCAATAAAGGCTGTCACTTTGAGAAACATTTAGAGAACTACAAGCTAAACGTGTTTTGGATTTGACATCTTGCAGTAACCTTAATGCTCATGAGAACAGCGATATGGGTATGGTAGACTGAGCTCTCTGTAATAGTGTAACATCACAATTACCTATTGAAACATAAGGCGGGCAATATTCTGTTAACAAATCCCATGAGAAGACTCAAACTAACAACCAACTTTGAGATTTTTCCAGCCCATTTGTGGCACTCAGCCCCAAAGCCATTTGTTCCAACCAAGGACTAGGGCAAGCCTTAATATAGATGACTATAATATTTAATACACTTTAATATTTTCATTTAATAAGGCTAAACAGTGTAAGGCAGTGGGCAGTGTAGTGTTTTGCAAACAGATTTGGTGCACTACTAAAAGAGCAGTAATGTACATGGGATTAAGTCAGTGCCCATGTTCATTGTAATTAAGGAACATGTCAGCCAATGCAACGGAGTGCCTCAAAGATGTATTTTTTAAATTGTTCTTGGACAACAAAGGAACGCTGTTGCACAGAACAAGCTATATAAAAAAATATGGAATATCACTACTTTATCCTTAATACAATAGATCAACCACTTTTGTAGGTTGTATGTGTAGATTGTAATGGCATTAACTATTTCACTACAAATGTCTTTTTCTGCACAGATTGATAGTTTGTAATGGGATGGTTTTGTAGCATACTGATAACTTTGTGTCAAAAAGCCTGTTAATTGTGGACAGAAACATTAAGGTGACTAATTGTGTTAAATGTGTCATTAAAGGCACAAAGTGTGATCCAAGTTTGAAAAACAACAAGAGCTTTGTCCAAATTTCAGATTCCAGGAGCCTGCTATCACTACAAAACAGAATTGCAGGTCTTATAGATGGACTAAACACTAAATTTTAAATATTAACATTTTGTTACTGTCAATGCTTTTGTCAAATCAGTGATGTATTAACACAGGAGTAAATGAGTACTTTCATTACCTCAACTTACTATAGTTGTACATGTAAACAATTATTGACTGGGCCTTTTAATATGAAAACATTTACCTCTCACCTGAACTGAATGGATGAATTTCTTGATTAAAACTGAAGCCTAACTTCTGACCTCATTGCTGATTCTCTACCTGGATAAAGTACTGTATGTGTTCAAGGAATGATTTAAAACAGATACTGATTTTGATAGTAGTCATACTGTATAGAATAATGCAGTGCCCAGCACTAATTGTTTAATTGAAATTATGTTGTAGCTGTGAGGCCTGAGTTCTAAAGTGCCTTTTATGATTATGAACTCTGATTTAATCAAAACACAAAAGAAATCTTTCTGTTATTTTTGGTATTCAATGGGTTGGTAAAGTGTGATGATGGAGCCTGTAATGCAGTTTGGTCACACTGCAAGAAAGTGTTAAGTAATGTTTATGTGTAAAACCACCACATTGTATTATTGCATCAGGCAAAACAGGGTGAAATATTATTTGAGTGTGGTAGCCAGCTATTCAGTGATGTGTAATTAACATTCCAGCTCATGACATATGAGCAGCCGTGTGATGTCTGGGTTGTAAAAATGACTTATTTAGACAACAATGACAAATAAGGATGTTGTGTTTTTACTTTACTGTGACATTATGAAGCCTTTAAAAGGCATAAAATCTATTTATTTTTGTCAAACTGTGTCTGAATTTTGCTAAATACATTTGTGATTATATTGCAATAAATGCTGTGCATTTTGACATTTAAAACCTTACCAAGTTTCTTCTTACACATTTATGAATGCTTCTATTCATAGCTATATGGCTTCAGAAATATTTTACTCCAACAATACTTTTCTAAAGGACCTGCCAAATGTTAACACCTTTATTCTCCCACACTGATTAAGTCAAAAATAAGGAATAATTAATTTGAGAAATCATTTAAGATGTGTTCCACCCACTACTGCTGCTGCTGCTGCTGTTGACGTGGCAGCAGAACAAAGACTTTTTACAAAAGCATCTGGGCTGAGAGTTAAAGACTTTATTAATTGTAGAGCTGCTAGAAGGAGTGGGACAAGAAGAAAGCAGGGAAGAGAATGAAAGGAAAGTATGCACTTCCTCACAAAGTTCAGGAAATTGTACTAAAAGATTCTGATAATCTGCATCAGTCATCCTGCTCATCTTCATCATAAACCAAATTTCTATCATCTATCCTTCACAAACTGTTAAGTTAACCTCCTTCTTTACTTTACTGGAACAATATTTATTCAGTGTCATAAAAATCTGGACTAGTCACGAAACTGCCCCCATTGTTTGTCATTATTCACCAAAGGAGGTACAGTTACACATTTACCATGTGTTTACCATATCAGTGTATTCACAGTTTATGCTAACCAAGGGCTATTAGTGTAAATTATTCACAAAGTTTGGAAGGACCCCTGGTCTGGAGGTGTGCATAGTATACCTCATCTCCCTAGGAGACTAAGTGAGTGGGTGACAGGCAGACACAAACCTGCCACACATTAAACACTATGTACAGACCTTGTGATTAAGCCACAGCATGTAGGAAGTACACAAAGGCAGAGGAGGAAGGCCGGGAGGACGAGGATGACTTCACATAACCTTGTGTCAGGGCACAAGTGGTTCTCTCAGTCTTAAAAAAATAAAATTTTCCCAGTAAAACATAATCAGAGATGTGTGATGTAAAATACCTCACAGGAGATCTTTAATATCAAATATTTTTCCAGCTTTAAATGTGGAAATTTGTAAAAATGCATCTTATATACTTACTGAAGAGATTCCATCATGTGTCTTAAATCACATACAATGCTGTACTGTACAAGCTATTGTAATTCATTGTCAAACACAGATCTTTAGGCCAAAAAGAAAGATGTATACATTATTTACTAATGTGGCATAAGGAAGTAGCTGAGTAATATTCAAATGCAAAATTTTACACACTGGAAAGCTAGATGTATGTGATATACTGTATGTATTTTAACTAAATGTAGTAGATGAAGGTGGCTGTCAAACTGTATGAAAAAACATAAAGGGCAACTGGAGTCACTCAAGCACAGCAACTTCTTTTAATCAGTGGCTGCAACACTGAACTGAACTAGTTATGAATCATCCACCACCCACTGAAAAAACTTAACTGATCGATCTTTTTAATTTCTTTATGCCAGCAAAAGAGCGAGCAATGTGTTTCACTGTACGCTTGCACAGGTTTTCTTATTAATCATACTAATACGTAGAAGGTGTTACACATGAGTGGGTGTTCAAACATCACAAATCACTTCAACGCAGCAAACAAAATATGAAGCTATGTTGAATGCTGAATACGTGTCTTATCATTATGTCTTATTGTCCTTATAACTTTGCCTGTGAAAGTGCAGGACTTATCTGCTACTGACATAAAATGTGAATCATGGGAATGTTGGACTCCAATGTCATGGTGTTCCCTGTATCCTTAAGGAAACAGAGCAGCCTGAACTGTTCACAAAACTAGTAAAAAAAGACCGTCTATTTCTGTCCAGGAATGCTGTATTTGTTTTTGCTGTGGGCTGTAAAACGTTTTTTGTCTCACAGTCATTTGCGCCACTATTTAAAGATATTGCTTTCAAGTGAAATGATTAAACAGTTTCCAGGAACCTAAAGGAGTGCAGTCCAACTGGAGTCATGAAAATCAAAGGAGGATTCCACAGGAGAACATTAACAAATATAAGTCTGTTACAGGTGTACAGTGTTGCAGCCATCTGTTCAGTGGTAAATATTTTGTCTGATTGTTAGTGGACCTGTGTGCTTTTGTGTATTGTTGTGTTGAGTAACTCTTATATACCCATGCCTGTTTTTCTATAGTCATACTAATAGGAGGCTAAAATGCTATTGTTAATCAATGAATCAAACTGTTACAAAGATAAACCAAAGTACTTCACAAACTGAAATGTAATAGTATAACTACAACGTACCTAAAGACAATTTATTGATTCTCCACCTTTACTTTACTTTTACTTTACTTTACTTTACTTTACTTGACAGACGCTTTTATCCAAAGCGACTTACAAGGGGAAGACACACGCAATTACCATTTGGGTTCTGTAAATTATGAGACCCAAAACTTGTCAAGAAGAAAACATGCTAGGAATTGTTAAGTGCTAGACAATTTGTGTGTGTGTGTGTATGTGTGTGTGCGTGCGTGCGTGCGTGTGTGTGTGTTTGTTATTCAATGAAAGAAATGTCTAAATACGCACAGACACTGATGCTAGAGACATGCTCATGCATTTAATAGTAGGCTGCACTAATGATCTGAGTTTTCCTGTGCTCAATACAAGCACCAATCATGATGTGCTGGGTTTCTCCTCCGCAATGATGACATAGATAATCCCCCTGCTGCACACTGCATAACCCAACACATTATTTCAAATTCAAAGTATTAAACGAACAAATGGATTTAAGCCAATCTTGCCTTTATGTTCATTAGACCAGTGCCCAGCTAGCATTCAAGTAACTGCTCCAGAATAATCAGAATGTGAGTAACAACACTGTATATGTATTGAAATTATGTCCTAATGACACCATTTACAGATCTGAGATGTTTATATGTGCTAGTGCTGTATGTCTTCTTCACATTTAGCCACTTTTTTTCTGTAAATATGGAAAGGAAAAAAGAAAGAAACACACAGCTTTACAAAACATGGAGGCTATACAGAGGCATTTTACTTAAATAAAAATAGGCTACACAGACACACAGTCCTTTCTTCTGCAGCTGCATCACATCTTTCAGTTGAAACAGAGACACTGGCTGCTTCTAGAAGTGTAGCTTCATGTCAGAGTCACACACACAGCTGAGTAATGCTCAGCAAAACTCCAGAGGAGGGAATTCTACAAACCACAGGGTAAAAAAAAATAAAAGTTCCATATTTTTTGTTCAAGACAAGACAGCAGACACAGTCCACAAGGCTTTTACTTGCATTTGAATACAGAGTGAATCGCTTTGCATTTAAATGCTTGCGCAGGTATGAGTGCTTTTTAAAGTACACTCAAGAGTACTCAGAGATATCCTGCATTGCTACATTTACTATGACTTGTGTCAGCATGGGAATATTTTGGTGACTTTTAACTGTGGCAGCTGCTCTGAGAACTGCACTGCTGACAGTTAATGAGAGTCTGATGTATGTGACTTCAGTCAGCAGTGTGACTCATTTCCCACCATCTGTTTAATGATCAGAAGATACAATAACTGGAGACAGTTTGGGTGAATACGTGCTTTGGATGTACAACAGATGGCTCTGGTGAAACTTTTGATTGGTATCAAGTAATTAAAATTGTAATACACAGTCTGAAGAAATTATTTATTTATTATTTATTTAAATTCTCCTTTGACAATGTAGGACAGCTAGAAGGAATTGGAATAAATGCAATAGAGAACAAGAAAGTACATAATAGACTACGGTATGTGACTTAAAGTATTTGACTTTTCCTGGTGAAATATGAGTCTCCTATAAGAGAAAAACTTAACTGTTTCATTTATCTAAGTCGGTGTTTGCAGTGTTTATGTAGGTGGCAGAAAGATAAATATTCTGCTGTAGCATACACAGACATATACAGAAAGGATGAATAATGTACTTTAGATTAAAATTTGGTTGCCACTTTTTTTCAAGATTAGTCTCTATAAGGAGAAATATCACTTTGTCTTGACATGCATCCTTAAGAAAGTCTTGGTCTAAGCAACAGCTTGTGCATGTAGCCTAACAATAGGTGGACTGAGGTACAACAACACATCAGCTGTTACACGTCTGCATCTGAATGTCTTGTTTATGTTAGATTCAAACCAAGCTAAGTGTGACAAATGCTGTTTGGTCTTTTCTGAATGTTTACTGACCTTTGTGTCTCCAGTTAACATGCTGCCCATGCTTACCAGTGCTGCCCGGTATACAAGGCGCACATTCAGACAGTGGTCTTCTACTTCATTGATGGAGCACTGCATGCAGCTGAAATCTATTAACTTGATTCAACACTGTGTCAATTTAAATTTTTCTGCCCCATATCCATAAGACATTCTATGTTTGTTTTTTTACAGAGAATAACAGTAGCAAACAGTACAACAGTATCACTACAATAATGTAAATATTCTATGATTATGTTTTTTTAACCTCATATCCATTCACAACCACTTTACCTAGTTCCTCAATATCAAATAAACCTGTCATCGCCCCTTTACCTTGTGTCAATTTGCCATAAAACCTCAGGCTAAGAGCTGATGTTGTGGAATGTATCTGATGGGTGATCCCACCTTTTTCATTACCCTGCTGTCACCTGCAGTGAAACCTGTGTGTGATAAAAATGTGCCACAAAGATCCATTGTGACATGAGGTACCATTAGAAATCCCATCAGGCAATAATTGAGACCAAAGAGGGGCTCATCTAAAGTGACACAGGGAGGACATGTCCTTTTTTAAGGTGAATTAGAGCACGGAGAAGGTTAAAGGTAAAGCAGAAGTGAAGACACCACTCAGGGTTGTGTTATGTGTATACAGATAGCATTCCCAGTTTCATGCCCTGAAAAAAAAAGAATATCCACTAATGCTGAGTGGCATAATGCGGTGAGGAGTGTGACGTTCAAATGCAGCCGGATGTGACTGTAGCTTAGTGACCATATTTGTCTTTTTCCGGCTCTGTTCCGCTTGGTCAATACCCTCAACCACAGAGGAAATCTAAAAGAGAAATACAAGGAAATTGCCATTTTAAGGGACAGAGGAAGCCCAATGGGAGGGAGTGGGAATCTATCAGGACAGAGAACAAAACTGATCCACACAATCATTGTTTCAGCCAGCTAAGATCCCATGGCTTAAGGAAAATCCATCAAGTCATTTCATTAGGAGAGACCTCAGCAGTGAAAAGATCCAGAGACAATGGGGCCATTTTCTGGAGAACGATGGTTACACGTGAATAAGCCTCTCTCACAGAGGTCAAATGAACAGGCAAGCTCATGTCCTGTGAAAAAGAGAATTACTTTGAAGTGAAAACACTTGATGACAATGACCAAGGGAGACCTGGAATTGCAGATGCTTTTCTTGTAATTCCCCTGATGTAAAAGCCTAAGTGCAAACAAGAAAAATAGGGGAGGTTCCTTGATGAGAGTTGGAAAGTTTTTCAAGTTCCTTAAACTGCTTACTAATGCAAATATATTTTTCTAAGCAGCTGAGGTGTGATTGAACATTTTCAACTGTTGTTTAGTCACAAATCTGTGAAGCTGGTTTTGCCTTAAACCACCTCCCCTAAGTCACTGCATTAGATGCACCCAGGAAGTTATAAAACTCCACCCTTGAGGCCTGCAAGTCTTTATGCTTTTATTCCAAACTACTGTGTGTGTATGCTGGAAAAAAATGAACTAACATAAGTTTAAACATGACAGACATTTTGAAGGTTTAATACACTGTTTTGTATTGCATTTTTGTTTAGTAAGCCAGAAGATGACTGAAATGCCAATATTGTGGATCCAACACCAACTCCATCACTGTAGTTATTTCACTTGTGGAAACCAGTGATGTTGTGGTTAGTGTTGTTCCCTACATGGGTTAATGCTCAGTTCTTCAGTTTCCTCCCACAGCCCAACACATGCATGTCAGATGAACTGGAAACTGCAGGTGAGATTGCTTATCTCTCTCTATGTGTCAGCCTTGTGAGACTGCCAAACTGTGCAGTGTGAGTATAGTCTACCTCTCGCCCAGTGTGAACTGGGATTGGATCCAGTCCCCCACTGCACAACATAAGTGGGCAAAGATAACAGGTTTTTAGATTTTGAAAACATAATCTAGGAGTAAAACAAAAACTGTAATACCAATGGGTTAGTTCAACTATTTGTTTTATTTAATTGTTGTTGGTGCATCACATCTTTTAGATATGTTTAGTCATACCAGCAGGGTCGCTCTATAGATGGTATTATTGGTCACTTGGTCAGTTCTCTACTTTGGTCCGCACAGACAAATGTCTGGATGTAATGTAATGTCAATTAACATTTTGGGTTTTTAATGAGATATGCTTAACAATGTAATGGATTGCCATGAAATCTAATACAGACATTAAGGGTGTCCCAAGAATAAGAATTGTAATGACATTGGTGATCCATAGAATCTTACTCTAACACAACTAGCAAATAATTTGTTGTAGTTTTTTTGCAAATTTTCCTGCTAATTCAACATGAGCTAGTTAGGTTGACACAAAGATTTGTACAGGTATATTCATTGCTTTCAGCTGATGTATAATACCGACTTTGAAGATGTTCTCTCTTTACTCTAATGTCACCAACAGACTGACTTTTGGAGTTTCGAGTGAAATGTTGGACTGTCAAAACTTACTGCTTTCTGTCTTGCTTCTTTCTGTCTTACTCTGTGAGTCACTAGAGAGACACCATCAGCTGGAGACAAATTCCTTGTAAGCACTTGTGCAAACACGGCCAATAATTCTGATTCTGATTCTGAACATTCATGGTTCCATGGTGAATTCTAGTGACTTTGGTGGTCTGTATTTTTTCTGGCACCACCATCAGGTCAAATTTGAATTTCTACAATCCTCGAATTTATTACCAGATACCTGTAAATGTACTGCAAACTTCAGATGTACTTTGTGCTTATTACTAATTAGCAAAGCATTAGCATGCTAACATGCTAAACTAAACTAATGGAAGTGGTTAATATTGCAGTGCAAATGTAACACAGTGCAGGTCTGTGGCTGAAGAGTACTGACTGCAATAGAGGACAATTCCAGGTTATGGACTATTAATAGTGTGTATGTTCACACACACACACACACCAGTGAGCCTTCAATCAATTAATTCAAGAAACATCACCGCTGCCAGCAGCAGACGTCCATTAGGAGGGATGTGTGAATCTGTCTGCATGTTTTTTTGTGGGGATATAAAGACAGGGAGCTACAGTAAAAAGAAAAGGGAATAACGGGGCTGGCATGACATTAAACTTGATAGAAGGGAAGCATCATCATCATCATCAGAGAGAGAGAAATGAAGGTATTTATGTTATGCTATGCTATGCATGTGTATAAGAGATATTCAGCCTGATTTGGTGTACTTGTTAACCATGACTCAAGAAAAAGACAACATGCTGCAACATCTATATGTGTGAAAGGAATGGGATGTTAGAAGTTGTTTGTGCAAACATGCTTTTTATACAAATCTTTTCGAGGTAGATTTTTATAATTTTTATTTATTATCCTGGACATAAAATGTGACTAATTCAGCTACAGTAAGTGTCATTACCAAATGTCAAAATTTAAATGCAAAAGTGACATAATACAAACAAGACAAACAAAAAGATTCATATTTCATACAAATCTGAATCACGATTTATCACATTAGAAAAGAGGCTATCGTTGCATTTTAAGTTTGAAATAATTACGATTGATGGATGACTCAGAAGAACACAGCAGCTCAGATGACAGATGCAGACTTACATTGACAAATACTCAAATGTGACACACACAGACACACATACACACACACACACACACACATACAGATGAGAAACTGTGATTTGTGGGTGACAAAATGTTACTGTAGCTACTGTTCTGTACAACACTAAAGAAATAATCTGAGTGGTTTTAGTGGCACATAACTGTGTATGAAAAGTGTAGAACATTTGCAGAAATGATAAACATGTTACTTCAAAGGCAGATGATAGGATTCAGAAGATTTCATATTTGTCGCATTTTATTCAAATTTTGCCTAAAGCACAAAGATTCAGGTCTTGAACTTCATGTACGTTCATTGTGCAGAAATCCAGCTCAGTGATTCAAGATTTAGAACAGTGGATAAACTGTTGACTGGAACTATTTTTGAAATGTCCTACTGTGAATTATGTTCTAATAACAGACAATTATCAGTAACCTTGGAATGACTCATTGTTCAGCCCTCTCTAGATGTCAAAAGCTTTCTATCTGCAGACTTTGAGTGATGCATTGTCAAGCACAATAACACATGCCACATCCACACTGTGCCCTTTCAATATCACAATATCTTAACTGTAAATTGAATGCTTACCATGCATTTCTTTGTAAAAATGACATTGAAAAATAATAATTTACACAAATGTGGATTTTCTTAACAAGGTTTTATTGCTGTTACTAACAGTGTCTCAGCGGATCAATTTTATCAACAGTGAATAGTTTGATAAAAGTGGAGGCCTTAACTATGGAATTAACTGTGGGCTGTTAATTTATGGTGCCTTGCTGAACTGCTATCATTGATGCCACAGGAGGTGTTGACATGATCACATGACATAACACTGGATTTTAACACAGGCAACTACTGTTCATTTCCCACTTCAAACAGAAAGTCAGTGTTATTTCTTTCAGTCATGACTATAATTGCTGTATAACCTTAACTACATTATTATTATTACTTGATGAAGCCCTACAGCTGAAATCTATTAACTTGATTCAACAGATTAAAGTTTTATTTTGCCTAAATCTAGCAAAAGCTTAAACAACAGTTTCATCATAACACAGATTCATTTGTTAACAGTGTCTCTCTAAAGGATAAACTACATATTTTGATTATTTTATTTGAAGGAATTGTTGAAATGCCTTTCTGTGTGGAGTTTGCATGTTCTCCCTGTGTCTGCGTGGATTCTCTCCAGGTACTCCGGCTTCCTCCCACCATCCAAAGACATGCATGTTAGGTTAATTGGTGACTCTAAATTGTCTGTAAGTATGAATGTTAGGGTGCATGGTTGTTTGTCTCTATGCGATAGACTAGTGATCTGTCCATGGTGTACCCTGCCTCTAGCCCGATGACAGCTGGGATAGGCTCCAGCACTCCCGCGACCCTTACGAGGACAAGCATTTAAGATAATGGATGGATGGATGGAAATGTTTAAATGTTTTTCTCTGATTCAAACATTTTATGCTTGTGGGCTCAAACTTTGCAAATAACTGTGCACAAATACATTTAACTTTAAAACGTTTAACATACGTTTCAAATGCAGAAAAATCACTTGTGGAGTACAGTAAAAACATTTTAAATTATGTCAAGCACACACAATATAACAAATGACAAATGCTCTTAGAACTTTAAAATGCTTGTCTCAGTTGCTAAGTTGCCCAAGATAATAGGTGATGTTAAGTTGAATTCAAGAACAATTGACAACTTTTTAACAACATTAAAACACACACACAAAAAAATCATAGCATGTAGTTTCAATTGAACATTGGAACATGCAGAATATCTGGGTTTGAGATATTTATATGAACACTGATGTTTCTTAAATGAAACTTCCTCGTATCAGACTTCTGTGCATCATAATACAAATTCATCAAAATGTTATGCTGTGTGCTAAACTAAAAAGATAAAGAACCTTAAACCTGTTTATCTCTTTGTTCCTGTTTCTGTATTAGTGGCAGTGTTTTGGTTTTTATGCTAGTGTTTTTTCAGCTTGTTTTAGTTGTCCAGTAGTCAATGTAAAAAGACCTGTGTGTTAGACTCTATTGTGCAATCAAACGAGACAGCAGGATGAGTTTCCTCTCGCAGAAATTGAAGTCATAGCACAGTTCAACCGTGACAGATTGCCTCTGCTTGTGCCCAGTAGTACGCAGAGATTTATCTCTATCATTCTTTTAGTGTGTCTCTGGAAGCGTAAAACGAGACACCTAGACGTGGCCGGCTGTTGTTGTTGCTGATGGGTGGTCATGAGGAAACAGATCCACACACAGAGTTAGGACATATGCCTTTGCAACACATGGCAGGTTCAATAGAAGGATGGATGTTTGTGTAAATCTGTATAAATCAGAGATGGAATTGATGTTTTCTATGTTTCAATTTAAAAGTCTGAGTCCTAGTCACAGCTGCATTCAAACTAAATTAATTTATATTGAGTTTAAAACCCTTAACATACAGTTTCCCCAATTTGTTTAACCTTAAGAAGCTTTAAGGATGTTAAAATGATCTTATTCCCCACTGTCTATATTTTCTACTCCAGTTTTTCATTGATGTTTACACTGAGTGAAATATTCAAACCCAAGTCTCAGTGTTTTTTATAGCTGCACTATGCCCATCAAAGTGAAATATTCTCATTTTATAACCAACCCCCCAAATCTCAGCTTGATATATTCACATTTAGTATCTTTGGAAACGTTTAGATCTCCACTAAAATTTCAAACAGTTGACACTATTAATTTGTAATGATGCCTCCCTAGCATATTGCTGCTTATTGAGTTCAACATAACTTACAGTGAGTGAATTGAGCCTCTGCATTCGATAAGTATGCAGTACAGTACCAGTGGACAGATACATAAAAAAATCTGCCTGAGCACATCATCAATTTATGTCTTGATGTTCTGACTTCCAGCTGAGACATACTTTTATATTTACACAGATACTGGTTTTATTGTCAGAAAATCAATAGACTAGCGCAATATAAATTCTGTTTTAAGTTGGATATTTTATTTAAGGCTTCTTTCACTGAGTTATGTGGTTAGTGGTAGAATTTGGTTTCATATACTTTGTTACCGTGCTCCTGAGATTTACCTTAATGTAAAGATATTTCTTTCTTATTTCTGTTTTCAGAAGAAACATGACATGAAAACTCCCTGTACGCCTACAATTTTCTCAGACAGTGATGTGCAAAACTTAACTAGGATATTACACATTTATGACTAATATGAAGATGGAAATCAACAAAATGATCTTTTAATAGTGAACTTATAATTGTTTTTTATGAATAATTCCAATTAAGTTGAAAACATACGTACAATACGTATTTGAAGAATAACGACCTAGAATGTATTTTCATAATAATAATCATCATCAACCAATTCAAAAAATAACCATACAATCTCAAAATTTGTGTGTTGTTACAGTTATGTGAATAATTCAGAATCAGGTCTGATTCTCTGTCTGATCGGTGAAGAGATGAACCATCATGTAATTGGATTAATTGGGCTGAATAACATCTGAATCATAGAGCTGGATGTGTGCAATCTGCTGTTCTCAGAAAAGCTGATGTCACAACAAAATTGCAGATGTGCTTGCCTCAAAAAACATTTTGTTACATAAATAGATTTTTTTTTTTTTACTCTTTTACTTCCTGTTTTTATATTAGTTCAATCAACTGGGTAAAAATTACTACTGTGCCAACAACAACTGCAGTGGACTCTTAACTTACAACTTCCAGGGAAGAACAAGAACTGACACAAAAAGTAAAGGTGTAAAATAGCATGATTTGTTCCTCCTACCTGTGCTGTACAAAATTTATTTTCCAGTCAAATACATACTTTTTTTTGGAGCAGACTGGTTGGATTATGTTAGGTGTTGTATTGTCCATAGATATACTGTAAAGTAAACCTGACCCCAACCCTTGTGCAGTTTTATAAGATCATGTACATTTTCAACCACACATACAATTTTCTCTCCATTTATTATGCCTCTACATGTATCTACTTCAGTACTGAGCTTCTGTAGCTCCAGGACCAATGATTTTTATTCAATGTCTTCTCCATCAATTCACTAGTCAAGGAGATGAGGATGCTCCAAACTTTCAGTTGCTTTTTTCTTCCCAAACAGGTCTAAATTACCCCAGTTTGCCACAGATGAGCTGTACAGAAGTACCAAACAAAACCAAGCACAATGACTTTTAAGTATAAGATCAGATCCGCAAATGAACGTAAACATAACACACACACAAAAAAAATTTATTATTATTATTATTATGTGTTAGATTAGCCTGTCAGTTAGGAATGTTATTCATTGCCAGTGTGTAGATAGACTGAGAAATTGTCAGAAGAAAATGAGTAAAGAATGAGTTTTTGAAAGAAATAACACTCAGATACCTTATCAGTTGCCAGCTGATCAGTGTTAACAAGCACAGCCCGATGGTCACCCAACATGATGAGGCAGTAATCTTATTTAAAATGAAACATTAATGCATAAGACTAGACATTTCAGGGAAGTGTGTTATACTGCATACAATGTTATTGGTGCCTGCAGTGCAAAGCAATGCAGGCTACAGTCGACTCCACTTACGTGCATGGCCTCCAGACTAGATCGACACATGTGTTAAAGCGGAGTGTGCGCTTAAGAGGGGTGCTCCTATTAAGCATGCGCTAAAAATGAGTGAGTAAAAAGTCAGTGCTGAAAGTTGACCAGCGGATATATAGCGGATAATAAATACACTCTCCATTGTCAAAAGTCACGACAGCTAACTTATCACAGTTGAGTTGTAAGACTAATCGTTGCTAACAGACTTTTGTTTCACGCATTGGCAGTTCTGAGACGACATCTACATAAGAACACACTGCTAAACTGACTACAGCGTACACCTAGAGTGCACTATAAACTGCTAGGCCTCAGTACAGTAGCGGGATTGGACATCAGCACCTGAACGATCCGCCTTTAGCCAGTCACAAGAGCCGGGCTACTTACATTGTCGCATGCTGATTAGCTGTTTACATCATTTGAATGTGTCAATCAATATTGTTGTTTGACTAGTGGATGTGGCCTGTGCAGTTAACCGGAGTGAATTAGCTGGAGAGAATAGCAATGGGATCAATGATCTCCACTTAAGCGACGTGCACTTAAGTGGAGTTGACTGTATTGTTCTTCACCTCTAAACTGGTCTCTTGCTTTGTATCTTTTTCTTCCGTCAACTTTAATGCGGCTCGAACAGAAGGGTGCACCCACACAAATTATACATCAAATCGACCGGCTCGGTCCCGGGATGTGTGCTATTACTTTTCTTGTTGATAACTTGCATATTTGATAGTGACAGGACTTCACTCAAACTGCATGGCCAAATGTCCAGAGACTTCCATTTTCTCTCCCATAGAGGCCTATGTAAGTCAAACACAAATTTCTCCTCTAGAGTAGAGATCGCCCTTATTTTGAAATCGCCACAAACTCCTCATTTCTTTGAATTTCGACACAAAAAAGGATATGGCTGTGTTTGTTGAAGCCTGAGCTGCTGAGAAATTGTGTTATTTTTCTAATATGACCAATGCTTGTTGCCTGATAGCAGGATTTGTGGAGCCCTTGCTGACTGGATTTTCAGCTCTGTGCTAACAACAGCACCCGTTTATAGAGCTAGCGTTAGCATTAACATTAGCAGCTCCTGAGGTACATGAGAGGAGCTGCAAACTGCAGAAAACAACGAAAATGCTGCACAGATGTCAGAGGTGCACTGAACAGGACAGTTCCCGCTCCAAACTCATCTTTATCTTTAACGAACTATAGTCAACAGTTTGTGAACAATTTCTAAACAACTATTGTCTCTGGAATATGACTTCTTCAGTTTTGGCTTTAAAGAAGAACAGGGAAACACGCTTGTTGGTGAGTATGTGATCATTATGCTTCACTTGAAGTTGATTTGAACACAGACTTTATGCAGTGATTGTCAAAGTGTGGGGTTCAGAATCGTGACTGGTTGGGCGCAAGCGACATGGGGGAGAAATCGTCCTCAAACCTGCATTGCTTTATTGATTTTATTATTTATTTTACCACTTCTCTCAGTTATGAAATGTGTTTGTGTATTTTTCAGCGGTTATAATGTGACAATTCAAATATGCAGACATCTCCGATGCAGCACATGAGCACAGCGTGTGGAAAAGTTCACAAAATATTTTACTGTTACATTCTGACAGACACTGAATCTGTGTCGGGACAATTAATAACCTGCAGAAATACGAACAGAAGTGGAGATGTTCTTATGTTTTCTTTAACTGAACGATGTCTATAAACTCAATTCTACATACATCTGGAAGCTTCAAACTAAACTTTACTGATTTATTAATGTTCTGAAACAACTCAGATTATACGTGGAATGAGGAGGCGATGTCCGTGAGTCTTAATATTAATACTGCAGACTCTGCTTTAATCTCAGTTTGTAACATGTGAAAACATAGACTAAAGTGAATGAGACAATAGAAACGATGTCTGTTGTTTTCTGTGGTTTATGGATCAATATTGTTGATCAGATGTGGAGAAAAGTTGATGTTCAGATGTCGTCCTGTGTGCAGATAAAACGTGTATTTACATTTTTATGAAGAAGTGACTTTAAGGCTTCAGACTGTAGAAATGTGTATTTTAATGTTAGAAATTATGGAGCTTAAAAAACAAAGAAAATTTACTAATAAAATATAGACCAGCATGTTTTTAATGACTAAAATACGGTGTTTATGTTTTTGTTTTGTGTTTAGAAGTTGAAGCTGTGCTGTGTGATTAACTTTCATTAATGTCCATTTTTAGAGTTCAAGTACTTGAATAAAAATACTCCACCAAGCAAGTAGTAACTAAAACCAGTCAAATCAATATAGTCAGGTAATAATAAGATGTGAAAATACTCCAGTAAAGTACTAAATTATACTTGAGTGCAGCACCTAACTGTAAATGTACTAAAGTTACTGTGATGTTTGTTTTAGATGGGAGAACATTAGCATCACAGGGTTCTGTCTTTTTAAAGTGATGTTTCCATAAAGTTTACCTAGGAGTGTTATGCATAGCATTAGTTTTGTTCATTTATAGAGCACCTGTGTCTCTGAAAGGTTTCATACCTTATGTCATGTTGTGTAGAACATATTACATATTATGCAGGCCTCTGATACATGATATAGCAAAGGGCATGTTGCTCTCCCTGCTTAGACAAAATTTCAATTATGTGTTGACTGAATATTAATCCTTAATCCATATATAAATTTAAGGAACCATACAGTAAACATTTGTTTATGTATTTGCTTACTGTAGAAGGCTGAGACAAGCAGGCAGTAGTGTGTGTGTGTGTGTGTGTCTGTGTGTGTGATTTCTCTCTTTACTACCACCAGTTTTTTGTTTATCACCAAATCATTAATAACGGACATGACTTTTTCAGTTGTAGAACCGTCTGCTACACTGTCCTCGCTGTCCACATGAACTGTACTCCAGGATTCAGAAGTAGATGGTGAATATGTTCAATATTTTTCAGTGTATCCACTAAAACCTTTCTGTCATATTTATTATTTCTGTTACAATTAGACTGTTAATTGATTACCTTTTGTCATTCTTTCATTAAGAAGACCTGTACCTGTGCCTCTTCCACGTGAGCAAACAGAAGGTTCGCTGCCAACAGAGTCAACAGTACCAGGTGTGTATTAGTTTACCTGCATTTGCATCTCCAAAATATGTTTAAAATTACTTTCAACAATTCGTATTCTGATCATAAAAACAAAGTAGATAAAGCATTATGTTAAAAATAACCACCAGTTTAGGAGGAAAAAAACCAAGAGCTCTGAGTCAAGAATTCAATTCAGTTTATATATATAGCGACAAATGAGAACTAAACACTTGAGGTGGACAGTCATCTGCCTTGACCTGTTAGTAGAGAGTGTGCCTCCTGAACTTATCCTAGGAACTGATTCCACAGGAAAGGAGCTTGATGGCTAAAGGCTCTGTCCCCCACTTCATTAACTTCACTGTAGAGGCTACATGTCCTAATGCATTCTTCCTCTATCTTGCTGTGCTTAGTAATGAAATCTTTAAAACTTTCTGTGTTGGCAGAGACACTCCTCCTTCTCCTGAAAGGTCTACAGTGACAAGTCAGTCTCCACTCCAACCACCACCTGCAAAGAGAGTTCAAAGTAAGTGATCAAATATTTTGTATTTGCTTGTACACATGCTGAACAGATGCAGTAAAGCCACACAGAAATAATTAACAATGTCTTTGTTCTTGTCTGACTAGACCAGTCATCATCATCATCTGCCCCAGCTGTCATCCTCCTCAGCGTCCAAGACAGAGATGCAAGCTGGAAAAGGGAACATGAGAGGAGAGGGTCTGTGTTTTCTCATGCACATGTGTATGTATTTTGTTTGTTATACTCTTATTGTGTTAGCACCATTTTCTGTTTAGTAGTGTAAAACTCTGCTGGGTCATGTGGCTCTGTGACCAGATAAAAACAGGTACATT
>JAUMHL010000008.1:1232182-1251448 GCA_032362345.1 Sandelia bainsii | reverse complement strand
CTCCCAGGTTCAGGGGCATTTCTTCCACACACAAAAACCACACAGGATGAGCCCACAGGACAGACTGTGGATTCCTAACACACATATTATACATCAAAACGACCGGCTCAGTCATGATATGTCCCCTATTGTGGTTAATTGGCATTATGAGTTACCATGGCAACTTAAATCGCCAAAAACACATAGGAGATTCCCGTACAGGACAGACTGGGGATTCCTGTCACACACATTATACATCAAAATGAACGGCTCGGTAAATCCTGCTTTCTTATTGGCGAGATGGCTTTAATGTTCAGGGGCGCAAAGTGGCAGGCACCTTCAAAGTTTCTCCAGGAACTTTCTAGTTTTTCCATTACTGTGCCTAAATAGTAAAATGCTTAAGTAGTTTTATTTCCTCTACATTTATCATAGCACTGATTTGCAAATGTCTTCTCTCTCCTGCTTAAAAAGAATAAGTTTCATGATATTTCAATGGCATCATAACTATCCTAAATGGTACTTGAATCAAACAACATCTGGCATCATTGTTTTACAAAACAATAAACATATTTCATTTGTTTTTCTGTTGTAGTAGAATTTACTTTAATTTTATTCTTGTTTGTATTGATTGTACAGTAAACATATATAATTATTATGATTATCTAGATAAAATTGATTGGGGTTTAATCTGGTGCCTGGAGGGCATCAGAGAGATTGAGTTCACCTGGTCTGACTGATTTCTATACCGTGAAACACCCACAGTCCCCTGGATTTTATCCTTTTTGTTTGTTTAATGTATATACAGCATTTTTCTGTTGTGTTTTGTGTCTTCCAGAGTATACAGTATATGATGAAACATTTTAGATCTGATTCTGCTAAAAAACATTGTTTTCAAGACAAAATCTGCTGAATCTCACCTGTCAGTTTAGATTTTTCTGTGATGATGATGATGATGATGATGATGATCAGTTCCCAGGTGTGAATGTAACTGTGAAACAGAGTGTGAAGAGAGATGATGCAAGAAAAAGGCCAGGGTGCTCAGCCTCCTCTCCTCCTCCGTGAAACAGTGTACATCTACACACACACACACACACACACACACACACACATACGTATGTGAGCAATCCAATGTCTTAGGTGGATAAAAAAAAATCTTTTTATGTGCTTTACAAAATGAAGGAATGTCAACTGATACCTTATCGGTTTCTTCCACCTTTGAATCCTGGAGAGCAGGATTACCTGAGGAGGAAAAGGAAAATCAGTTGCAGCTGAGGCTCTGTCTTTATCTATAAGACCAATCTGATTGTTACTGCACATGCTAAAATGCTAAAAATTGTCTCTTCCACAGGCTATCCTCAATCACTCTCCTTTTATTATCTCTCCTTAGTAAGTGCATGTTGACAGTGACAGAGGGAAAATGTCACCTGTAATCCGAAAGGCATTAAATATAAGTTGTCAACGCTCAAGTGAGATGCAGTTAAGGGTTGTAATTTTCTCAAATGACATGGAAGTGTTTGCATGAGTAACTCATCTGTGTAAAGTATCTGATTGTATTTCATTCACATTAGTGCATCATATTGAGACTAATTCTATACCATAAACTGAAAGCAAATTAGTCCAGTTAATTATACAATGCATAGTGTTCTCTTTCCTTGACAAATACAAGAGTGCAAGGATAAGTTAAACTGTTTTATTTCTGAAGCATGTATCACAGCACTGCTTTGCAACTCCCCTCTACTGAAACATAGTTAAGTTCTATCACATTTTCATGACAGTGTTTAATTAAAACAACATCTAACATTATCATGTCATATTTAAACAAAATAAAAGTGACAGCATGTGTTTGCATGAGTTTCTGGGTTATGGCCAAAAAATTTATTTTCTCAGTTTTCTTCTCTAGAAATGAGAAAAACAGGAATAAAAACAGTTTTCACCAATTTATTGCACACAATCTTTATTTAACACAACTATGACATTTCAACAGTGTGTGTTTGGAGTTTTTACATTGCAGTCTTTGGAAATGATTATGGGGTATAAGTCATTTCTCTGCCAATATATAATACGGATTGTAAATATATATAATTATTAGGATTATCTGCAGGAAATTGATTGTGAGGTTTAATCTGGCATCTGGAGGTCAGCTGAGGATTAATTCCCACATGATCTGACTGTCTGCTATATCATTAAATACCAACATCCATTTTAACCTTTTGTTTGGTAGGATGCAGTTGTGTTGTTCAATGTGCCGCATAGCATTTTTACATTTTGTTATTTCAGTGATCAAACCTGTGTGTGTGTGAGTGTGTGTGTGATGATGTTTCCCATCAGCCCTTAATTACAGTTTACAATATATGAAACTCTCATTACTGAGAAAGGAAAACATGATTTGCAATTTGACATATGATGCCAACTTGGACCTGTTTTGTACTGTGAAACATCACACCAACTGACTGTTTGAATACTACTACTGGTGACAAAATCTGTCTGTTAGTGCCATCTTGTGAATATTTCTTGAACATGATGTCTAAATTGTCTGTCACTGAATCCCAGTTTTTAAAACTGTACCTGTATGTTTACTGTGACAACAACTCAAATTTCTCAAATGACTATTGGTTTGGGACAGAATATTTCTCGTTGTAAAATTGCTGATGCTCAAATCACTATCATGATATTCAGTTGAGCCTTTTGAACCATAGATGTATATAAAGGCCATAAATGGATAAGTAGATCTTAATCATTTGTGTGGAATGTAACTGCTTATTTTGTGGTCTTTTAATTCAGCAACATGAACATGAACACTGTAAAAGCATCACTGTGAAAACACAAATTGAATGTATTTTATTATTTTGACTTGATAAATCACTCACAATCTTTTAAACGCAAATAAATATCACAAACAAAACCCATCCACTTATTCAGAGCTTCATATAACTCCATATATAACTATATACTGTACCACTCCCACTGTAGATTAATTTCTTTAGGCATTCCTGATTTAGTTTCTTCATCTGATTGTTTGTTCACATCCATCCACATATTGTCCATACTCATGCTCTTCAGATGTTACTCCACAGAAAGGCGTTATTGTCCAGCACACTGGCCAGTTTATGGTTGAAGGGCTGGTGAAATTCGCCGAGGATGTTTCTGGTAGCTGGAAGCATAGGACCGAGGTTCCTATCTGCCACCCGCCGGGTGTTAGACATGGGACGTTTGGTCAGTGCTGCCTCCGCCTGCTCTAAAAGAGGACCTGCATGAAAGGTGTGACACAAGCAGAAAAGATTACAGAAGTCATGAGTCAAAAACAACCAGATAAATACACAACCACAATCTTTAAAAAAATATTGTAACATGAAAAAAGTATGTCACGCTGACAGGTGTTCATGTAGCTTCTTGGACACATACCTACACTCAGAAAATCAAAAACTTTCTTGATTGTTGCTTTAAGGTTTGCTGCATAGTCCTCTAGTCGCAGAACTATAATCTGATCCCTTTGGAAAACTGTCAGCCAGTCCAGCAAGAAAACGCTGTACATCCCCAAATTTAACCTTACCTGTGGGGGGGGGGGAAATCAAAATAAATCAGCATTATATCACCAAGACACAAATTAATATTATTCATGATATTTTTAACTGGTGTTTTTCAGGTCAAAAGTAGATTTTTTATATCAAATTGTCAATTAAACATGAACAAAAAGTTTTTAAAGCGCTTCAAACTGAAACAAGATTATGACACTGTACCTTGCAGTGATATTGTCAGACGAAAATATTCAGATGATGGAAAAATAATGCCATGATTAGTCACACTGTTCACTTAAATAGCAGTTCAGTGGAATTTTTTGTGTATAAAAGGACTCTAACTTTGATATATAGACTTAAAAAAAAAAAAACAGAATGACACTATATGCATCAGATTCAAATACGCCAAAGTATCTGTGCCCAGCAAGTACAGTTGTATCGATCTTTGCATTGGTGCTAGAACTTAAGAACTGATACATGTATAAAGTGAAACTGTCAGCTCATGATTTGCATAAAAAATATTGTTTTATGTACATTAATGTTTCAGTTTGCTTCAGGCAAGGTCATTCAAAAAAGCAGTCAAACAAACCAACAGGGGACATATTAAGCATATTAGGTATAAAAGGGGAAAATAAATCTGATAAGCAAGCTAATAAAACTCACACTTATTGTTAATTTAGTGTCTTCAAAATCTGAGTCTCATGTGAAGTCTGTTTAATTTTAAATTGTAAAAAGCCAGACAGTTTACTATTTAACCCAGATGCACAGACGGTATGAGACCTCAAGAGGGCACCACAGTACAACGGTGCTCACTGAAACTACCTTGAACAAGCAGCAAAAAGGGGCTTAAGATACTGTGCCCTGACTAAAACAGAAAACTGTCTTCATCTTCACCTTATCCAAACACACTTTTTGGATTTTTAGTTAGATTTCCGACTCTGACCAAGCTGATTTTGGCTCTTACTCTAGTAAATCTCCCAGTATAACAGTGCTGTCACCTTCATGTTGTGATTAAGATACACAACATAACTCAGCTTATTCCTCAAGAAACACTGTAGTATAGAATGTATAGTTATAACAACGGAAATTATTTCTACGTAAACTAATACAGACAAAGTAAGAAAATTTTTCCTGCTGACCGGCATGGTGTTGGAGAGACTGGTGTTGTAGACACAGGAACGAAGTGACCTCTCAGACAAGCAGGACTGAAACAGCTGCACAGACTCTATGACCTTCTGATGGAAGTCTTCTGCTGACTTGTTGGCCATCTTGAAGTACAGGTAGTCAGAGTACAGCCTGGAAGAATCAGAATCAAGTTTAAGCCAGTTGGAACTAATGACATTTTGCTGGATGTGGAGTATGAGCTGGTTTTAAATACATATGTTATTATGACGGTATAAACAATCATAATGATTGGAAAATACTTTATTAGCATTCCAATTTTTTTTAATCAAACACAGATTTGTGGATGCAGTACCTCTCTACTGGATCTCTAAGCATGATGATGATTTTTGCACTTGAATGGACTGTGTGTATGAAGTCCTGGGCCAAGAAAGGGGGCTCTGTCTCCTCCCTGTCTCCATGCAGGTAGCTCCAGGCTTGGTTGTCCCACATAGTGGAAGCACTGGCTTCACCTGTCAAGGCATTGGCAGTGTAAGCATCATATTGCTCATTTAAAACACAGCAAGTATTGCAGGCACTCAGGCATAATGTGGCAAAGTTGAGCAGAATTTCAGGACAAAATATTCAAGAGATGTTGCAAACAGTTTTCTTATCTGGGAACGTTACGCAACAATGCAGTCAAATGACTTGTGTAATTTAATATCAGCATCATCATATATGCCAAACTCAAATAGTGTGTTTCCATTACAGCAACTGCAGGTCTAAGAAAAATAACTTTAGAAAGATCACCATACAAGAAAGATCAATAATATTTAACTCCATTAATATATTTTCTTTACTTCCATGTTTTTATTAGTGCTTATTTTCTAATGTTTCTCTGAGGCAAGCCCAGAAAAAAGGTTTCAACCAAACACCTACAAAAGCAGCCAGAGGCTTATGAGATTTTCTGTACACTTGACATTGTGCTGTTAGACCACAGAATTTCTCTTCACATGAGCACAGTAGTTTCTGAAGTCAGAGCAACTTGTGGGAAATCCATTGACAATGAGAAAATCCTGACAATAAAGGGAAATTAGACAAAAGCGAGCTGTAATTTGAATCAGGGTCAGGATCCAATTGTTTGGTTCAAAGGTTCTCAGAAAATATCACATGAAAAGTATAAAACCAAAACATTTACCCACAATGGACACAAAATGCCACATCATACCCACCCACTCATACGTGTTCACCTGTTACAAGCTGTAGTGCATGGTGTTCTCCAGATGAATTTCCACTGATTCCTTTTTGGATGTTGTGGGCTGCCAAGTCAAACAAATCCAGGTAATCTTCCACAGGAAAATTTTCCTGGAAGCCGTCTTTGAAACGAATATAACCTACAATCCAAGGTACAACAAAAAACATTAATTAACTGTCATTTATAGACCTCTTAACCATAAAATTAATTTAGAAGATTGTATAAGCTTTAAATGAAGCTGAACATTTTTTAATTGCCATGGTTACTGGGGAATAATCAAGTGTTCAAATGTTTTGATCAAGTCTACATGCTCATAAAAAGAGGTAGACTTTTTTTTGCAAAGCACTTACATGAACAACAACATATAACAATTATATACAGTGACAACTTAAATATACTGTACTGTAACACGCAGCACTTTCTGGAGGTCGCGACAGTAAAAGCCCTCCAGAGAAGACAATTAATTAAGTCTTTTATTTAGAAGAAAATTCTCAGTTATAGCCAATAGTAAAAGCTTAACCCTATTCTAGCTTGCTGACTAGCAGTTTATTTTTATATTTGGACATTTTTGTACTGGTGAATTGCTGAATTTCCTATTAAACATACTGTGTTCTTGATTTTGATTGTGAATTTTAGTACATTTTCTTTGTGACAAAGGTACGTAGAAAAAATCATTCTGACAAAACTGATAAAAACAGAACCAGAGAAAAAAAAGAAACATGAACTTAGTCATGAATTTAGTCAGAGGGTGACAAGACAAGGCTGGTTTAAATGATCAACTGTGTTATTGAGTTCAAAGGAAGCATCCATTAATATTAGTTTTACTTTTTGGAATATGCTTATTCACTTTCTTGCCATGAGTTAGATGAGGAGACACTATAGATATCCAGCTGTTTAAATATGAAGTTGCAGCCAGGAGCTTAGCTTAGCATAAACACTGAAAGCAAGGGGAAACAGCTAGCCTAGCCTAGCTAGCCTCAAGGTAGGCAGGTACCTCAGGTATATCTTTGGCAAGATATGTAGCAAAATGTGTAACGTGGGCAGTAACAGGTGAGTGGCTTTGGCACTGGTAGCTGTAACTGATACACAGTGGGACAGGTTAGTAATTTTGTGAAATAGAAGGGTCACAAGATTGTACATGTAGGTAAGTCAATGCTCTAAGCATTTGTCAAAGTTCAAGAGCAGTGGGCAGCATGAGCAGGTAAGTGACCTTTAGTCATGATAGCAGCAAGATTACTATTATGAGGCCAAATAACTCTCCAGTCACCAGGAACAAAGTCCCAACAGTGAACAGACAACAGGAGCATGAAAGTCCAGGAAGAAGAGATGAGAAACCTGGCATGAAGCACTGAAAATACTACTGAGTAAAGTTCTGCTGATAATCTGGCAAGGAGGGAGTGTGTCTGACTGGCTTATATACTGTGGCTGATTGAAGGAAATGCAGAGCAGGTGAATCGGGCTGGGCCAGGGAGTACGGGAGGAAAAAGGAAAATGGAAGAATTCAAAGGAGCTTAGTGGGTGACCATGCATGGCAAGATGAGGAGACGGGTATGAATGTGCAGGCAGTGGAAAAACAAAGGCAGCGAACCAAAAAAGGGCACATTAACTTAAAGACTATTCTGTCATTTGTTTGCTCTTGCTTTTACTGCATTCAGTTAGCAGATAGAACGTCTTCAGCTGGATACTGCCAAAGTTTTAACATTGTATACAAAAACATGTATGCATACCATGCATATCCTGATGACTTACCAAAGCGTTTCCTGGTCCACCAGTGTGGCTCCTTCATGGTGTTGAACTTGACCTCCGGATGTAGCAGCAGCCTATGAAACAAATCTGTTGTGCCGCACTTCGGTTGGCCAATGATGTAGAAATACGGCAAGCAGCGCAGACGAAACTGCTTGTTGTCTTTGTGGTATAAATGCTGTTGGAAGTTTGTCTTGAGGTGGTCACACACAGATTTGAAGCTCTTCGAGCGCAAAGTAAAGAGGTTCCTTTTGTATGGATCAGTGATGAGCCCACTGGGGAGCTCCTCATACCAGCAAGGGCTCTTGATGCTGGGCAGGAACCAGCGAGGAATTACAGAGAACAACTGCAGAGAGAAACACGACATAATGAAATCTCCAAGAAAAAAAAGTAAGACCATTCAGTAGACAAAATGTGCTATTTTTAATCATCTGTATGCATGAAAGGACAATAAAAGCTAGTTGCACAATTTTACAAAACAGCAGCTATCTGCACTTTTATTTCATATCAGTTACGGTATAAATTAGTGGTTATAACTTCTCATGAGTATCAAAACATCTACACATAATTTTTCAGTGTCACAACCGATGCATCATCATTGTTAGTTGCATTATCTCGCACTGACACAGACACATTCCACTACTGGTGAACTCACTCACTTGTGTTGCTACTTCTGTAATTATTATTTACAGCATGACTGCCAAAATGCTGCCAGAATGGCTGATGTCTTAATTGTAAACACTACACAATCAGGGTAATGTAAAAAGTATGATGAGAACATGCAGCATTTCAATCCACAGTAACATCAGTCAGCAACACTTCACGAGACAATTAGCAGCAGTACTGTACAACCTTTGACTACAATAATATTAAGTGGAATCAACCCCTGACAAACTCAGCAAACAACTGTCATTATGAGCTTCACCAAACACACATTTACAGCAGGGTTGATTGTAAGGTACAGTGTTTGCTATTAGTCACATTTGTCAACAAAAAACTAATCATAGTAATCACATTTTCCAGGGAAGACCGAATTATCATTTGCCTGCAAATTTTTGTCACTTTTGGGTGAAAACTTTGCACCATTGCAGGTGGAAAGTACAACAAAAACAACCATAATCTTACAGTTGATGTAGAGCAAAACTACAGACTTACATGTGAGTCAGTGTCAATGATGTCCTTTTCCTCAGGCACCTTCCTGGATGTATATTCCAGTTTAGAGCTGATGATCTTCACCAGCAGTTTCATGTCTATTAAACTCTTTTCAGAAGAAACATTCACTGCTGCTGTGCTCATCTGGACTCCTATAGGTCTGAGCTGATAGGGTGAGGGGCTAAACAAAAGTCTTTTCTTGTCCCATGTCAGAACGTAGGAAGCCATAATGATAAACGTTAGTGTAAAGCACAGCAGTAAACTAACCAGTTTGACTTTGGATATGCTCCATGGGTTAGTAAGTGACAACAGGGGAACCCATTTGACATCCACATGTTCAGGCAAGTTTGTGTGCCTGTAATCAAAATTTGTCCTTTTCCCATAGTTTTCAGCCATGGGCAAGCTGTGCAGGCTGTAATTGTGGTCCCTTTGGGTGTTGCTCTCGTATTTGCAGTCCGAGAGTGGCATACTGACATAGAAGCAGAGTAGGCATGTAGAAAGAAGAGAAAGGAAATGATTCTGTCAAAAACAGTTCAAGCTTCACCTACAGGAGGTTGTGCGAGGTGTCAGTTCATCATAGTGTCCACTCATCAGGTCATCGTCTGTCTTCATTGCTTATATGTTCCCCAGTCTTCCGCAGGGCTTCCTGTAAATCAGAAACATACATGTTCTCATGATGTTTTCTTCTCACCAAAAGTGCAGCACGGTGTTCCCTCTGACGTATTTCAGTCATCAACCAAAATGTCAAAAGAAGGAGTATAATATTTCTAATATTAGGGTGTTTGCTGGGGCTTTGTTCCCCTCTGGGACATCAGAGAGAATTTTTAACTATGCTCCTTTCTGTAGCACAAGTCTTCTCTAAAATGTTTGAGGTTAGCTGCAGAGTGTGGTCTGCTGGAGGGAGAACCTGGGCTTTGTGACGAGGGTTATATAGTATATGCAATGACAAGCTCTACTAAGTGACTTTCAAGGTCAGAATAATACTTACTCTGTAATTAAATACTAAAAACACAAAATTATACTATATAATCTAAAAGCCTACTGAGTGTTTTATTTTGTTAACATGAAAACAAAATTCACAAGATCAAGGTTTCACCTACAGAACCAAGTCAGGTATTGATACAGGTGGACACGCAGTGTGGCAAGTAGGCACATGTTCTGTTTTCTTACCCAGCCACATGAATAATAAGAAAGTAGGCATTATTATTTCAAGGGTGCAGCGCTAATACATTCCAGACACTGAAGTGTAAAATGTTTCTAAAACACTGCTCTGACACTTCCTCAGCTAGTTACATATTTCATTTTTCTTTTGTTGAGGAACTGCGTTTGTAAGATTTAACAATCCCACTGGACCAAGAAATGAAATTGTGCACCAGTTCCACAGAACATCTTACAGCAGAGATTTCTTTTGTACTTCAAAGCAAGGACCTGTTAAAGTGAAGCCACAAACATGTTCACAGTTGTATCATTAAAGTTGCAAATTCAGAGTATAATAAATTCCTCCTTCACTTCAGTCATCAAGGGAACGACTTGATTTTGTAACATGAAATTAAATAATCTAATTGTAGCAATGACCAGCTCACACCAGATGATGTAGTCACCGACAGAAGTGATTGGCAGTGACTGTAGGGCAAGCCTCTTCTTTGGCCTACTGTAGCTGCTACTGATTAAGCCACAATGTGAGTACTAATTACAAAATAATTGTAATTTTGTCAGATTAAGTCAGAGTAAAAGGGTATGATTGGCAGTATTAATGTATAGTAAAAACCTAAAGTTGGGATCTCAGCCTCTGCTGCTTTCAGTTCCACCACTGTTCTTTTCTTATGACTTGTGAGTCTCCCAAAATAAATCAGGATGCTCAACTAACAGTGCTTGTTTGGACGATTTTATATTTAAAGTTGTCCTCAGCAGCGTTTTACTTGTGTTACTCAAGAAAAGTTAGCATCAGTGTAGACAGGGCACAAAGGGTTTGAGAAGTCCAGAAGAAAGCCCTCATAGCTCTGCAGATTTCATAATGAGACAGCTATGGGTCCTTGCAGACTTGTCAAGAATGCATGACTGCAAGCTTGCAAAGGTAGATGTTGGGATTGTGAGGAACTTATTTTTGATCCTTCCAGAGGTGTTATGGGCCTTAATAGATAGAAGTGGGCTTTTTAAAATGCCAGTGACACCACTCACTAAATGCAACTCTGACAGCAACAGTAGTTGAAAGTTTAAGTTATTAGTGAATGGTGCTGCTTTTGATACTAGTTGTGATTGTGGATGGCACTTTTAAAAGTAATATATTAAAGAATACTGGTCTCTAGTCTCATATTATTAATGCATCTGCATATTTTTATTTCTACAAATCAAGGACCTCTCTGTTCCCTGTAACAATGAATGAATCATTTCCATTAAAGATTAATGTCTAGTTAGAGCACATTTTCAAAGTGTGAGAGGAGACTGATGTGGAAATGTGACAGAGGACAGCAAGGGTAAAGCATTAAGTAGGGAAGTGAAGTAGCAAAACATAAGCAAAACATAAGAAAACATAAGAAAAACAGGGTGAGAGCAGGAAATGATCGCTTTCAGACCTCTTTGGTCGAAAAATCTATTTGTGGTGGCTGCAAACAGCAGGTGGGATTGACTGAGGTGAAACCCCACCATCAAAATCCTGCTGACTCAAAAAAAGAAAGAATAAAGAAAAACATTCATTTTTGCATTTGATGCCTTTGGGTTTTCAAGTGTCAAGACTGATCTTGTATCAAAGGTAGAATGGGTTATTACTCATGTTTTTGCTAGATATGTTTGGGGGTAAGTGTGAATTTGTTAGGTTATATGAAATTTTGCAGATTCAAGTCTATTTTTTCTTTGGCAAACTATCATGTAAATGTCCTTATTTGTAAATTTAGTGTACCAAAATGATGGATAATAAAATTAAGAGGTTGACTATAAAGAATGAGGATGCTTCCTCTCATCATAAGACAGATATATTGCACATGATTTGTGGGCTTCAATATGCACAAGATTCCTGGAACTCTGGGTAGAGGTGCCATTACTGGCATTATGGTGTCTATAGCAAGACTAAGAGTCTACAGTGATACAACCTGTGCTAAAAATCAGCAAAAATCTGCATGCTAGTATTCATGCAGTTGACATGTAAACAGGAGTGGAGTGGGACATGCAAGTCAATTAATTTTCTAAAAGAAATACTTAAGCATATATTACTTGCAATGAACTGTTAGAAAAAAGTGCACTTGAATCACTGACCCCACATATGGCTTAAGAAGCAATAGGATATAATAATTGAATGGTTTTACCCACTCAGCCTGAAGAAATTCAACAAATTTCATGGCAATCTGCACATTAGTTCATGGAATATCTTGTGCAATTTTGACATTTTGACCTGTGGATGAAGCAAGAGGAATACTCAGTGTCCAGTATGAAAAATGTTCGTCCTGTGGGAGCACAGTTGTACGCTTTAAACTCCATGGCAATCCGCCCCTTCAATTTTTTACTTTTTTTTTTTCTACAAAAGGGAAATCTCAGATTGATAGAAACACTGACAGAAAGGTCAGGAAGCCACAGACAATATTAGAATTAATTCTCTAGTCTCTAAGGACATCTGAGCCAGCAAGAAAAACTAGTCAGCAAGTGTTGTAGTGTCTTGATTTGGTCCAAAATGTGGGATGGACTGAACAATGCTCAAGATTTTCTGGACTTTTTTTGCAGTAAAATAAATGACATTAGGCATAAAATCACCTCCTCATTCTCTTCCATTACAGAACAGGCTGAACATTACATTGAACAGCAGGTTGGTGTTGTTTTAATGAAATTTGATATCATATGAATCACTATCTAAACTAGAGATGGCCTCAAAACCTACAACATGCACCCTTGACCCAACCTGCTAAACTTTATAAGGATCTTTGGCCAGTCTTAGGACCCACTATGCTGAACCTTGTTAATTTATCACTTTCTACTGGCATCGTCCCCCACATGTAGTTAGTCATATGGTCAAAAGGATCATCAGAGTGAGAATTCAGCCCTAAAGAACCTTAAATATCTGTAGCATATTTCATGACAGACCACATGATAACTGTCAAGATATTTACCTCTGAACTACAACCCAAGCTCTCTGCCACAGTATTTATTCATTTATCTATTTTGACATTACCACCAAGAATGCCAAAGGTGGATTTTTACTATTTCTACACATACTAGCATTAATTATTATTTTGTCCACACACCTAAACATCATATGCAGAACTGTCCACATTAAAGAAGTGTAAACAAAGATATGATTCTTTATAGCTGAGATGATGATTTTAATCTCTGTCTGGAAGCAACTGAATCACTTGAAGACCATAGTGAAAAAACTCACTCACTCATTTGTATTAACAATATGATCAGCTGCATTAAAGGATCATCATATCATTAGCCTGTGGCTGTTGCATGGAGAAACCATGACGCTCATTATTTTTAATTAGCCCCAGCTGCACAGATTCCACAGCTGTGTGTCAAATTTGCAAGTCAACCTTTTGCCTTGCTGATAAATATTAACAATTACAACTGTCAAACTGCTCATCTAGGTCTTATTCCTTCTCTGTGCTTCCTACTAAGTCAACTTCCTTCATACAGAAGACAAGGTGACAGTTTATCAGAACTTGATTGCATGCTGTGACACTTCAGATTTCAGATGGGCCTTTGTGCACCTTCTTGATTTGTTCACTGAAAATCTGTTTGGAGTGTTAAATTGAGGTGCCGGTTATGGAAGTGTAAAATCCTACACACATGTATGCACACTTGAGTCACTCACTCACTCACACACACACACAAAGACTCATTACTCACAGCCTCCCTGTCTTGCACCCTCTCATTTATCCCCTTTGTGACAAAATGATGCCAATCTGTCTCTACCCATTCTGTGCTGCATGGTCACCAACTAAACAGGAAATATAAATCAGCGTCCAAACAAAATGACAAAGTGTTGCATGTTGTATGCAGATGTGCAGCTCTCCTTAAGCAAAGTACAAATGTGAAAAATGCCTTGAAAGGATTCACTGTCACCACCAAAATCAGTTAAAGAGAAGAGACAGTCAATTTCAAGAGCGCATACCCAGAACTGCGCACACACACACACACACACACACACACACATTTTGAAACATGTTTTAATCATGTCTTCATGTTTATAAGTATGTAAACACATCTTGACTTTGTGCAGCACACTCTCCAAGTGGGACTTCCCAGCACTCCCAGTGCTGGGAAGAGGTGGGGCACCAGAGAAACCACTGCCACAAAAGGAAGTAAGACAACTCTCAAACTGATGAGGAAGTCAAACAAAGATGGGAGGGATACCAAACTCTAGTAATACTAAAACTATCTCTATGTGGATGAAAAAGAAATCAAAAGTCATTTGTTAGACAGAAAACAACTAATAGTCCCTGCTGGGAGGCAATGAAAGACCAGGATTATTTATTTGGTCCTTTTCATGGTCACATTATGGATGAAAACTTGGCAGGAAATGTAAAAGCTCCCCGGGAGCACAAATATCTCAGGAAGTGGGCTTCATCTATCTCAACATGCTGAACTAGTCCTCCCTTTCCTTATCACTTCCCATGAACATACATAAGAGGGTTGATTTTCTGTCACTGGATATTTGCCTTCACAGGAATCTTTAATGTCTTACAAAAACAAACTGTTCAAGCAATTGTGTAGTCTCAACAAAATAGATGTGTATTGCATAAAGCACTGGAAATATTAAACCTCCTGTTTAACAGTGGTGTCTGTCTTCATCAGACAGGTCACCACAGTCCATTTTGACATCTGGAGTACAGATGTGCAGTTAAATTGTGTATATGTGTGTGTTTTCCTAATAGCTACAGGCTGTTTGCTTTAGCATGGCTTTAAACCCAATGTGACATTAACAAGCAGAGAACTTCTGAAACATCTGTCCTACTATTTAATAACTGTAGCAGAGAGGGAGAGGGCAGGTCTGAATACAGGAGGTGAATCTGAGATCTGCATAGGTAGGAAGTGTAGCCGCTGTTGCTTGATGGGTGATTTTATTTTTGAGTTTTTGATTAGGAACATGAACACAGTGGCATCACTACAGTGAAGTGTGCCAGTGTGAGAAACAAGTGATCACACAGATTGCAAACAAGCCAGAAGTTTAGGAGGTGCGATGTCAACCTCTCTATTAATAGGAAAACACAATGTCATTGACAATATTCCTAGTACACTAGGTCAAAGTCGAATCAGGATGTCAGACTGAAAACTGCATGGTTGCATCATGAGAACTGGATAGTGGATCAAATGCATGAGTCCTGCACCAATTTACCAAAATGAGTATTCGTATTAATGTTTGTGTATGGAGCACAAAAGAAATAAGTGTGACCACTAAGTCAAAATCACCTCACAGATCAGCACAGCTTTGGAGGGCTTGGTAAACAGTGATGGTTGTTTGCATCAGACAGTTTGGGTCACAGTTTATTTATCATTCCTAAACAAATTTGGCTAATCTGGGGATTAGTTTAAGCCTGTGTGCTCATCTGACCACTTATTTTCCTGGCTTTATCTGTCACTACATTCCTCAATATCAGTATTTAGCTTGGTGAGTTAGCTAAAGTAGTAATAAACTGAAATGATCCTTTAATGAGCTCTGAACCCTTCAGATTCTCAACAGTACAAATACTAAATATTACAAACATAATTCTTGAAAACTTGATTCTTGATTTTGTAATTAATACTGTCAGAAACCAAATGATCATAACGCAGGTGGCATGCTGGTGTAGTGGTTAGCACTGTCGCCTTACAGCTAGAGAAGTACTGGTCTTCTGTGTGCCATTCTGTGTGTTCCCGTGTCTGTGTTGGTTTCCTCCAGGTACTCCAGTTTCATCCCACAGTCCAAAGACATGCAGTTAGGTTAACCAGTGACTCTAAATTGCCCATAGGTGTGAATGCAAGTGTGAGTGGTTGTCTGTTTCTACTGTATGTCAGCCCTGTGATAAACTGGTGACACGTGACCCTTAACAGGAAGAGTGGTTAAGATAATGGACGGCTGGATGGATGGATGATGCACGCTGATAATACAAGATCAAACAAAACGTTCTTTCAAATGAATAATAATTTGATGCCAAGATGTCAACGAAACATCGTGTACTGATTCTTCACTGTTGCTCACATCTGAGCAGGTTGACCCTGCTTGATCACAACCTTCTTATTAATTAGCTCTTTTGTGTCTGATTATACTGATGAAAAACACTTGAAGGTACATAACAGCACTGGTCAGTTCTCTCTGTTTTTTATTGTGTGCAAAAAGACATTGCTCTATATGGCATGCAGCAGCTTATTGGACTTCTTTACTAACACTTCTGGACCACACACGGCACACAGTATGCATCTGAAAGGTGTAAAAGCAAAGTGTTCATACTTATATAAAATATTCAGATGGTAATATATAATTAGACTGTAATTGTGTGTAATGAATATAATAAATATATCTTATGACTCACCCATGAATTGTGTGCCTACGTTTCACTGCCTGATCCCACATTATAATGCTTTTATACTTTTGAGAAAATATTTGTCTCAGCTGGTGTCTCAGGCTGGATCTTATTCAGGGTTACAGCACATATGCAGCTAATTAAAGTGTTATTTTTGGCTTGTTGTATTGTTGTTGTCATGCATGAACTTTTACAGTTTCATTTTAAGCTATTTGTACGGAAGAGGATTAGGGCCACCATGAAAATATTATTTGGTGAAAAAAAATTCTGAGAAAAAAGAGATTAAACTCTGCACGCTGAGATGCTGAATTCTGAGTTTAAACTCAGAATTCTGAGATTAAAGTCAGAACTCAAATAATATTTTCGTGGTGGCCCTAATCCTTCCGTATATTTGTATGTGAAATCTTAATTAAAGTTAAGATGCTGGATTCCCACCTTAGAATAACTCTTGTTTCTAAAGCCATAATGGCTGCACGGTAAATAACATATTATGTACTGCATGACCATTTTCATTATGAGCATCAGAAGGGATACTTTTAATCAAGTCGTTTTACCATGTTACAGATAGTGATCTATGTGAATTCAGTCAAACAACTCAATCATAAAGGAGACAAAATGACAGAATGCATTTTAAAAAATCAACTGCAGTAAGGAGACAGTTTCCTGCTACCACAGTAGAAAATCTCATTCATCAAATGGAGAAGAAAAACAAGAAAAGAAAAAGCCCAGTGAAAAACATCATTGATCACCATATTAGTCAGCAGCAGAACAGAGCAAAGGAGTGATAGATCCAGATAAAAGGTTGATCATTCTTAACTCTCCGACTCTCATTCTCTGACTCTACTTTTCGCATTACCAAAGCCTTTTTGAACATCAGCCCTTGCCAAAAGAAGCGTGGCTTTGACATCTCTGCGGCTCTGGACATTTGTTCCACAAACTTGGGGAGCAACCTAAAACCTTCTGGCCCAGGAGACCAGACAGACTGCAGGGCTATGTGTAGCAGCATGAGTGAAGGTTTAGCTTAGGTGAGTGCAGAGTTATGGGGCGTGGAGAGGTGCTACAACTTATAAGCTGCCGCTACATCTATCTCGCTCGGCTCCCAGTCTTACTTCCAATTAACAGAAAAATACAGTTTAGGTGATTTAATTGCTACACTGAGAGTCCACAGAGGCACTTTTGTCAAAAGGTCATATGCCTACGTGGGAAAGTGAACCGTGTGTCAAACTGAAACAGTGAGAGCACAAACATCTCACATACCAACAAATCTCACCCTAGTCGTCAAATCCAATCCAGGCAATAAGCTGGAAAAAGAATACATGAGTTGTTTCCTGACATGCTTAAGAGTAATCATTTAGGCATAATACAAGGAATTAGGGGAATCACTCAAACAGTCATATGTTGACACAGAAAGCTTTGGTTTGTTACTTTAAGCATAATAATAATTATAAGTTAAGACTTTGGGTGATGGCTGCGAGAGGCTCCAGCACTCACGTGACCCTTATAAGGACAAGCAGTTAAGATAATAGATGGACTGATGGACTTTGGGTGTCTGTATGCAAATGTTTACCGCAGTTTATAACACCAGTCCTGTTTGTGGTTCAGTCTCTGAAAGATCTTTCACCCCCCAGAGACGTGACACTAAGACATTCTGCAGCTGTTCAGTGAGGAAGAAAATCTAACCAGGAGGATGTTATTTTTAAGCAAAGTAAAGTTTTAAACACATAACATTGCTCTGGGAGACCTCATGGGTTACTTTTGGACAAGTATTAAAACGTGTAAGTAGTAATGTCTGTAAAATGTCTCCCAAGGATTGAAGAACCATAAGGTTGCTGCTGCCTGTACAAACTGTGACAGCTACACTACAACACTTTCAGTTTGTCTGAGAACAGAAAACCGCAACGCTTCCTTTGACGTTAATGATACAAACTGATAGGATTAATTTATTTCAACTAATATAAGCGTCAGAATAATTCACTTTTAAGTTGTTGAAAATATACAAAATCACTTGGATCACTTGAAGAAAAGATACTCACACTGGAGTTCAGTCTGTTTAATCCAGGTCTCTCTTGCGCAGTCGCTCACGAACCACGATGACCACCAGTTACGAGAAACAAAACCATGTGACAGTGTGTGCGTGAAGCGCTGATCAGTGATTGTATCCACAGCATGAATATTGTTCATTTGACCAAACGCCGCCAGGCTTTTTGCCGCAGAACTGCGAGGCTTTCCGGAGTCTACATCTGACTGAGCTTCTCTGCGCGCAGAGGAGAATGAAGAGGAGAGACACGGAGAGAGAGGTGCGCAAGTGGAGCAGCACAGGAAACACCATCAGCAGACCCAGTTCTATATCTACATGTTAAACTTCAATCTCGAAATGAGTTGTCGTTGTGATGTACAAGCTGTGCAGATGGTTACTTCTGCCACAGCGCTCTCTGTGTAGAGGGTTAAAAAAATCACCTACCTCATTCAAAGTTATTCTAATTATGGTCATCATCACCTGACTGAGTTAAAAAAAAAATTAGCAAAAGCAACCACCTGAATTCCCTCCATCAAAAACTGTGACATAAAATGCTTCTACGTATTAATTAATGTATTGATTTACAGTTTACAAACGTGTCCTCATGCAGTTACACAAAGAGATCAACAACATAACATGCACTCCCTTTGCTTTAAATAGTTCATTTTATTTGGCTGCATCCCAGTGGTTTCATTTTCATGGACAGACCAGACTCTTTGAATACATAGTAGCACTCCAGCCTTGAAATAATCCCCATATTATTATTTAATCTCTGTTTTCATGCTCACTTGTCCTTTTTGAAACAAAGATGAAAAGATGTTGCAGCAAAGCACTGAATGGATTTGAGCATGTTGGAGAATAGGTGCCTTTGAAGCCACAGTTTAACATTGACCAGGTTTCACTGTGTGCTTTCTAACTTTTTGTAGTTCCTAAACTGTACTTTATTCAATTCAATTCAATTCATCTTTATTTGTATAGCGCCAAATCATAACAAAGATCATCTCAAGGCACTTTACA
>JAUMHL010000008.1:1196021-1232082 GCA_032362345.1 Sandelia bainsii | reverse complement strand
GGACATCCAAGCCTTTATGTCTTTTAAACATGCTTGAAGTTTTACTAATTGATTTGTTTCATCTGGTTTCATAGATATTCTTAAGCACAAAGGTTCTAAGAGCAGAGTGCCAAAAGCAAATGTTAGTGTGAGCAATATTGTGCAATGAGGGATATTTCTTGGTTATGTAATAGATATATTGTTTATCCAGTTCCATTTAGCCAGTTTTTCCATACTGTATTTTACTGTTGCAGGGACAGCAGTGACAGGTGGTGATCACTGATGTTCTTTTAAACTAATGGAGACTGTTTTTTCATTAGCTGATGTGACTCATTCTATATGAGTGGGCGTCATCTGGCTCTTTCACAATGGCACATCAGGCCTCATGATAAAACTAAAAGCCCCCAAAAAAATAGAAACTAAACTGAACTGCAGGTCCACACAGTTTCCATGACCACAGACCATGTATTTATGCAATTTATCCATTTCAAAAAGTTGCAATTTTTAGTTTCAGGATTCCCACACAAAAATAATCTTATCAGTCATGTCCAGAATGACCCAGGAGTATTAGTTCCTGCATATTTATTGATGTAGTAAAGATCCAACCACACAACCTGCTTTGTCTATTTTTAACTCAGTGAGAGTTATTTTACATTTCAGTGAAACTGAATTTCCTCAGAAATCAGAATTAGAAACATGTTTATTGCCAGGTAATAATATTGGGATTATATCAAGGTTGGAGTGCCACTATGTTTCATTTTGAAAAAGAAATTAAAGCACTGTGGTGCAGCCAAATGAAATAAAATGAATCATTTAAAGCAAATGGTGTGCATGTTCTTAGTAACCTCATACAAAAAATGTGTCTTGATGCTTTGGTGCAAAACCAATGAGAAAAGCACGCTAACAAAACAAAGATACCACACAGTCATCACCATGTTTTTTCTTAATTACGGACATGATTTTTGTTAGTCAAAGTTGAACATCTATGCCATGTAAAGGTGATGCTGCACCAGTGGTGTCTTTGATCGCTGCCATGTTCTTTACTAAAATCACAAAAGCACAATCATATGTTTCTTGAGGCTATTCTGTTAGTGGAGAAACTGATCATCAGTACTAAAGGTAATAATTTCTTCTACTGTAAATGTTACCCTTGTGTTTCCCCACTGGGACACAATGGTTGCTAACAAGTCATTATCATAAGATGACATTTTTTCTGTCTTATCTATATCTAAAATGGACATATTTTTATAATTAAACTCCCTACAGCATTAGACACGTTAAATGTGACATCACCCTGTCAACACTGCCATTAAAGCCAACACCAAAGACACCACCAAACAACAAAAATGTAATGTGTATTGCCAGTTTTTATCACACAAACAACTTTGACACTGAGAGAAAAACTATCATGATGACAAGATAGAGGCTTCTCAAGTCAATCATGCATTTCCTCCTCTTTATGGGAAGAAAATTAATTCTGTCGTCAAGAGCTGACTCCCTCGCCATTCCTCATGACATCTGTTTCTTGTAGGGAATAAACAGAAAAAAATGAGAGAAGCGAAGTGAAATGTCAAGGGCTGCCACGATGTTCGTCTTTGGAGCTCCCACCGGTTGCAACTTTAAAGAGGTGAGATGGTTCATTTCTGACAAGTGAAAGCGTCTGCCCTGGGAAACTAACACTGCTCTATGAAGATAAAGTCTCATTTGAATAAACTGCCTCCCCTTCAGAGCATATCCATATGCATGAGACTCCCGAGCTAATTGTGGTTAATTCCTGTTAAAGTGATTGCGATTTATTCACATCACAGAAGTACACAAGCTGTGTGTGTGAATAAATGTGTAACACGCAGACTTCCCCTAAGAATCTGTTTTAATCACTCTGAATGCATCAGATTTTGTATTTGTTAACATATTTACTCATATTGAAACTCACAGTTAAAGGATATTATCAGTCTAGGGATGGCAGTGCAGGTCGGTGGTTTCACCACTTTGGCCCAGATTTAAATATCCCAACAACTACTGAATGGATTTCCATGAAATATGGGACATTTAATCATTTCATTCATATAATCAATTTAATTCATATAAGACATTTATGTTCCCCAGTGGCTGAAGTGCTATAACTTTTGTGATCACCTGACTTTTCCTCTTGCACCACAGTGAGGTTGACATTCATGTGCTTTCATGAAATGTATAAACAACATTTGGATAGATTATGCCATCAGCTTCAATGGTGTTTCGTGCTGATTATATACTAGCAAATGATAGCATGCTAACATACTAAATTAATAATGAACATGGTAGGTCTGCAGTATATTTGCTTTATTTTTTTAATAACATCAATGAATCTGCAGCTGCCGATGGACTAGTGAGTCTCTGCTCATTGTTTAGCTGTCGAGTTCACAGCTGAAGGAGACATTCAGTGTTTTTCAGTGATAACACTCTAAATTGCACACCCTCCCATGCACACTACCTGCTTAGCCTCAAATAGATTGACATAGTGGAGCTTTTTGCAGCTGAAGAGCCTAAAAACACAGCTACAATAAATTGGACCTTCTTGAATCTTTATCGATCAAGTAGCTTCATATGCAGATTGGCAGCTGTTTGCTAGTGAGTTTGCCATATTAAGTCGAAAGGTGATGATATGTCAGTGTCATTCCAGGCTTAAAAAGAACACGACTTATTCTATAATAGCACTTCTTTTCACAAAAGCTACATAATTCATTTTACTTTTTACTCACTGTTTTTAGTCCTTTTTCCCATTCCTCAGCATTGTGGAACCAACCAAATTACACCAAAAACACACTACATTTGTCATCACTGGAAAGATCACTCTTTCTTCAAACGCCTACATGAAGTGTTTTTATACTGTTATTAGAGATACTTTAAGGAAAGCAAGGCTCATTAAAAAAGATAAAGCTTTCCTCTGTGCCTCCATCACTACCTCATACCTCAAATATTCAGATGTCAGCTGCTTACTATCCAGCACAAAGACATCAGTATTTCGTCATTAAACCGAGGCTTAGGTCTTTTACAGTAGGTTCGACAAGAGAGGTACACAAACTGTTGCATCTCTCTTACAAATCCAACAGAAGCTACAGGAACAGCAGCAGCAGAGTTCATTAAACTGCCATTAGTTCACTCAGCAGCCATTGCAAGATAATGTCCTCTAATGATCTTGTTGGAGCTGTGTGTGTGTGTGTGTGTGTGTGTGTGTGTGTGTGTGTGTGTGTGTGTGTGTGTGTGTGTGTGTGTGTGTGTGTGTATATGTTCGCTCCAGCACTGTGGTCTTTGAGTTTGAGACAGACCGTAATTAACAGTGTTCTGTCCTCTTCTGTGTTATTAGCACAGCTGACCTTTGAATGCATTAGATCAGTGAAACAACACATCTGGTAAAGCTGCTGTGTTTGGGGAGAGGCGAGGCGATGAGAATATTAAACAGAGATGAGATGTGATGATGTTTCACCTATTATTGCAGGACAATTGTTGCATTGTTTTCACCAGATGGTGCATCAATACCCCGAATCAGCTTGAGAATAATTTGTTTTAGGATTTTCAATATGTATCCTCACTAAATTTATCACAGTACTAAACATTTTTTTACAATGGATTCACCAGCTGGATCAACTGACAGTGTCTCTGTCACTTATACAAACTAATCCCACATACAGTAATTTTATATTTAATGTTATGGGAGTCAAGAATAGCCTCCTCCACGAGTGCTGATGGGAAACACACTCCCGTCAGTTCAGCACAGAGTACAGGTTGATTCAAGGATCTGGAATCATCAGTCATGATTAAATCATATTACACTCCTTTTCCTTGGAAAATCAGTTTTCATCCACTGCTTGACTCCTGCCAGCAGTCTTGTAGTCACATCAGTGTGTCTGTGCTGGCCTGTGCACAAAAATTAGAACGCATGAAGTCCAAAGATTTGTGAGGAGGGGGAAAGAATTGACACGGCAAACTTAATCGACATTGCCTGCCAGAGCTTTATCCAAGACACTGCGCACATATTGGTGTGCAATTTTTGGACATAACTGTGAAGTTGTCCAGACTTTTTTTTTTCTGAAGTAACATCAGATTTTCACTCTAAATCATAAATGCTCATACTGTTTCTCAGTTAGGTTGCTTTAACTGTTCTGCCACTTCGGATTTTCTGCATCTCATTTTCACAAGGCGCTTCTGTGTAGAAATTGTTTTGTCAAAACAACATTGTTTATCATACAAGAAACAAATCAATAAAGGAGGGCAAAGCAATACTGAGTGAGACAAAATATTGACTTTTGCCGAAAATATGAAAACACAAGTCAATCAGACAAATAGAAAACACAAAACCCACGAGGAAATTGATTTAATTTTGATGAAAAAAAAAAACGTAGTTACTTTTAACACTTGGAGATTTCACTTCATTACATTTTTCCTAATGGCTGTTAAGAGCTGCAGAAGACAGCTATAATGATGACAGACTGCAGGCAAACAGAAGGGAAAGTATGGATTTATTTTATTCCTTCTCAAACACAGCATAGCTGTCTGACATCTGGGTAATTTGTGTTTTAGCTTTGAGGATTTAAACAGGGTTTAACTGAAGGAGACAGCTGGTGTTACAATCATAATGTAGACATTCTACGTGCAGCATAAAAGCACTGTGCAAAGATGTTCAGCAAGTCTTGTTCTTGGTAATGGTACTGGTTAAGTTTTTATGACTTGCACTTCCTGTCATTTAACTGACCCGGAGATGAGCAAGTACATTACAGCTCATGCCTGAATTCTCAAACAGTCAAAGCCTCCCTGCACTTTAACCCTCAACCAGACTTTTATTCTCAACAGCTGATTAAAAGACGACTACAAATTGGCTCCTTCTGCCAAATTACTGCTGCTTGGTACTGAAGAAGTCAGTTTTATCTGCTCCTGCCTTGGATTGTGTCCCTGCTGTGCTGGAGTATGCAGTTGGAATACAAAGCATCTAAGAAAGATGTCAAACAAGATTCTAACCACAGGCAAAAAATCTGCACAGTCTCAAGACCAGCTTTTGCTTTTATGTAATTCTCTTTTTCTTGTCCTACATGTTACTCACAGCAAAATGAGTGATGTTCTCAGCAGATTAACAGATATATTTAAATTACATAAATTATTCCACTATATTACAAATGATATTAAATCTAGTCTTTGCAGAGTTTACTTGAACACTCTACACCATATAGAAGAATCAGTTCTTCCTTAAAATTACTGAGCTTCACAAAACAAGAGGAGCAAAAGTAACATGGTGTGTGTAGGTGCAAATATCTGAACTGTTGCCACTGAGGCTTATAAATAAACCAGCTTGGTGAATCCTCACTACAACTTTAAAAGCTGCTCTGGATGTAGACAGATACAGATATGAATGTATACATAAAAAATGCATTTTGCAGCTTGCCTCAGTGGATGGAGTTTGCTCATTTATCTCATTGTTAAGGTCATGATGACAAATGAGCTGTTTCCGTGATTTACTAAGAGAATAAGAATGAAATCTATTTGCAGAGGAAGACTGTCATTGACTGTGTTTGGTTCTTGTTTCCAAGGTCAAGAATGAACATTCACACTTTCAACTTAAATGTAGTTGTACCTGCTGTTCGCTGAGTAAATCCCATGTTGCACATAATGTTATGAAAGTTGAGTTCATTGACGATTAGTATAGCTAGCACAGATACTGTATAATCAGTATTTACATTAACATTGGATCATATATGACCTCATGACCACTCGTTTGTGGAAGTATTATGATCTGAATTTGCAGTTAATCTCAGCTCTGTAGGGGATTTTTGTTTTGCATTTCCATTTCCAGCAGGCAGCTCAGCTATTTTCAGTTTTTTTTAAAAACGCAAAAAGACACGCTGTACACATCACCTGTCAGCAGCCAAATAACAGACAAAATTATTGACTAGTTGGTGAACACAGCTGAGCATTTAGCAGCTTAAGAACCACATTTTTCAAGTCAAGTTAAAGTAGAGTCAATATTAGATTTACAAGGTTCATCAAGTGAACACAAACGCGATTTCAAATGAATGATGAGTGTTGTTCTGTATCTACTGCTCAGACATTCAGCACATCAGCTTTAATGTGTCAGGGTTAATGCAGGTTCAAGATGTTTTAAATAATAAATTCAAACAAGCAACTAATCAGCCACTTGACCTTTTTAGAATGAAATCAGCATGGAACCTATTTTTGCTCGTAGCTGAGTGGGTAATCATAATGAAAATATCAAACTAGTTAAAAATCTGTGTGTTTATTTAATATATCATTAGAGCAAATCACAAACTGGCTATTTTCAGTATTTGTTGTTCAGTCACATAAACATGTCCTCAAAAAAAACAAAAACACCATCGTGTTTCCACCTGGAAATCTCTGTCGTTCTCTCTATCTATATCTCTTTCCACCTTCTCGCTCACATCCCACTCTCCCCATCTAACCTATGAACCTCAGTGGAAATGATGCTGGTCCCTGTGGACCACCACGGCTGAAGCTAGCATCCGCACACACACCAGGAAACCCTCAGCTTACTGCCTCCTCATACTCTTTTCTCTGCAAAAGATGAACAGGGGCTAAAGATGCAATTTTCTCCACATACCACTGTGCATACACACACACATATGAACACATACACACAGGCATGAAAGTGCTGTTACTATTAAAATCTGACCTTGTCCCCGAGCATTCTCCAGCATGAATTTTAAACATGCAGCGTCTTCGCCCAGACCAAGTGACCCCCCTCAGATACCTTGCAAAATTATTCATCACATTGTCATATAACACTTGCCTCAAGCCAAAATACGGGATGGGTTCCATATGCTAGATTTCCTAGAGTATTGATCAAAACTGTCAAATTCTTCGGCTGCATGCCAGACCTTGTTGGAATGAAAAATATCATCAGACTAAAAGGAGGGACATTCATATGCACTAGTCAGAACAAACAAATCTACAAACAAGGAAAGATTAATTAATGATTTTATTAATGTGCGTTGTGCATGTTTGTGAGCATGTGCATATTTCATTCCTAAGATGGGGGATAAAAGAAATGTAAAACTAAGATTCTGGCTACACAAACACCAGCACTTCTGTGACAGGTTGACATTGACCAGGTTTTGACAGCAGCAAGAAACGTCCATCTAAGTGAAGCATGCTTGTCATCCCTCTAACTGTCAAACTGATTTCAGGAGAAAATTGCCTACCGGCCATTCTCAGTTTGGTCTCCTCCTGTCTCTTCCTCCACTTGTACACTCACTGTCTGCAGATATAGACAGAAGCCAGAGTGTTGTAAATGAAAGTAGTGAAAGGACAACACATCCTTGAAAGATGTCAACTAATGACACTTACTTAAGTCCTGTGCAGCAGCACTACACTGATCATAACAACATTTAGCCGCTGAACCAAGTGTTTCTTTTGTGTGTCCCATTCTGCAGGCTGAATCCACTCAACTCAGTTCATGAAATCAGTTGTGCACATCCTGCTCCGTGTCAGCAGAAATGGTTCTCGGTGAAAAGTAATAGAAGCATGAATTAATTACTCCAATACTGCTGAACAGGAGGTCTACAATTCATTTTGGATGCACTGTTCTATTTTTCTAACTTCTCCCTCTAAATCACATATATACATACATGCACACCACAAAATGCTCCTCTACCAGTTTGACATGTCTCCCCTATACAGTATAACATGTTAAAATCACATAATGCCACCAAATAAGGAATGAGTGATTGCTTAATATACAATACCTATATTCTTAAATAAAATAAAAAATAAAAGCAATTAATACAAAGACATATAATAGGCACATACAACACATTTAAAATAGGCAATGTATGAATAAGACTAAAGCAAAGAACACAATGTCTTTTGATCAAGTTGATCATGATCTGCTGTAAAATTTCAGTCGATAGAGTAATTTAGTGTCTGCAGCATGTAAACTGATCTCATGAAAGAAAGCTAGGGAATGGTGACCCTGTGTGGTTGTAGTAGGTAAGTGAAAACAGCCTGGTTGTGCTAAACAGTCCTCCAGCATGATATTTAGTGCGTTAATTAATGTGTCTGTGCTTATAAAATGCTAGTAAGTCTTTAATAATTGCCAAGTCTGACTTCATATCCTGTAAATTGTTTCAGTTTAATGGATAACTTTTAGTTTGTCTCATGTTGTTTTTGTTTTGTTTTCATTTTGTGCTTCTATTTTCATTTACTTTGGATTGAATCTATGTGCTTTTGTGTGGTAGTGTGTTTTCTTGATAAATATATGGGAAATTGTGCATTGTGCATTGTACATTGTTTTTTAACACAATAAAACCAAATAAGACTAAATCACTCTTTTTTTTATAAAACCTGTAGACTGGCATGCAACATCTTTTATGATTGTATACTTCTTAATGAATTTTAGAGCAGATGAACTTAAGAGCGGAAGTCCCCCTTGTTAAGTATTTAGAATCAGTGTATGAACAATTGACCATTATAGCACATTATAATGTGATTATAATCAGATATTAGTTTAAGTATGAGTATAATGTGTTTCTCAACAGCTTAAACTGTTCACACAAAGACAGTAGTCATTTGTTTCTATTTGTGACGTGGAGGCTGGTGTTTAAACAGATAATAAATGACAATGTAGTAAAACACAATTGTAATAATATAAAATATGCCTTCATAAGACAGTTTGGTATTGTTGTTAAGGGTTAACTATAGTAAACACCTACACAAACACTCAACAGGAGAAGTCAAACTGATTAATAAATTCCTGTATTAAGCCTACTTTTCATGAAAGTTCAGCCTTGTTGCTCAGAGGGGAGCATGATTGATTTCCTAAGTGTTTCAACAAGGACACAATCTAGCACTATTATCAGCTTCTTATGTCACTTTTCTACAAAAATAATGTTAAGGCGAATGCAATTCATTCTCATTTTGAATGTTTTCCTGTGTAATACACAAGTCAAATACAGATGTTTATCTAATTTTTTTATTAAATTACACTGATAATGTTGTAAAAATGACAACAGATGCAAGAGGTAGAAACACAGCTGCGGATTGGATGGTTGCAATATGCCAGAGTCTGACATGTAAGATACACTGATGCACAAAACAGCACTGTATGAACTGTCAGAGACACAGTGTGAACAGATGTTTCAGCAAACACAATGACATACAATCAGTGCATAGTGGTGCAGTCTATTAGCAGAACTTTAAGGAACACGGGAAATGTTTAAATAGTTGTGTGATCATTTGGTGTTTTCTTATACTGGAAAAGGTTCAAGGCTACAGATTAAAGACAGTCAATACCCAATTTGGCAGTTTAGTCAGTTTTAAACGCCTTCAGAGGTAACCCAGTAGGGAAAATGATAATGGGACAAAAGCTGTAACAAACAGGTTCCTCAGTTTGTAGAGCATAGAATGACATTAATGCAATAGTTACAAGCAGTAAATGTTGAGAATGGATGTTTTGTCCCATAAAAGTTTCCCCAAAAGTACCATAAACTGGTTTCTTTCATATATGTGGATTAAAGTAAGTCGGCTGGACGAATCCGCTGGACATGAAGGGATGCAGGAGCCCTCCAGTGGAGGAAAGTGGAACAGCACCGGCCGTGTGGAAGATCACATTCCCAGAGCTGAAGCTGGGGAAGGTTTGGTGGAAACTGGGCGCGGTTGACCCACAGGTGGCCGTGTTTGGGCTGACGTTGACTAGGGAGTTGGAGCCGGGCTGTAAGGAGCTGTCCGCCCCGGGGTTTTGCTTTTTCCACTTGGTCCTCCTGTTCTGGAACCAAATTTTCACCTGGGTTTCGGTCAGACTCAAAGACAAGGCCAGGTTTAGTCTCTCGCACACAGACAGGTACCGAGTTGTGCGGAATTTGTTTTCCAGTGCCACTAGTTGCTCGTATGTGAACGCTGTTCTGGCGCGTCGCGGTTTGGCGCAGGCCTGGTCCGGACGCCGCCTCTTGTGCGGTAAGGGGTCCTGCAGTGTGACCGCTGTCTCTCCATCGTCCTGTTCCCCGGTGAGACGAGGGTCTGTGTCAGGCGACGGAGAGAGCAGAGGTGAGTCAGGGTGCGGGGTGGCTACAGAGCCTTCATCTCCTGTCTCTTCTTCTGTAAATGAAAAAAGAAGCATCATCTCACATCCTGCATCAATCTGGGATCTCTAAATTTAATTTTGCTAATATTTCACATCGAGTAATGTAGTAAAAATGTTAGTTGTTAGGAAGTGACTATTTAAGGGTGAAAACTGAAGTGTTCAAGTGGCAAAAGGAAATAGTCTCTATTAACAACTTTGATTTACTGTTAAAGATGACATCAAGGTTTGCCTCGACTATTGGTAAAAAAAAAAGTGGTAAGCTTTAATTCCAAGGTGAACACTAAACCTTAATTTTATAAGTAGAACGTATTTTAAAATATTTCAAAGTATTTTTGTAAAATATAGACAGAAATATGTTCTTTTAGCTGTGTTGCTTTGAAAGATGCCAAAAAGGCCTTAAAGACAACTAAATGCGCTAAATTGATTGTGGTGCTGAAAGGACAGCTCCTGACAAGACGTGTCACATGACAAAGCTGAAGGCCCAAAATCTGCTTAGGAAATGTATTTTATTGTGTAAGGATGTTTTTGCGTGTCCTGTTCGAACTGCAGTTTAAATACCAGACACAGAAGGCCTAAAGTTGACATCTGGAAAGTATTTGATTGGGATCCTGAAATCGTTTGAGCGGAACGGAGCATAGATTCAGAGGAGGGGGAGAGTTGGTCACTAATCCTTAAATAATTTATAAACCACACGGCGCCTCAAATGTCATGTTGCGGAAAGAAATCCCGTCTAAATCCAGCTCCGCCACCTCAGCCATGACGTGCTAATGGAGTTTCATATTTGCGGGTGGATCGATAAATGTCATCTATTTAAAGGGAAGTTTTAATCGAACGATATTTGGGATCAGACATGGATGGGGTGTGAAGTTTGTACCTGCAAGGTGCTGGAGGGAGATATGCAGGATGCAGTAATGGGATATCGATCAAAGCTCGCAGAGGCGTCCTCAATGGGACGATTTAAACAATTATCTAGCCTGCCTGTCCCAATGCCAATCACACACAGGGGCTCTGGGAGCAAGCCTTTGTGGCTTCCTTGAAAGGAAACGCAGCCTTGGAAATTAAGGGAAGGTCATACAGGGATGACAATAAATGTGACAAACGAAAAAAACTGCTACGTTTGATGGTGCGTAAGACCAGATAACAAAGTTTTATTTTAAAGCTCCGTCTGTTTTATTGTGCCCTTAAATTACAGTTTTAAAATAAGACGATGGATGGAAACGGATTTATTGATAATTCTAGATGTTTTTACACAAGTGGAATATACAATAAAATGTAAAACAATACAGCTATTACACGCTAACGTCTGATCTGAAGGTTGAGTAATAATCCTAAAATTATCTGTTTTCTTTACCTGCTTTCGTGCGCTCAACTGTGAAGTCTTCCTCTGCAGTGCTGTCCGAATCCAAACTTGTTTCCCCTGCGTCTGGCACATGAAACTTCTCCTTGGCGATGGAAAGTTCGTTTACCCTTTTGCTGTTGAATTTGTTCGGATCCAATATATCAATTATAGAAAAAGAAATCTTATGACTAGACGTCATTGTTACACAGTCCTTTGGGTCCAGCATCCTTTACACAGAAATACCTTGAAAGAAGGCGTGCGTAATTACGCGCGAGAAGCGAAACTTCTCATAGTTTAGATCACTTCTTCTCTTCAACCTTCATCAAACTGAATCAGTCGCGATGATCCCTCGGAGTGTGGACTCCCGTGCTTCTGTCTGCCAGTCTTGCAGCATGAATGAGATGACCGGAGCGCGGTCTTTAAAGCGTCTGTCCCCCAGTCTCTCAGGCAAACACGTGATACAAACACTATTAGTGTTTCACACGGCCACCTAATGGGCTCAAAGCATTCGTCGATAATCACCCATATCATTAAATTCAATAATCCACGACGTGAAAGTAAATTGGGCACAGATGGCACTTGATCCATATCAGAGATCGCCCTGTCTCCCCAAATTGAACTGTTTTAGAGGCGTTAATGTCAGGAGAGGGATTTAATGTCCCTCAAGGAACAGAAAAACTTTCTCTAAATGCTTATAAACTACCGGCTATGAACACAAATGTCGCATCATCGGGAATCATGCAAGCACTATTTACATCTTTTATGTACAAATATAAATATATTAACAGATTTTATAGTAATAATAATAATATTTATTCAGATTATTTAACCCTTTACATGCTTCAGCACATTAAATTGGATTAAACTAAAAGCTATACAGCCCAGAAATACTAACATTATACTATTATATATACTATTATATTATTTAATGGCAGAAAATAATACTTGAAATAGCAAAGTTGTTGAGATTGTTTATTTTTTCTAAATAGTTTTGTCTCTCATTTGCTTGTACTGCTGTGGTAATAATCTATACCAAATGTCGGTTAACTTCTCCTTTTTTGCTAGAAAATACAAAATAAGGATGTGTTACTATTGTAGATGCTCCTTTAAAGCACCCAAAGCAAAACTGCAGGTAGATAATAGATTCAGCTGATTGTTTTCTCACCTAAGGCGATAGATTTATATTCACAATCAACAGGCTCCCTATTCTTTGCTATTAGTATTCAATATAAAGTGACATAGGGGTGTTTAAAGCTTGATGCTTGGTGATGGCTAAAATGGTGAAACCAACACAGGATCAATATTCTCAGCAGGTGTCCAATACAGATAAACCTGATGGCTACAGACAGTCATTTTGGATACTTGAGGCCAAAGCAGAAACAGCACAGGAGAGCTTGTTTGAAGCTTCCTTTTATTTTTCAGTTCTTGACCAAATAATTTCTTTAAAATTAGTGATTTAGATTTTTTTATAGAATAGTTTCAGATTGGTGGTAAAAATGTACTTTTTCTCAGCCAGCTGTTGTTTTGCGTTAATGTTTTGTGCCACATGTTTATGTATTAGCATATTTTATAATCTAAGCCTGTGAGGTCTACACTTTGTGTGGATGAGACAGACAGAAGGCCGAGGGGACATTTTTCTGCAGGTTCTGTGCAGTGTTGGTGACATGGGGGATTCAGTCATGTTTACACACTTAAAGGGCTCTCAAATTCTTTCCTACACAACATCCTGTGTTACTTATACAGTTTAGGGTGATTACTCTGCTACATGGTGGTTTCATTGCTACCTAGTCATAGTCTGGTGGCATGGTCTGCAGTTACATAGTCAAACATTTGTTAAAGTCGCCCCTACAGGGTGTCTGCATGTCAACATTTGCATGTGTATGGCACTTGCACAGCTATTACTGCATTCCCTCCATATGAATAGAGCCCAGTGCACACTGGAGGTTTACAACTTCCTACGAGAAAGCCCAGTGGCGGGACATCTGTTTGTGTGGGTCAGAGGGACAAAGGCACAAGCCCCAAGGACAAAGAGACCCTCAGGTAGACTTCAGAGAGTGGGAACAGCAGCTGCCTAAGCTCTGGGTCTGTACGGTCTGAAGCAAGACTTCAGAGAAGTGGCGTGTTCCCAATCAGACACAGCAGGGAGCCAAAAAGACACACTTCCCTCCATGACCTCCCTCCAGGGTCAATAAAGTCATCACGTCACAGGGAGGCTGCCAAACGTCAGATAATTTGTCTAATGGCAGAAGTGGCATTATGAGCTGTGGGTCTACTCACAGGCTGTAGTGTCTGTTGTTTTCTCTAAAGTTCTCCAGTGTCTCCCCAGCTCTCCTGTAAAGTGGGACTCAAACAAAGGATCAATAAGTGTCTGGTCTCTGTGCCAGATTCCTAAATGTTGTAACTGTGATTACTAAAATTGCTTTTTTTTTTTAAATGTATGGTTTTAAGTCAAATGTCTTGTTGGATTGACTTGCATTAAATTTGGATAAATTGAATTACTTTGATAATCTCTTAATTTTTCATTAAGAGCCATAATCATGTTAAGATCTTTATTTGGCTTTAACTCTATGACCAAATACCTGCAAAACCAATGACACTCCTATCTCTTTATCTTTTATATAGGTTTAGTGTCAATTAACAAATGTTAGCATGCTAACATGCTAAACAAGGATGGTGAACATGGTAAGCATTTTTACTTGCTAAACATCAGAATGTTAGCATTGTCTTTGTGAGCATTTGGAACAGTACAGAACCGTCACAGCCTCGTGTTTGTGATGTATAAGTATGTTTTACATGTTTCCAACTACCAAATAAACATCATCCCTTTCACAACATAACTTGTTTTTGGCAGCTGATTAGCAACATCACATATATACTGTAACTGATGTATTACTAATTTCACAGATATTTAAAACGTTTGCAAGGTAATTTCCTACTGTGCTAACATTAAATCCTTATCCAAACTTATAGTATTCTTTGAAAAAATATAATAAATACTTGTCAGTTTGGTGATTTGAGTCCTGTGTCTAACATGTAACACTACTTTTTTGATTGTTTTTTAATCTGAGCGTTCAGTGTCAGTTATCCCAGAGTATTGACTCCTGCTTCCTGCATTTCTACTTTATCTTCACTTAGAGGTAGTTGGCATTGATGTGTGCCAGTGTAGATCAATACAGTACAATCTTCCTTAGCAGGTATCAAGCTTCCCTCATTTTGCCAAGTCTCCTGCACTTGGCAAAGACTCCTGCACTGCATGCCTATGGGTGTTGCTGCCAGACCTCCTTTCAGTTAGACCTCTGTGTTTGTTTGACTCCTGTTTGACAACAAGGTCAGTGGCATTGCCCAGTAATTGTCCTAACGGCCTGTATACCTGTTGGGTGGAGGCGAGTAATGAGAGTTTTTCATTACGGGCGGGACGGGTGAGTGCGCCTGGCAGATGCTGACAGGCAGCAGATGTGTAAAGTTGGGGGTGATTTGTAAGGGGTCAACTACATCACAGAGGAGATGGAGGGCGATGTGGGGTGGGGGTAAATTATGCTGAGGGACACTGTCAGTCATATTGCACCCCTGTCACAACAAGGTAAAGGTCAGTTCAACGCTGATGTTGTCAGCTAGCATCCAGCGCAGTGTGGTCATCTCTGCAAACTTTCTACCACAGACTGGAGGTGTTTAGTTAGTTCCAGTTTGATTACAAATGGAAACCCTCCTTACAGGTAACTTAAAAATACTTTGATTTTTATGAGAAATTAGATTTTATCTGGCTCTGAAACCATAGTTGAGCTCTTTCAAATCTTAATATTCAAGCTTAGTTAGTACAGCCAAAACTATGAGAGGAGAGGGAAGATCTAAGTAAATGTATACTTCCTCATGACTTTTATAGAGCCTGTGCAAAATGGAAACAGTGATATGCCCTGAGTCATTAATGAGACAATGATACTATGTACTGGTTTCCTCTGGCATTCACATGACTTCACAGGTGTGCATGGATTCATAAGTCAACGAAAATCCTAATTCTCATTTCTGAGATAGCTGTGACGAACCAGGGATCACAACATTTGATTCTATTGCATTCCTTAAGTTCAGGCACACAGTTAGTTGTATAATCAACAGCAAGGTTATTAAATATTAAAAGGAAATTACTCTTTGTGAACGACTAGAAAACAAAGTGACAGCTGCATTTTGTCCTCCCGGAGCATAGACTGGATACAAAGCAATGCTATCTTGGTGTAATGTCCTGGCAAATTAATATACAAAGATATTTTGGCCTGGGTGTCTTGTCCACACAAGAACCGCTATTGCAACCTAAGGTAGAATGTACATAATGAGAATGATCAAGAGAAAACAGTTAGAAAGAGCTGCAGCTGCCTGTTTTCCATGCGGCTGAGGCCTGCTAGTAATGGCTCCATGGTCTCTGGCATCTGCACAGAGCGCACTGTCACTCAACGTGAGCATTGATTAGCCATTGTTCTGAGAAGGTCACATCATAATTCATTAACAATAATTAGTCCCGCAGTACCACCTGCACTCCTTCTCCCGACCGCCCTGTTAAATTACGAGCAAACCATCACGGTTCACGCGTGGAACAATGAAGATCTATCTGCAACGTAAAGGCAAGAGCTATTAGTAACATTATTTAAATGGATCCGTTTAAACCTGGGAGCTGTCTTTATGAAGGGCAATTAGGCACTAACTGTAATTGATAATTTGTGCTAATTACAATTAGGAAATATAAATAGTGGGTATAGGATTAATCATCATTGTGGTTAAGCGAGGAGAAGCCATGGTGCAGGCTGGGTAGGTGTAATGGAAGGCAGTGGATTACACCTCATTCATCTCCATCTAGTGCAGAAACAGATTGTGTTTGTCCCTTTATATTTCTCCATTGACCGTTATCTCTTTTTTTGTTTCTGTGCCCTTGCCAAATGGTCCACAAGGGTGAGACCATACTTAGTTAGAGCTGCAGCATGACACTACATTGTTTCTGCAATGGTAGATGTTACTGGGAGGACGAGCAGAATTTCATCCATGTGCAGCCTCAAATTATGACATGAACCTCCATAAGACCTGTTCTTTTCACTACTGAAGAAAAGTTCTTGCAGTTTTGGATCATTTTTCAAGTCAGAGATGTTCAATTATCAACATGAGTTTGTTAGTTTTAGTTTAACTATAAAAATGAATTTGAAAATTTTCTGAAGATGTATTTATTTAAGTTAATAATGTGTGTTTTCATACATTTGTAATATGCTGTATATATGTCCTTTTTTACTTACTGTACATATAGATTAATAGGAAGACACAAAGGTTTTTTCTTTCAAATATCTAAAAATATCAACAAACCATTCTTCAGTATACTGGACAGTTAGCAGTTAGTAAAAAGAGACAAATGTTGTCTTCTAATACTTTAGCCGGTTTGACAATATATTGTTTTCTTTCACATTTAGCTTTATAATAATTTGAGTTGTTTGTATTTCTGTTTAGAACAATAAAATCATCCCATCTTAATTTACTACCTTGTTTTTGGGTCAGTCTGGTGTTAACAGCCAGCAGTATGAACACCATTATGTTTTCACATTAGCTCCAAGTCACATTTCAGATTAAATCTTGACCCTTAACCTCTAATTTGATGAAGATTCTCCCAAGGTCATCTCATGTGACCTTTGAACTTGATATTGCAGCCAAAGGGATGAAGATGTTTGTTCTAATTCAGCGCATGCACTTGCTTTTCATGCTGGAGGACAATATTCTGTGGCACATTGACATGTAACCTATTCCCTTTTCTAGAGATTTGGGCTTGCCACCTATGCATGCAAGTGTCTCCAACATACACAACTGCATTAATAAATCAGCGTTCACATCAGCTGCCTGACAGCATCTGTAGTCCTCAAAGAGACTGATTTAAATACAAATACCACGCTGTCTTAGCTGAGCAAACAAACACATGGAAATGATCAGCTCGGCCTGTGCTGTAGGTATGTAGGCATGTTGACTCAGATGTGCTCCCATTAGACTTTATTGCTTTTCTCACAAGAGATTTGAATTAATCATTGGTGTTTGTGTGTGCTATGTGTGTGTAGGTGAAGGACAAAGAGGAAGAAGCTGCTTCATTCTGTGCTGTCATATGCAGATTCCTGCTATGCTACATAAGTGTATAGTATGCAAGGCCAATGATTTCTGTGAAATAAAGTGAATTATTTATCATAATAAAAAATAAAAGATTTTATGGAAAGGTTAATGATGTTCTGCTGTTTCAGTTCACAGTAAAATCCTGCAAAGGCACAGTTCTTGTTTGTACTTTTGTCAAATATAGTCCTTTAATGCTTCCTCAGTTCCTGCCTTTCACTTCATGGTTTTCAAATGAGGCCCTGCATCGTGAGGCCCCCACTGGCAGCAGGCGAATGGTTGTAATTGCTACAGTGAGCGCTGGATCAGTGGAGCTGCTCTAATCAATAAAGTCTTCATCAGCCATTTCCCCTGATGATTCTCCCTCATTTCTCCCTTAATTGTTCTTTTTCATCAAACAAGGTCTGTGCTGGGAGCATGTGTGTGTGTGTTTGTATGTTTGTGTGCTCCCAGGAGCTTGTGCTCCAGTCCTCCCTCTCAATGGGCTGCGGCTAACAGATTGCTAATGGAAGTTGGACTGCGAACAGCAGAGGGAACCTTTGCCTCCTATAACTAGGCTGTGACCTCCATGGAAGGAGGATTATTGTTGATCCAGGCTCAAGCTTCCCCAGAGCAACTTCTCTCCTGACACTGAGCACAACCACTGACTCTAATAAAGACCTAAATACGTTCAGGAGACAGATCTGCTGTGTTGTACTTGTACTAACCCTGCAGAGGATGGAGGTGACAGTGCTCTTTATACGTTTGTTGTAATTAAGCAGATGGCTGTTAAGCTGATTTTTTTTAAACGGTTGGTTCATGCAAATGCAAAAAACCCTTTTTATTTAAACTTAATAGAATTTAGCTATACAGATACTTTTGGTTTTATGGTAATTTGGTTGAACTTATCATTTAGGGAAGGCGTTATAAGCTATTTTATTAACCTGTTTTATTAACCTAATCTGTTTTTTTCATTAGTGCCTGATATTTCTATTTGTAAATTACATTTTAAGCACAACTTCTTGAAGTGTTCGCAATTGCCTTCTGTTGCCCTGCACCCTTCACCCTAATGCTGCTTCAAAATGATTGGGGTATAATTGTTTTCCTTTAGCACTTATTGCCCTTCTGTGCTAGTAAAACGGTGTGGTTCCTCTCCTTCCCCAAGAGGGAGGAGTTGCTGGCTTTCATAAGGTATCCCTCCTGGCTGTCTGGCTCTGCAGGCATCACTGCCCATGTGGAGCAACCAGTGACTCCAAAGAAGTAATTCTGGTCCAGAAGAGGAAAAGGGAGGAAATGTAATGGTAAAAATAAAATAGCTATTGTTCAGGTAAATAACAATTTATAGCAGTGACACAAAATCACACATTCTCACAATAAGAAGACTCATTTTCAGTTTTTCTGCCTAATGTGTCAGTCTCCATCTTTCTACGCTGATGATCTACATCTATACAGTTTATATGTTGGGACTTAATGAGTCACCAAGCTTCATATACAGTAGTTCTGATGAAAAATATAGTTATTTCTGAAAAGACTAAAATAATGAATAGTGTTGGGCTGTCAAAAGAGGTTAAAGAGAGAGATCAAAGATTTTCAGAATGTCAATGCACGCTAAGAATTCATAATTAAATGCTTAAAATTGCCTCTTGTGAAACACCAATAATTTTGGCTGTTTGAAATGAGGATCATCTTCCAGAGGAGCTGCAGGTCATTAACTGCTCTTAATAAGATATGACTAGAAATTCCACGAAATTAAAATGAACCACCATCATGTTAACCTTGATGATTTCACAACTGCAGTACAGAATAGAAAATAAAGCAACAAGATACAGTCAGAGCAGAAACACATTTTGTGGTGATTCTGTCATCACCATCACATGTTTATCTATAATTATACCTTAAAATGCAGAACAGTTAAACACTGGCGGATGGGATTTTTTTATTTATGATTGTGACTGAGTTGGTAGGGCAGTTGTCTACAAATCCCAGGGTTGGTGGTTTGACTCCCTGTTCACCCGATTCTTGGCCACATGTCCCTGAACAAGGTAGTGAACCCCGAATACTGAACCCTAAAATACAGCTGCCTGTCCACAAGAATTTTGCCAACGTGATTCACAAATTATATTTAAAAAAAAATACATGTTCATACAGTGAAAACTACACATGAATTCATTCAGACTAGTTGTTTTCTGCTAATCATCAAAATTTAATAGCAACTGTGATATTGTTTAGAAATTATTACATTTGAATTATTGCAGAGTTAGAATAATAATACATTTACACACTACCCACTATTTATTACACATGTTTTAAGCTGATAATTTTGCCATTACAGCACACAGGCTATAACAATAAATATAGTCTTGATGAATCTGTCCTGCATCATGATTTATGACAACTTTAGGGTTGTTGACTTACAGGGCTTTATTGAAAAAATTAGATTTGAGTTGTCTAACAGCCGGGCCACTCATCTCCTCAGTAAACTGCTGTAGATTGTGCCACCGTGGGTTTTATCGACATATCCCATTACTGAAGTCTTCACATTTTATCACCATTTCCGTAAATTCTGTCTGGGACAATCTCTGCTCTCTGCAGAGCTGATGGAAAGATCATCTTAGGGCTGTCGTTAGACGCTTCAGCACCCTCTAACATTCACGTTTATACAAACACACACACACACACATACTAGTATATACAATGAACTTTGCGGCTCACTCACTTGCCTGTCTCTATCTCATGATCAGTGATGCCCCCTGCACAGTGATGGAAATGATTCTCCCAGGAAGGAGGACGAGGATTGGTAAATGAGATTACAGATGATGAGAGTTCAGGTCAATCTGTATTTACAGCTCAATCACTTAACAGAGCTGGCCTCTCTATTAGACCTCTATCTATCTGGCTGGGTGACAGTCAGCAGCAAAAAGGGCAATATAAGGGACAAGGAGGGCAACTGATAAGACCTCTGGGACACTCAGAGCACTCTCATGGCTCCATTTTCCTCCCATCCCCATGCCACTATTAAGCCATTTATGGCAAATGTTAAGTTATTGATCAATTATAGGCCATTCCCTTTATTACAAAGCATGATTTGTTATAGCTGTATTGGCCTTCATAACCAGCTTTCACAAGTAGTTCCCAGTTCAATGTCTGTTGGGAATAATTTTATTTTGGCTTGCATAAAAACCCCAAATTTAAACCCTGCATAATCAGTTTTGTCTCTGTTATCACTACAACAACAAAAAATGCTGAATCATACTTTTCACACACAATGTGAGGTTTTCCTCATTTCATCCAAACCAAGTTAAAATCAGTGCAGCGTGAAAAAGATCATTTAAATAATTTATAAATACACAGATGAAGAACAAGAAAAACAATTCAGCCAGATGCTTTAAAGGGTTGACCAATCCAAATGACAAAAATATTCAATCATTTGGCAACTTTATTAGGTACACCTGTACAATATAAAATTGTAAAATCCTTTCTAGAAGTCATTGCAGATTTTGTTGATATTTTTTATAACTGATGTCATAGTTAAAGCTGAATAGATTAACTGAATTACATTATATTGAGAAGTATTTTTTTCTAGTTCCTCTGGAACTTTTCTATTAGTTCCAGAGGAACAGGATATTCCAGTTATATAAGATCACCGCTATCACATAAATAAAACTATATTATTTAAGTAGCATCTCTATGAACATTATAGATACTTAATAATATAAAAGTAGATTTTATGGCAGAGTTGTTATATTGGACAGAATAACATTACTCATAAGTGTACATAAGTGTACAGCTCTGTGTACTAAACCAAACACAGCGTGTTTTTATTTGCTCTCATGGCATCCATGCAGAAAGTTTCAGTTTTTATTTGATCAAGCGTTTAAGTATCAGCAACAAAAATTGACCTTATAGGGGTCATGTAATCACTTCCAATGAAATAACTTTTAACAGTCATATCAAACAGTCACCATTGCAGAGAGAGAGGAGAAAAAAATTAACAGTGATTTAAAAATCTTAAGTAGTGCTGAGTGTGAAAGTGTGAGTATTTTATTAACAAATCTTGGAAAAAATGACAGGATATAAGAGCATGTAACAAAAGATATAATTGTATAAGGCCTTACTAGGTAAACTGCCAGGAGATGATTTGTGTTTTGGTGGTATGTATAAATAAAACTGAATAGGATTTAGATTTAAATTTATGTGCAGCAAAATGTTGTATTTACAGCAAACAGACTTATTACTATTTCTCTCAACAACAGTTCCAGAGGCAAAAAAATGTTGCTGCTCCCTATCATTGTCACTTTAACACAGAGAATAATGTGCAAGTGACACATTATTCTCTTGGCTTTTCAACACAGTGAAGTCAGCTGCTGTCAGAAGAGGGAGCTGTGAGCTCAGAGATCCTCCTCAAAGGCGCTTGAGTTTTGCTTATATGTACATGCTAAAATCAAACAAATGCTACACAAAAACACTGGAAATTAATGTGCAGATGAAAAGTGAGATTGTTTAAAAGGTTTTGGTGATTGCAGCTACCCAAATAATACAAATATATGTACGTATACAAAACAAAAATTAAAAAATATAGCCTATTGTATGCTTTGACACAAAGATTACAAAACTGAAAATTACAAATGATATAATACAATATTTTAAAACAGAAATGAAGAAGCATGCTCTGTAAGTACTTCGGAAAGCTATTATTTTAACCAAGTTACAAAAGGTGTTCAATAAATCAGTACCTGTGTATTTGATTGAAAACTGACTTTTGCTTTCAAGACCATCAGGAAGATCTTTTTAGACTTCTCGTCTTTCTTTTTATAAATTGTAGAATCATAGATAAAACAGTATAATTGTTAAGGTACTAGAAATTATATGGTTCAATTAGTTATATTTTAATGCTTGTAAAAAAAACATTGTGTTAACATAATACCAAGAAAATATAAACAACTTTAATAAGCATAGAAAACATTTCATTCATAATGTAATTATAATCTAACAGTGCAGTTTGAGGGGTCAGAGAGTATTTAAATAAGACTCCTAGAGTGATCACTGAGGTCAAGATCTCGCACATATAAAAGTAAAATGGTGCCATCTGCTGGCTCTGCAATATAATGAGGTGCTTATTCAATTTGATCCCTGGATTTTGCCTTGAATCAATGTTGTTCGTTGTCTCTGTGCCCAAATATTGTGTGTGTGTCTTTTTGTGGTTGTGTGGTATGGTAGTAGGCACTTTCTTGGGATGGCCAAGGTTAAGGTAAAGTGCTAGAGACAGACCAATGTGTGTGTGTGTGTGTGTGTGTGTGTGTGTGTGTGTGTGTGTGTGTGGCACAGGGAGTCTACTGGATGTCTTCATTACATGACCATCACTGGCACAATTTCTTCCTTGGAGCCAATGAAAGATGTCCTGCAACAGTCTATAAAATGATTAGTGGCCCTGACCGCACTATAAGAAGATAAGTTCCTGATAGGATGCGGTTATCGAAGGATATAAACACACACACACACATACACCCTGTATATACTTTAAACCTTGAGTTTGTTGAACATTAGCAGTGTTATTCTGGGTCCTTTGAGATGGTAGTTGAAGGAAGGTTAATTGCCATATTATCACGTAACTTGGAACAAGGGGACACTTGCTCACTCACACACGCAGCTGCCATGCTGAAGTCAGAGCCATGTAGCTCTCCACCCAGCTTCATCTATCTACTCCCATGAAGGCACTGCTCAGATTTAAAGCCAGTGTGGGGAATGTTTGACTACGTATCTGACAGCTGCCTCCTGGTTAGGGTGTTGGTAAGGTTTGGTTAAGGCTTCTCAAATTTCCTGTCCTTCTGCCAGATAGTAATCTGAACGACTTTTTACTGGAACACAGTGTAATAGAAAGGCATTTTCAGGGAGAAGCGTTACATTATGTGTAAATACTTTGTCTTTCTATGTACAGGACATTAACATGAACAATGCCTATAAATGCAATTTGTAATGTACTGTGTGTAATGTACACAGATAGACTGTCTGTGCTGCCTTACCCAAACCTGTTTGTGCCTTGCTGTATGTCCCAACACTGCTCTGCTTCTCAATTACTTTTAGCGTGTTTACAAACCCTGGAGCAGCAGACCAGTTGATTAACTAGGACTATTCTACTAAGTCGGGAATTAAAAAATTTAAAAACATCTTGCCTGCTTAGTTTTATTCTCTGTGTATGCAGAAAATATCGGTTGCTTTTGGTACCACGACACAGCCTTTCAAGCTAATGGTGGACTGACACCCGCTTCTTTGTCAAACCGAAGCCACCGTCCAAATGTGAATTTGTGTGAAAACAGCTTGGTTTAGGGCAGTTCTCATTGCTTTAGTACTGTGTGCGTACATGATGTAAACATGTAGAGAGACCCTGAAGGAACATATGGGCGACTGACGCTGACTCTCTTCCTCTCATTATTCTCTCCTCCTGTCCTTTCTTCGCGCTCTCCCCTAGCTATGGGCACCTCATTTCCAAACATTTTACACCTTTGTAGTCCATCAGACTCAATTCTTCTCTCTCCCTCCTTTGTATCAGTGATGTACTCATCTCTCCTCGTTCTATGGCCTGTTTATGGTTTTATTTTTTTCTTTATGTTCATCCCCTGTATGGTTCTCTTTCTTCTCTTCATAACCATGTGGAAAAAAAGGAAATGTGGCTCTGTCAGCACCTGGATGTTTCTCAACATCCTTGTGGATCATATTCATCATGTCTGTTTACAATATATCTACAATACAGCCATGCTGAGCTTCCTTTTTTGTAATTTTTATACTTTGGTCTTCTCTGTACATTTAAACATCTTTTAACTTAAATCCCTCACCAGTTGTTTCTGCCTCCTTCTACCCCTGTAAATGTTTTTATTTGGGATTTTGCCAAATTGAGGTTGGCTGGACAGTGGCGCTGAAATCCAATGATTTGTAAGGAATTGTAAGACTTGCATGGTTAAATGCAAGAACTGTTTTGCTCACTAACATTTCTGCATTTTATTGTTCACAGTGAAAACAAAAAAATCCATCTGTCTATCGAAGATTCCCAGGCTCATCTACAAAAAGTTGCACAAGACAAAGCTATTGAGGTTTTCTTATCTCAGAGGAGCTCACATGGAGTTCTGATTTATTGAGAAGGGAGTGTTGAATGAGTTGGCCAGCTTAAGACAGTGTCGTTTATTTCAGTGGAATAGGTTAAACAATGGTTCAGCATAACTGTTACACACTCAAGCAGCAGGCCTGGTTGGGAATAATATTACAAAAACTTGTGAATAACTTTTAAAGGAGAAATATGAGCTGTTGTAGTTTAATGCATAACAAGTTATTCCAACAATTAAAGATTGTATCTGATTCTATTTATAGTCTAATTATCATTTCCAGTAACTTAATTAGTGCTTAATCATGTTTCATCTGCACCTAGAGATGAGCCAGTGTCACAACACAGAGGAGTTAATGCAGAATAATGTGAACAAACTGGCGTTTAGTTAATTTAATTCTTTTAAGGAGTGTTGAACTACTGCCCCAAAGCCATATCAGCTCTGTGAGAGAGCCAAAAATCAATATCTCTGAGTACCATATAACATGCAACTGAAACATACTGACTGTGGACAATTCTGTGTGTTGTTCCTGGGTACTATACTGCAATATGCTCATGTATGCAGTGTAAATTCCCACCAGCTGTTCTGCTGCGATGCATGCATAATGTATGGTTTTTGGCCACAGAAAAGGGGAAATTGTAGCGACAAAGTGCTGCTGAGAACATAGTTAACTTGATATTTTTTATATTTCAAGTTCACATTGTCACATGAGCTATACTCTGGATGATACTCCTGCAAATGCATGTCATCACCAGGAAAACACACTAATCAGTAAACAGGCAGCAAGTGTAAACTCCAAACATCCTCTGGACCTTACACCCTTACCCTCCAGCTGCCTCGCTCTCAGTTTCCCACATGCTGTCCTCTCCTGCATAAAGATTGATTTCAGTCCTTTTGATTTATAATTGAACAAAGATGACCTTAATCTGAATATATTTTATGAGAATTCCGGTTTAGTTCTTGAATTTTCTGCTGTGTTCTTCCCATTCCTTCCAGATAAGTGCTGGCTTCCTGTATTGTTGTGCCAGTCTTCCAGGCGAGGAGCCACAGGGTCCCAGAATACTCTGCCAATTAGACTGCACACACGCAACCACATTGACAGAGAAATGGAAAGTTAACAATTTTAACAAGAGCCAGAAAGTGAAAACATTCATGTTTTATTGTTGTTTTCTGCCACTTAAATCTTCATTATGAAATACTTTTTTCTCGACATATGCGTGTCATTACATATTTGAATGCATGTAATCACAGCCCAAAGTAGGTACACAAAGAAGAATCAAAAGGTGGGTCTGTCTCACTTCCCCAATTGAATAGGTTATTTAGTGTCCATTGAGAAGGATGCTTTCGCTGACTTTTTTTATCTTGTGAATCTTGCTTTGTGTTTTGGTTGGCAGCAATCCAACTCCTTATGCAGCTCTCAGATCAAAATCTTAATGTCAATAAAAAGAAAAAGTTGCCCGCCTATGCTTATGTCATCAGCGGTTTATTATGACAATGTTTTTTCTCTGTGATAATGAATGCCCTGTGGCTGTAGTGAACACAGACAGACAGTGGCAGAACTAGATTCTGTGGCAGCTCAACTTTGGATGGCAGTTACAGAGAGTCTGCCAAAAAGTGGAGCATGTGCAGAAGAGAAACACTCACAGTGTCGTGCAATCAGACTTTAGATTTGTGTAACATCATAAACCCGTTTCTACTGTCACAGCACATAATATATATTCACAGTGTAAACATTGACTAAAGCAAGGACATAATCTCTCTCATGCAAGTATGCACAATATACAACTAGTTAACTCAATGTTACCTCTGTGGTTTCTGTCAGTATTTGTTTTGTAGCACTTGCAGAGGTCAAGATACTCCTACAGTAGCTTGAGTGCAGGGTCATTGACCTCTGCTGTCAAAGCATGAATTTTTAGCAAACACCACTTTCATGACAATTTTACATCACGTCAGTGCCAAGCTTGACTTAAACACCGTGTTGGCATCCTTTCTCTCAAAACATAACTCATCCCTGTGACCCTTCGAGCTCTGGCCTATAAACACACATTTTCTCCTCCCTTCAAACCCCCCCCCTCATGGCAGACCTTGACTCATGCACTCCAGAGGCCACCCATAGTGAAAACGCAGACGTCCCACCCCCACATCTACTCGCCCATGACCCCCTACAGGACCACAACAGGAACCACATTCTTTCCTTTGTGGTTAGTCTTTCATCCTTCTCCACCACTAGGGCACCAGAAATAACCTGGAGGAGTATTGTGTGGTAAAAACAGGAGCTTTTGTTCAGGCTGTGCCATGACGTGCAGATAAAGTAAACACACCACATTCTGGTTTTCTCACTTTCTTTTAGTGTTTCTGTTTGTGTTGGGCCCCTTTTTTGCACACGTGTGAAGCTGACCTAATGTAACGTTTCAGTCTTGATATAATATGTTTAGAGGTATGAGTAAGGAGTGTCACTTAGTTGGAACATCTTTATCCTGTGAGCACAAGTTCTTCCACTGAAACTGACATAATTGTGTGCATCGAACACAACTAGTTTCATGTTTTTTTAGCAGTTTGCACATGGATATAACATTCTCCCGCAACACATTTGATGCTTTCACGACAATAAAAGCTCAGCCTTGTAGCTGTTTAAAAAGTCAAGTATATGCAGCTGCCACTCATGTTGACCGAGGGGCAGCAGCAGTCAGGCAGAGTGAGACAGGATCTGACAGGACAAGACAGTATGAGGTGTGGTGTGTTTATCTTTTAGTTAGGCTTCCTTCATTACACACGTACTTCCTGCATTACAGATAACCCTTTTGAATTGCGGTAAACATCGCCCACTGTGTATTCATGCGCATGTATAAGAATGTGTTCTTTAAAGTATGCGCCTGTTTTTCATAAAAGAGTAATTGGGTGTTTTGAGAAAAACACATTGTTGTTTTCTGGTACTAAGATATACCACAAGATTGATACAACTCTCATATCCGTCTGTTTAGCTTAGCATAACAGTGGACTGAAAACTAGGGGCACTGCTAACAAAATGCTCTAAAGGTAATTTATCAGTATGCATCTCATGAGGTGTCACATGCCAGACTATTTCTCAGCTGGGATAAGTAATTTCCTAAATTCTGCTCTGCTTGTCTGGCTTGTCCTAGCCAAAAAGTAAACCAGCACATACAGCAATGCCTTTTAATAAGGTGAGCTCTAATTTTGTTCACTTTGGTTTTTGTTTAGGTTACAGAAATAATGTTAATTAATGAGCTTTACAGTTGTTGGCAAACCTTGCAACCTTTTGACACAGTCAGGGTGTTTGCCCCTGCTTAGCCCTTGCTAAGCTAAACTAAATGCCAACAATCTTCTCAAACAGTCCTCTCATCTTACATTAACTCTAATCAATAAAATGACTGAGTGTATACCCCAAAATGTTCCTTCAAACTAATCCATTGAAAAGGAGCTCGACTGAAAGTGACCTGAGGTCACAGGACACAAAACAGGGATCTCACTGAATCTCTAGACTAAAAGTAAAACAACCTATTCCACAACAGTAAAAAGCAGCAAGAGTTTTAAAAAGAGTCAGTGATTTATAGGAGAATGAGAGAGCGATGATGGCAAATATCTGTAATTGCATTACACTTTCTCAGTAACTTATTTAACCATCAAAGAAAGACAGCAACCTTAATTGTATTTCTCATGGTCAAGCATAAGCTTAACTAGGTTAATCTAACAGAGTTACAATTGTTGTGTGTGCCAGATCTGGTTACTTGAGCTTGTGAGACTTCTCTGTACATGTAGATTTTTATTGAACACAATCATTAGTTGTACAGCTGGACAGATGGAAAGCAGAAACCTTACACCAAACTGTGGATAAGGAGGGCAGGACCTGTCTGAAATGTTTAAAGTAGAAGAGCTACTATCATCTATAGGGATCCAACTTTTTTCTGCTCCGTTCTTCATCATTAACACTGTTTCAGAAAAGAAATGAGGATTGCCTTGTTATGATCAGTGCAGTTAAATCTCCCTTCAGGATTTCACAAAAGAAGTAAGAGTAATGTTTGTTTTGCATCTCAGATCACTCCCTCTTTCACAAACCCACAATTTCCGTGTCAGTGCTGAGTGCTTTTCCCTGTCTGACATTTTCTGTTGGACAAACACCTTCCGTAATCCAAAAGCCTCTATGCCAGTAACTAGATGATGTTCAGGCAATTCCAAGAAAAACATACAGAGTGGCGTTAGCAGTGGGTTTACAAATAAAGTAACAGTCATCTACAAAATAAGATGTGTCACAAGTTTGGAGACCATCCAGTAAAGATAGAAACTGGCAAAAGAAAACACAGAAACTCCAGTGTTTCTTAACCTTGCTACTAAAAACACAACAAATGTATAAATCTTTCACCTCTGACATTCATCTATGTTTTTACGATGGCATATTTATAGCTGCATTAATATGCTTACATTAACAATGGGTCAGATGAGCATGTATAATGCAAAACTAATGAGAAAATTACTCCGCACATCACTGCATTTCACTGCGTGTTGTACTTGTATAACTATGCATGTGACAAATAAAGAATCTTGAATCTTGAACTCTTCTCTTTGGGGCATTTTAGCATCCTTTGGCTGATTCTTTCCAGCTGTAGCAGGCACATGTTTCAGCACTGTCACTACCTGCCCAGCACCAAACAGAAGACAGACAAAAGTTAGATCATAGTGAGAAGCCTAGTTTGTGAACATACTGGAGTATTTAGCATCTAAAAAGCAAGAAATTTCCTTCAGGAGATGGTACCAGTCACAATTGCTAAAAGGCGGGTGAATATTGGATTTCTATAGATCTATGCCAGCACATTCTCTATAACAACTTTAAAAGAGAAAAATACTGTATGTAACTGTTGTTGCTCTGCACACATTTTTGCTGCATGTATCTGCACATCAGTCTGCATATAGGCAGTCCTGACAGCTCACATCCTTACAGGATCACCTGCCACAACAAATTCTTCAATGATTGGCTGTACTCCAAAATCTGAAGCACGGGGAGGATTTTTACGTCATGTCCTGATCATGATATCTTCTGAATAGGAGGAAATGTTCAGTAAATATTTATATATGGCTGAATTACAGATATGTAGATGAGAAAACAGATCAACTGTGTTTATATGTTAATCTGCGTAAACAAAACATGTACATGCTGTTGTTGAACATCCAGTATGTCCTGCCTTTATGTTACTGTGGCTGCCCTTTTTTAAGTGGTGAGGCTGAGAGGAGAGCAAAGCAGAAACTGGCCATATGACACAGATTTGAAAGCACTTTGTGGTCATTTTGGCAGCTGGAAACACCACTATAGCTTCCATGGTATGCATAGGGGGAAGATAAAATGGAGTGAAGAAAATTAAAGAAAAGATGGAAATTGCTTTAAATGAAACCTCCTTTTTTTTCTGCTGGGAGTCGCTGTGTCTACCCAGCACTGTAGATGGTTCCATGTGGGTTTAGATTGGTGAATGTACAGTATGTTTGCCATTGTTCCCCAGTGGAGAATATTAGAGGACAGGAAAGTAAAATCTGATAACCTCACTTCACTGAGGTCAAGCAGAACATCTGGGATTGTGATGAAAAATGGGAATACTCAGTTATGGCACACTTTCTGTGAAAAGTGAACCGATTTTCCAAAACATGATGTTGAAAAAGATTTGTTTAATCACTGCTGGGCAGATACCTTACAACAGAGTCAGTCAAGAGCTTGATCTCCCTTGTTTTTTATCTCTTACAATGAGTAAAAGAAGAAAAGTTAGTATCAGGCATAGAAAAAGGAAAGGATGTAACAGTATCTAATGGTGAAAACCAGAGCTCAAAGCTCGTAAAGCTCCTTCCTCCTACTCTCCTGACACCCAATCAATCTGTCTGATGTCCTGGTTACTGCACAGGTCCACCTATAAATGCAAACCTCACACATGGTACATTTTGGTCTTTGCAGGTTATGTAACAGTTTGTTATAACACTAGGCCTGGATGTCATAAACTGTCTTGAGCTAACAGGAACTTTAATTCTTAAAAGTGATTAACCAGTATGAAGGTATTCACTGAACATGACAAATCTTATCTGCCAGGCAAATGTCATTATTATACATACTCATTAATTGATCAAATCAAATTAAAATTAAATTAAATTAAAACTAAATCTAAGGCATTTAATCAAGATTTAAACTGATAAGTCATCAAAAATGTCATTCCTCAGGGACCATTTTAAAATCTTTCCATTCCTGGTGTATTTAAGTAAAAGTTACAGGAAAGGTGACAGTGGGACAAAATCCATGGTCCTTGTTTTGTGTAAAAAATAATTTTACAATTCCTGAACCTAAACCAAAACAGTTTATCATTTGAGATGGGTTTTAAAAATGATAAAAAAAATATGCTTTCTTGCAGCAGGAAACAAAATAAAATTCAAGTAACTAAAATTACTGAATCGCAGTTGTATGCCTCTGTTAACCAGTGATTATGTAGTTTACACACATGTCTGTCTAGACTAATATTCTAATAATCCTTGACAAAGTGACAAGTGGTGCCAAATTTGAAGAAATTCTCTCAAGGCATTCCTGAGACACCACATTCACAACAATATTTGGATGAACATCAGGTGATTGTGACCTTGACCTTTGACCTTTGGCCACCAACATTTAAACAGTTCATCAAGTGGACAGTTGTGGCAAATTTGAAGAAATTCCCTCAACGCATTCTTGACATATCAATTCACAAGGATTGGATGTAGGTGAGGTCGCTACGACCTTTGACCTTTGGCCACCAAAATCTAATCAGTTTATCCTTGAGTCCAAGTTGATATTTGAGCCAAATTTAAAGAGATTCCCTCCAAGCATTCCTTAGATATCGCAATCACAAGACCTGGGTGGCCGCACAGACAGATGGATGGATGGACAAGCCAAAAGCATAATGATTGGAGTCATTATGCTTCTGGCTTGTCCATCCGTCCATGGCTATTGCCGGTGTGGGGTTTAAGCCATCCATAAAGTTTTGCTTGTTTTTCAAGTGTTGTGAGTGTGTAGACAGTAGACATAAGCATGCAAAATGGTGGTGTGGTCCTTTAAATCATCAAATCAGAAATGTATATCCTGCAGCTGTCATCAAATCAGAAATCTATATCCTGCAGCTGTGTAACAGTAAGTTTGAACTAATGTGCGCCCTAGCCTTCACAGAAATCCTCTCCGTGCCAGTGTGTCTGGAGGCCCACTTTTGTTGCCTGCATGTGTTTTTTGTCTCCATGTCTGGCAGTGGTACCAGTAAATGAGCTGGTGACTTGTATCTCACGCATCGTGCCAAGATATGTTTTGCCTTCTGACTGTTTCTTCTCTCCTCCTTCGCCTCCTCTGATTTTTTTCCCTCCATTCTGCCTGTGTTTTCCTCTTTCATGTCTATGTTTGTTTACATTCACAGTGGATGGAAATCACAGACTCGGGAAGATGCAGCCAAGGCTGTTCTCTCCTTTTCTTCGTCCTTTCCTTCCCCTTTTTCCTCACTGAAAAGCAGGCGGTCGAGCATGCTTGGGGTTTCCAAACTAGCGTCTGTGCTGGGGGTCCCTGGAGAGCAACCCCGCCATAATAGCCGGGTGGAGTGGACTGTCAAACGCAGGGAAGGGAAAATGAATAGCATGTTGTGGGGCTTTCCAAACCCAAACTCCTTACAAGGCCTTTTTGGGACTACATTGTGTTGCATTTATCCGTATTTATCCCAGCTGACAAACCATCCAGCACGTGACGAAGGACAAAGGTTGAAAAATGTTTTGTGGCCTGAGGGGTTTTCTCATGGTCGGTGAAAATTTTTGAGGTCAGGATTGTAACTCGGTAAACTTGCAGAGAATTTTAGAAAATCTTTCCCATTTTTGTTACATTGCTGCATTCACGATTCAATCCTTGATTCAACTCTCACCTATATTTCACAACTCAGCTTCTCCTCCTCCCTGTTTCCTCTTTTCTCACAGAGAGAAGTGTGCGGAGTGTGTTCACATTTACTGTATGTATCCTGACATGATGGAGTGTCTGTGGTATGAATGCATGTCATTGTTCATGCATGTGTGCACATTTGTCTGTGTGTGTGTGTGTGTGTGTGTGTGAGCATGAGTGAGTGTACATTGCTCTCCATAGCAGCCTGTGGATTCTCATGCAGAGGAGTAGACTGTGATACAGCTGTAAATCTTAAAGGGGAGCTGATAAATTGGAGCAGTGGTGACAGTTTGACTTCCTCAGCTCCGAATGGACTTTGCTTCCTTAACCTTGGGAAAGACCTGCCACGTGCTCCAAAGAGGAGGGATCAAACAACTCAGTGTTGCAGTACAAAGAAAGAGGAAAAAGAAGAAGAAGACACCCCCCTTCAGTCTCTGCTCCCTCTTTCTGCACTCCTCCCATCCCTTCATCTCTCTGATTATGAGTGTATGTCAAAGGAAGGGAGGAGTGATAAAAAGACCCAGAACAGGAGGAAACATCCAAATCTCAGACAGGCGTGAAGTGCATCAAGTGACTCACTTGGTACGATACGCAAACACTGACAGAGTCCTACGCAGGTGACCGCATTGTTTGAACGCTGAAAGGCATACACAGACCATACACAAACAGTACAGAAAGAGGGCGCATACATGGAAAACATACACTGTGCAAACATGGGAAGTGGCCTTTCTCTTTTGTCACACACATGCAAACCTACAGGGAGGCAGAAATAACAGACACTAGCCTTGTCTTTGCTAACCCATACCGCTCTATTGTCCTCTGTCTTTCTCTTTTACTCATCTCTGTGATGGTACAATGTACATTAAAAACAACCCCTTTTGCATTCAGTTACCCTATAGAACTTTTAGACAATGGCTGACTTAGCTTGTGTTTCTGTGTGCAATAAAAATACTAAAGATGTAAGGGGAAGTGAGAATATGGGAAGACAGATGCAACAGTTGAGTCTTTACAAAGAAAACTCATGCCTTACACACAAAAAAAACACAAAAAAGAAAAATGCAATGCTGTGAATGTGCACAGTAAACCTGTCTATCTATGTCTCTTTGTCTGTTAAAGATGTAACATTTCCCTCACCCTAACAGAGATTACAGAAGCAGTAGTCTTAAAGCTTTTAGCCTTGAAAGCTGGGCTTGGCTGCGAAAAATTAAACGAGTGCAACTCGATTTCCACAGAGGTAATGTCAAGCTGCTGATGCCTTACCAAGGATTTTTTAAGCACTCTAATTTTCTCTCTTCCCAGCTAGATCAAACAGGACTATCTGTGTCTATCCTTGACAGAGACCCACACCAAAGCAAAAACACTGGCTCACACAGATTAGTAATCTGTCAGTACTTGGTGGGAACCTGAAACACTTAAACCAGCCACATCAAGAATATCTTCTCCCACAGGACTTGATGGCATTCCAAGATCATGTTTGTTCCTCCTCCCTTCAGATTTTGAAAAACAAAATGAAGACATTTAATCAAACTGAATCCATTTGTCACACAGTTACAGTCGCTTAATGAGCACTTTGTAGAGAAATGACTGGGAGATCTTATAATTGGAAAGGAAAGAGGTGCTTCAACTGGAAGAATAAGACCAAAACTATAAAGAGCTAACAGATAGAGTGCAAATCAGTTTGCAAGATAATTTTCACCAGTTGGTGAGTGTGACAGTTGTTAAAAAATGGGTACTTGTGCAAAATGCACAAGTTTATAATAACTCTTTTTAACAACATTTATTCAGGTATATTTTGTGTTCTCTACAGTTACACACAATGCCTGCACATTAAGTGTCTTGTTGTTCGTTGATCAGGCAGAAACTTAACAACCAGTTTAACCAGGGACTTAATTTAACCCTAATTAGTTGGCCAGCAGCTAATGTCTGTGGAGATAACATCAGCAACTGCTGTATTCTCGTCTGCCTATGTTTACAGATGCGTGACCGTGACAGGCGCCTTTTCTGTGCGTACCCACAGGACCTTGGTGGAGGTTTGACAGAGTAGATGGATTTCAAACTTCTTTTTCTCATTCTAACTGTGAAATCTACACAACACACAGAAATATTGTGTGCTTGAGTATGACCAAAACTAAAATCAGAAAGTATGGTATAGTCCTCTGCTCAGATCAACTTCCAGCTACCTGATGTACTAAGAAAGAATACAAAACAGAAAAATACCTGTAATAAATGGCTGGATGAATGGGTGGCAAGCTAACTAAAACTACAGTAGTGTCGTCTTCCATATAATTCTAGAAGCAATGAGGATCCGAAATGAAATGGTCAGTCGACACTGTAGCTAGATCTCTCTTGCTTTAGCTGATTTGTGTCACACTGTAGCATAAATTGTGAGTCAGAGATGGCTTTAGAGGGGGTCATCTGCTCAGTTTGACATCTGATCAAGGCAGATTGTGAAATGGTATCTGAGGAGAACAGAGACTCCATGTACAGGTTTATACTTGGTGTCAGAGACATAAGGCACAAACTGTTCAGGCAACCCACAAAGAAAATATTCTGCTGTTCTGCTGTATAATCTGCTGTTACTTTAATCAAACCACATCCTTGCATATGCAGCCATTTGTAATGTGTTTTGTTCTTCAAGGAGTGGGTGCAGTTTGTAAAGGTCAAAGGTAAAATGTTTTATTTGCTGTGTGTTCTTGTACTGGAGTCAGGTCTTCAAATGTGTATGTAGCAGACAGATGTCTGTCCTGCCTGGAGTATTTTAATAACAAACACTGATGCTGAACATTTTCCTTCACCCTTCAAAATGTTTTCATTCATTGACATGGATCACTAAAACTCTGATGGTAGCATTTACACACCAGAAGCCAGTATAACCAATTTGAATTTCAAGAAATATGATGTTACAAATGTAAACTTTACTTTACTTTACTTTACTTGGCAGACGCTTTTATCCAAAGGGACTTACAAGAAGACACAAGCAATTACCATTCGGGTTCTGTAAATTAATGAGTTACTACAAACTAAGAGCCTTGATATATGGAAGAGGATTAGGGCCACCATGAAAATAGTTTAAAGGCAAAATTCTGAGAAAAAAGTCAGAACTCAAATAATGCCAATAAAGCCATGGCCAGGTAAGACTCCAGAAACAACCGGCAGGATGACACTGCCGGATGTTTTTCCACTCCTGAAGCTGGTTCTGGTATCTGCTCCTGAGCAGAGGTGGGTAGTAACGAGTTACATTTACTCCGTTACATTTACTTAAGTAACTTCTACTTCTAGTATTAGTTTTACTGCACCATACTTTTTACTTTTACTTGAGTAGATTTGTAAAGAAGAAACGCTTCTTACTCCGCTACATTTGACAACACTCGACTTGTTACTTATTACTTATTCTACCAGAGAGACGTCGTCTAGAGTTGTGACGTTCAAGAACGAACCAAATCTAGAGAACAAATTAAAACCACGTAGGACTGTATTTAAATCACAACAAGCTAAATATAATCAGACTTTTGTCTAACTTAACACCTTTTTTTTTATCT